>JAQFVV010006264.1:438161-754978 GCA_028023455.1 Epiperipatus broadwayi | reverse complement strand
CCTTTAACTGTCCAATTGTTCATTCTTAGAGGTGGTATCACTCAAAGCTTTTAATTGACTTACGCACAAAATAATGCATCAATTTTTCAAAGTTATTGACTCGCTTTTTTAAATATATTCACTTTAGTTTCAGTTTTTAAAAAGATAATATTAGTCTCTCACATTATAAAATCAACGAAAGTTTGTTCAAAATAAATTTGATTTTAATTTTAAAAATATTTGTTAAGTTGATACATGAAAAGAAATCGGCAATCACAATTTCACTCTATAGATTTTTTTCTCCATTTCAAAATAAAGTAAATACCTGCCAAACCGTGAATCACTTTTTGTAAAATAATATTTATTTTTTGGATATATTATATGAAAAAACTATTTGCATTTTATTTGTATTTCCCTCAAAATATTTTGAAATGCTCAAAATATTCGCTATCATTTTCAAAATAAAACAAAGCGTCAGAATTTTTAATTTCTGCAGCCATATAAAATCTATTAACAGAAAAAAGATTCAAGAAAGATGATGAGAAGGCTGAGCTTTTCCATTTTCTTTTGTTTACAAATTTAAATAGCCAATAAGATTCAGTAGAAAAGATGGAAAAGGCAGTGCTTAGTTTAGTTTGTTGGACATAATCATCAATTAATTGATTTTTACTTGTAAAATAATCTAATAGATGGCAGTATATTATAAAACTTTTTGCGTTCTAAAAATGCATTTTAAAAACCGTAACGTAGTGCCAAAAACTAAGCAATTTCACAGCGATGTCAATTTACTCGATTAAAACGAATATGTATCAAAAATTGCCTCGATTAAGAACGAGTCAAACAGTTAAAAGGTTAAAAGAAATAAAACAGTTCAGTAAGGGTTAAATCATAAATGAGAGATTCTAAAATAGCCACGTATCACCGGTAATTGCGAAAAATATATATGTATGATTCTAAATATTGTGTTCTGTGGTTTGGTTTCTAAATAAAATATTACTAATGCATGCCATGAAAATATTCGAATGTATTTATCTAAGTTGAAGAAAATATGGGGGGGGGGGGGGGGGGGGGGGGGGTAACGAAAGAGATTATCCCAGTGAAGAAAACAAGGTGATTTTGTTTTAAAACGATCGAAATAATTGAAGTTTATAATGAAATATTTAAAATATATGTCATAGTGCATGTGTCTGGAAACACAGTTAAATGAAATTTTATTTAGATATATCGTCACCAACAGAAATAAGTATAAGTAATGAATTAAAGCGAAGGATGTAAACAGCATCATTGAATTAACTATAGTAATCCGAGGCATATGAGCAGGGAAAATCGAGGACAAAAAGGTGACAGGAACAAAGGGGGCAGTCAATAGGGGGGCAGGCAGACAAGAATAGAACCGAGTACAGATGTTTGGGTTGGCTAGTGATCTAACTGCCAACTAGAATAAATCACAAATAATAAATCGTTGATCAAAAGTAAAAAGGAAAAACAGAGAGTCAATAGAAAATTCTTTATATAAGATATAGCCATAAGAGTTAGTAAACCGTATTAGAAACATAGATTAAGGGTTAAATAAAATTATTATTCATGAATATGAGATCCTAAGTTAAAATGGATTTTCAAGAAAAGGAAGTGAGAGAAGGGAGTGAAGATAAAGAGATGAAAGTACCTGGTAAAATAAGCAATAGTGATATCATGAATATGCTGAGGTAGATGAGGACGGATCACGAGTAACTCCGTGGGAAGAAATTATCTGAACTATTATGAGAAGAATAGAAGAATGGAATGACCACAATTAAATCGAGTAGCCAGAAAAGAATGGCGCATTCACAATACAAAATGAGATCATCCAGCAATCAAAGCCTAATGATATGTATGGGCTGGATGTCACCCAGAGATGGAGATGGAGGAACAAAGGAGGATAGGTGGAAGGTGTGCGTGGACATGCTAAATCTGGAAACAGTTGAGGATAAAGTTAGTAGAATTAGCAGAACAATTGGGAAAGGATATAGGGACAGCCAGAAAGGGAGAGGACAGGTAGATGGTAAGAGATGGAGGTAGTGAGAGATAATAGTCAAAAGGTGATGATGAGCGGGCAGGAGAGTTTAGGTCGGGCGGCAAAAGTAGACAGGGGCTAAACACAAGAGTGGAAGAATGTGCTAAGGAGGCAGCCAATAGCAGCCTTAATACGTCGATGTAAAAGAACTCATCTGCTGCATAAGAAATGACTGGGATCCTGGGGAAGAACATATTGGACAGAAAACCGAGGACACTCTAGGGAGTGGAACCCAAGAGGGTTGGAAGATAGACGATGTAGATGTAAGATTGAATGGAAATGGCCATACAAATGGACAGAGGGCCAGAACTTAGGGGATAAACATCTGCATTCCAGAGGAGGCAGAGATGTAGGAATCGAGGAAGACAACCGCCAGATAAAATGTAAGGGCGTGTCCCAAACAAAGGTATAGGTAATTAGATGACGACAAAATTCAGAAATGGAAATGGACTCCCTTAATCATGGAGAATGGATAGGAATATGGAAGCTAAGGACATAATATATGACGCAGCCACTAAATGAGCCAGACAGGTAATAGAGGGACTCTAGGAAAAATGATAAAGGATAAATTAATTAGTAGGATGGGGATTAGCATTTAGGCTTATTGAATCGTAGGGTCAGATATTTGTAGCTTGATCCCGTTGCAGTATTTGGTTTTGCCTTCTTCATTGTCATGCATGGGTGCCTCTGCGGTGCACTAGATCTTTATCACAGAGAACCCGAGGGACAGAGATCCCATTCTCAATGACTCACTGGATTAATATTTCCAGTTAGGCATTAGCACATATATCATGAGTCAATGGTCCAGAGACCAATCTATGTGGAAAAGAACCCTTTATATGAATATAGAGCTTTCAGAATGGTACTGGGCTCATGGATGAGCTGGACGAAAAGAGGCCAGCCCCCCAACCCACCTCGATAATAGTGGCCAGAGTTGGCACTATATGTTCCTTATTGCAGAAATGCGTGATGTATGAACAGGTTTAATCGGATCACAGAGATATCCTGTGGATTCGAACCTGTAGATACGTAGTAGTGGCAGAAATGAAACGCATGCATGGAAGTGTCAGGATTAAATTGGTTTGGCTATACTGCTTGTCTAAGCAAAGTAAGGGAGTGGAAATTTACTTGGTCACTTCTCTATAGATTAACCTCATCTCTACATCATAGTAGCAATGGAGAAAAGGAGAAAGAGTTTGAACAATAGGTGGATAGCTGTAGAGTACAGGTATAAAATTTTTTTGTCGGGAAAAAAATTTCTAAAGGGGGAGTCCGTGTAATGTGATGACTCGCACATACTTTGGGTCACACATGTGTATATGTAAAACATAAAAAACTTAGAAATGTTTGGGTTGAAATAAATAAATAAACAAAGAAAGAAAAATGAGCTTAAAAGTTAAGAAAATCAAGAAATGTTGAAAATTAATAAAACAAAGGAAAAGAGAGGGAACTAGAGTTACCAAGATTGTTATCTTTTTGCTATTCAAAGTCTGAATTTTGAGAAAAGTAAAATATTAAATTATAACATTAAAAAGCATAAGCTAGAAAAAATTAAAGCAGAAAAGAAACCTAAAGAAAAACATGTAGTAAATATGATTTTGGAAAGGAAAATAAAGCTAAAGGAAAAACTTTGGTAGTGTGGAAAGAAAAAAACTCAGAAATTTAATATGTTCAAAAAGATAAGAATCTATGTTTCAAAGAACACCTTTGATGATAAACGTAATGCGGGTTTTTTATGGAGTATAGTTAAAGCATGAGTTTAAATAAAAAATAAATGATCGTCGAAATTTAAATTTAAATGAGAAAAAAACATATACTAAAATTTGTGTAATTAATTAAAGAAAATAAAGAAATAAGTAAAATGTAAATAGTGCTATAAAATCATGTAAAATAAGTTTAAATATGGCCGAAGGCATAGCATGGAAGGTGTCAACACAGTGGAAACAAAGAATCCGAAGGTCAAAGGGACCATTGGAATGTTTTAATTAAAAAAGAAGTTAAGTGGAAAGCTAGAGAGATTGTAGGAGGGATTAGAGTTGAGACTTTAGAGTCGAGAAGGTGAAATTTTGCGGCTCCAAGAATCAATTAGATATAAATAGCCAATAGTGACATCTACTATCAGTGCCTCACATACTATGGCTGGCTAAGGCCTTCATGATCGCTGGTCAATCCGGACCGTCTGTACCAATGGTTCTGCTATAATGTAACAACTGCTGTAGTAATGCCTGCCTGTGGATTCCTGTAGTTGCCCTGCTTGTGATGCCTCATCCTCCATGCCTGAATAACCATGAAGCTATACACCGCCTAAATAATGATAGTTTACCATCCCTCCTAAAGAAGTGGAGGAAATCCACGTGACGTTCGACCACATCGTGGAAGGAACTCAAAGACTAAACCCTAGGTAACTTGAACATATATTTTATAAATCATCATAAGTGTAACTTAAATTCAATAGACAATGGCCAAATGCCTTTCCTGAATGGATAATGACATTCTTCTGATGAGACCTGTGGGTCTAATGAGTATAAATGTGAAAGCATTTATAAGAATCTTCAATTAGTTATTTTAAGTATTCATTTATTAAGTTAGAATTTCAAATATTATTTTTCCTTATAGCAACTATCAAAAATATAATATGTTTAATTTTATGTTAATATTTTCAATATGTTTTTTTTATCAAACCTAATTATTTTTATTATTAAAAAATGCATGACTCTATCTCAAATCTGTCTTGCCTCGTTTCTTCGCCACTCCAAAAAATAGTTTAACATTAGAGAGGGGAGGGGTAAACTATTATTCATGTTGATATTTTTTTTTTAGGGTTAAATTAGTACATGAAACGTTGATGGTGCAGTGTTTTAGCCCGTAAAATTTATAAATTAGCCAAGCGCTGTAACAGTAATATCTTACAGCATCAAACCCTACCAGATCAAAATCTTAAATGCTTTAGACAGAAAGAGTGGGACAACAATTATGCTTTACTTGTTTGTGTGTTAATAAATCTCAAAAAAGAGCAGTACACACATTTAATATTTAAAATTTTCTGTTAAAAAGCAAAGTTATAATGCATACGTATAGGCAGTGTATGTGTAAACTATTTAATTGTTTTATATTTCAAATATTCAACATTTTAACTCTTTAAAACTAACTTATGCTTGATCAATTCTAATATCTTATTCTATGCTTCTATTTTTCTTTCTATAATTGTAATTGGGATTTAAAAGTTACAGATTTAATTAAATAATAGGGTTATAATTACTAAGCTAGCAATTATATTATTTAATGTTAGTTTATGAATGATTTGAAATAATGAAGGGTGTGTGTACATTACATACAGAAATTTACATTTATTAAATATTGAAAGAAAAGGAAGGATTAAATCTGTCAAATTATTTTTTTTGTACAATTTTATGTTAAAAGAGGAAATCTGTTTAATCAGATATCTATCTTTGTAGCAATTTTGTTTTTGTAAATGATTGTTTGTCACTTTGGGAGCTTTAATTTTGAAATTGTCTTATCTTAAGATCTAAAGAAGGAAGCTCAAAAATTTGAAATGTTACCTAGATGTAAAAAAAAAGAAAGGAAATAAGGATTAAGTCTATTTTTTAAAACAAAAGTGTCTGGAAAAAGGATTAAACTTTTCAGTTGAAAAATAATTTAGTTGAAAATAAATTAGAGATCTAATTAAAACGAATTTGTCCAAAAATAGCAAGTGACACTATCTCTGATTGGTTAAGTTAGCTAAAAATTGGATATAAGAAGCTGTCTGGAATTATTATTATTTATTGTGATTATGATTCAGATTATTAGACTATTAAATTGAATGTTGAAAATATAAGAAATGGCTGGCTAGAAAAATTATGTCCCATCTTTGCCGGACCATCTGGGGGAAGCTGCACATCATATAGGAAAGAAAAGATGTGTCTAAAATAATATTCTACACCTTTCAACTGACCAGAGAAATAAGATGTTTTAATAGAAGGAAGAAAGCATTCACCTGCATTCAAAGAAGATGAATTAATCTACTGATAAATATTAATCATCAAGTCCAATTAATTGTTACAACAACTGATTTTAAACTCAAGAAAATTTATAAACGTGAAAACAACTACTGTATTTCATCCACTAAAAAAAATCATGCTTGACAGGAAGAGAAGAAAAATTGATATAATGATTTCCAAATTATCCACTAAAGCAAATAGCCTCAATAGAGTCACCATCATCAAATAGTTATACACCTCAAGAAAGAGATTGTTCCCAGTAAAACGGAAATGGTAGCTGCAGAAATATAGACATTATATAAGACAAGTTTGAACCCTTGGAAATTCGCCACACACAAAAGATCGGTAATATGACTTTTTATATCTATTTTCTTTATGATATCAGAGTCTTAATAAACATTTTAGCAATAAAGTGGTATATTTTATTTAAAGAACTTTTAAAGACTATTCAGATCGATTAAAAACAAGAATGTCTTACTAATAATAACTTTGAGCTTCATAAATGATCTTGAATGTATCAAAATTATTTATTAATTTTACAGTTATGAAAATATTAATGTGTAAAACAATTTTTTTTTATGGTATTATGATTTTAGTTTTAACTAATATATTATTATTTTGGTTTTAAATAATATTTTGTTATTATGGGATAAAACACGCACATACATAATGGTATTTTTATATGTGTATAATTGCGAGTGAATGTGAAGTAACAAGTAGTATTAGAATATTAGATTATTTTGTTTCAAGTTAAGTATAGCATTTCAGAGGTAGAAGAGAGTGGGGAGACAATAATTTAAAACTTGTTTCTAAAACTTGCTCTTTCAATTCTATTAACATTTTTTTTTAACATTCTACTTACATGTTAGATTTATAAAGTATGTGTGCTAATGAGCAGATAATATATTTTTTTTCTCGAAATACTTTTCTCATGGAGTGAAAATCATGGTCAATGTGACATCCAACTTAATACAAAATACATTTGAAGGGAAAGGGGGAAGAACTTGAAATTAATCTGAGGATTGTTATATAATCAATTATTATTATTATTCATATCAATTTTCATGTTTATTTAGAAATTTTTATGTATATGTTAGAAATGCAGTAATAAATATTAGTTTGTTTTATTAAATGAGGCGTATATATTTCATTAAGTGGAGTCTTTGTTAAGTGTGATTATTCATCATCATCAGTGGTGGAATATTAGTTATTTAAGATATAAGTAAATATGCTAAGATTAACAATAATTATGAATTTCTTTATAAAAATTAGTTTTATGTTTAGGCTTAGTCCTAGAGCTGTAGTTGAAACCATTGTCATTATCGTTATTATTATCATCATCATCATCGTCATCAACGTTTTAATTAATGAGCTGTTTAACTGTTTAAAGGTCATAAATAAATATTGATTTTATAATATTTAGTGATTTCTTAGTATCATTATAACCACATCCCGTCATCTATTTCATGCAAGGATGAGTGAATTGCCATCCTAAATTAGTTATATATAATCTGAGCTAGTAAACTTATAAAATATTGAAACACATTTGTTATGCTAAGATCTGAGAAATGATTTATGTCTAATATACTCCACTTTGGTTTATAGATGTTTTACTTTTGCCTAAATATTAGTGAGATAGTGATATGGCTCAAAAAGCAAAATCTCCCATTTTTATTAGAAATAAAGTACCAAAAAAGGGGATTCAAACCCGGTACATGTGAAAGGTTATTAGATATAACCATCTAGATTCAGATAATCTAGTGGCGCCCTGCTAGACCATATTCACTTAGTATTTGTTTAAACATGCACTTAACATCAAACCAAGAAATGAAAGTGGATAAGATTACTGTCTGTATACCTGAGTTATATTTTATTGAATTACTAGTGTACTCACCTCACATGATTTCATATACCTAAGTTATAATACTTGTTATTAATAATTTGCTTATTGATAGTGGGATATCTTGAGAAATCCAACGTTATTTTAAATATTATGATCTTATATATATTGTAAACAACTCAGGTATGGAAATAGTTATTTGAGCGACCTTTAATTTTGTTACAATGAACCCCTTCACTTATAGTTATTTGAATGACATTTAAATTATGTTACAATATATATATGCCATTCTACCTTTACATATAGTCAAATCATTTTAATTATCACCATAAGATGAGCGTATATAGTCTTTCTAGACATAGTATATATATATATATTCGCATAATTCATCTGGGTTGTTATTTGAAAATGTAATTGGCTTCATTAACAGTTACAAAAATTAAATAAAACTTTCAGACTTTTAAAAGTATTGACACTTAGTTCAATTATATTTAATAATTTTGGGGTCAGATAAAAGTGACCATAACCATTGAATTGGTAGTAATTATGAGGTGGGGGCATTGTTTAGAAATTTGTTAAAATAATTCTTTGGGACTCTGATTTAAGAATTATAGTAACATATTCAGACTTCAGTGGTTCATGAATAAGTTTATATAAATTGAGAATAATTATTTTCACTTCTTACTTTAAATGATAATGCGACAAGAAAATTTAAATTTTCAAAATGAGAAAATAGTATAATTTGATTTATTAAATAAACATATAACTTATGAACTGGTAAAAACTAATAATTTGATAGTAATATTGTAAAGGTAAAGATTTTATTTGTTCATTTTTTAAGAATATATTTATAATAAAAATGCAGGGTTCGAACTCAGACTTTCACACGACCCACCACTCTCAGTGCCATCTCATATTGCTGACTGACCTGATCACACACATGTTGAAAAGATAAATAATCACCAATATATGTATTTCATGCTAAACCAGCAATCATCAGTTGGTCTAGATTACTATCCTCACACATATATATAATCAGTACTCAGCTTTATATTAAGATAGCCAATCTTTATACGTTAATGGACAGGCTTCAAACTATTCCAACTCACAACTCTTTAGCCTTCCATTTCATTGAAAATCTCATGATGGAATGTTTAAAGCCCTTGTTAGTGCCAAGATTGTTATCCTACCCATGTTGACATACAAGGGCTTTGAATGTTCCATCATCAGATTTTCAATGAAATGGAAGGCTAAAGAGTTGTGAGTTGGAATAGTTTGAAGCCTGTCCATTAAAGTATGAAGATTGGCTATCTTAATATGAAGCTGAGTACTGATTATATATGTGTGTGAGGATAGTAATCTAGACCAACTGATGATTGCTGGTTTAGCATGAAATACATATATTGGTGATTATTTATCTTTTCAACATGTGTGTGATCAGGTGGGTCAGCAATATGAGATGGCACTGAGAGTGGTGGGTCATGTGAAAGTCTGAGTTTGAACCCTGCATATATTACATATATAAATGCAGGTTTAAGCCTGTACAATGTATTATAATAAAAATGTAAAACAATGTTATGTAATTCGTTTATTTTATAACAAAATGCTATTTTATTTTTTTTTTCTATTATCAAAGATTAATTGTTAAAAAATATTTGAAAGAAAAGCGAGAACTTTGAAGTGCGATTAAGAAAGGAGTAATAAAAAATGTTTTATTATTAGGTCTGCCATTTTTGTGATCAAGTTTATTATTAATAGGAAACCATGCACATTTGGGGCAGAGTTGGTAGAGGTTCCCGGGATCGATTTTGGCACTCGCGGTTCTGCCGCTCAAACTTCTTATGAACTTCCAAGCAATAAAACCATTAGCATTTTTTAAAATATGAAGTAAAAATTTTGTTGGGTTACAATTTAAACAGATATTTGAGTTCACTAGTTATTAACAGGAAGTTATTAATTTAATCCCCCTGCAAACTAAAAATGAAGTTCATAAAGTATAAAACCTTCTAATAGCATTTGCTAAGTTACCTGGAGGCAACTTCCATTGCCATTTTACCAAAGTTTTATATAAGAACTATGTCCCCAGGAAGTGGTTCAAACTCAACATTAAATGCATGTATCATCAAAGTTATGACTGTCTCAAAAGAAAGAACTCACTGATTTAGCAATTGTTCAGGAATGCAAGCAAAATAAATCTGTGGCCTACTTATGATGATAATATGAGATTGTCTTAGTGTGCACATCCATTTAAAAAGGAGTTAATTCATTCACTTTACTAATTTTCTTAATTATCTTTATATAGAACCAATATTTATATTTTTTTACTGCAGTTTAAATTATTAAATTTATTTTAATTATAATTAATTGGCATACTTTTGTGTAAATATTAAATACAATAGTATGAAAATTATAATTAAAAAAACATGGCTACCAGGCTTGGGTGATGGCATAATACGTAAGTACCATAATTTATTCTATCAAAATGATTTTTATATTGATTTGTATATGTTAACTTTAAATACTTGAAATGGTCAAATTTCACTCTTGAAAATTTGTCCATACTGTTGTCTTCTATATAAAATAATCAGTCTTAAACAAAACTGAAATAAATAAAATTTTATTTTAACATCTAACCAGGGTTTTGTTCCTTATTAGAACTTTATCAAAATGTTTCCTCATTTACAATGTTATACTTATTTAGCGGTTTTGGAGTTATTTATATAGAAACATGATACAGTTTGTTTACCTGGGAAAAAAGGCAGAAACCTGATTGTCAATTTATTATCATTTTTTTAAATTTTGTCACACACAATCTTAGCTCAAGGAAAACTTTACTAAAGGAGATATTTTGTTTTATTAAAGTTTTATAAACAAATTTGTTATCGAGATGTTATAGCCAGATAATAATGATAAAAAGAAAAATTCCTTAAAGAAATAAATGTACATGCTGATGTATATAAGTAACAAGTATATATATATATTACTATTTTGCCACATTTATAAAAAATATTAAATTAATTTTTATTATAAAAAAATCATTCAAATCCATTTTTCTTTTTACTTTTTCAATGCTTATTGTATTAAATTAAAATTAATCCATCTGACAGTTTTGATTGCCCAGCAACCTTCCTCAGAACTACAAAACATATATAAATACATAAATATACAAGTACTTAATCATATCAATATATAAATGCAATTTATCCACTCTACTTTGAACACTTTTTAGCAAAAAACATTTTATTATACATATATGCATACACAATCTTATGTTTCGACAGTTCTGCAATCTTCTTCAAAGTCAATTAAAGTAAAACTGGCTCTGAAGAAGACTGCAGGACAGTCAAAATGTAATATTGTGTATGCATATGTGTACAATGAAAGGTTATTGCTAAAAAGTGTTCAAAGTAGAATGGATAAATTGCATTTATATAAGATATTACAGCAAAACAAAAGAAGTGGTGAATTTGGTCATAAAAGCGTACCTTATATCTACTTGTAAATTATTCATTTTTTTATATATATCTTATTACCTATATCTATATACAACATGTGTACATACCAAATATATATATAATTTAATTTCACTAATGTACCTTTTTATTCAAATAACTGTTCTATACATTATAAATGTGTGTGATTGATTAAAGAAGAAAAAGATTAGGGAAACTCATACTTGTTGCGCTTAGAACTGAATGATAAATAGATGGTTAGCATACTATAAGAGAATAGTTATGATGTCAACATTATTGCTTATCTCTGAAATAGTGCTCTTTATGATATGATTGAATACCAAATCCATGGAAAATCCCACAAAATAGCATTGATATTCCATAGTATGCATCAATAGTCATATTATGTTTTGGATGCAACTAATGAATGGCTTATGTAGTTGTAGTCCCATCTCTAATTGCTAATATGTGGTAAAAAAGAACTTGTTTTTTATTATATTTTAACCGACTATTGTGGAATATGACAACCTATTCTCTACTACATTTTAATAAACTAATGCAGGATACCAATCGGTTATTCATTATTATCCAACATCACTAGCAAAATGCTACAAAATAGTCCATAACAATATAAATAGTATTTTGAAAATAAACAACATTATTATACGTATGTTACAATTATTTTTTTTATGAAAGGAATAATTATTTTATTGAAAAGTATATGTGCAATATTAGTGAATTATTGTATTTGTAATTATATGTTTACTTACTCTACATTATATAATGACATTACTGTTTATACTTCTATACAGAATATAATAAATGTAATAAGTGCACTTCTATGCAACTATAGAGAAGCTTGTTATTTCTATAAATTAAATATGGTTTCGTGATTTCGAGAATTTATGGCATTCTCATATTCAAAGCAAGATGAACATGTATTATATATACACACACTTATAGAATGGAGACAGTGTTATCCTTCTGCTATTCCACTTGGATTTGCATGTGGGGATAAAATTTAAAAGTTTGTCAGGTCCTTTCAGGCTTAACTATCCCAACTAACTATACAGTGAATGGATATCTAACCATTATTACCTAGAACAAATATAAGAATGAAAAATCGCTTAAAACATCATTTTTTGAGCAATTGGAAAGGCTGATGAGTATCAACTTCTTTTTTATCATTTTCTTATGTAGCCTGTTATAGAGATTTTTGCCCTGTAGATTGTCAGAGAGATTTTTGCACTGCAATGAACTATTTAGAGACTGTTATTCTTTTACCATATATACACAATCCCATTAAATATAATAAATATCTAAATCAATAGTTTATGTATACGTTTATTGATTCGTAAAATAGTTATTACGTTTCTGAATTTTTGGCTTTTTTATTGTTAGTAGTAATATGAAAAAGCTGAAATCTAGTCAAGCATTGGTGGTCGAGAGGTCAGCGACAGCTGCTTTACAAGCAGTTGTCCCGGGTTAGCGGGTTCGCTTCCCGGCTGATGCTATGACACATGAGAAAAAGTTGAAATCTAGTTCTATTAGCATATAATAGCATTATTTTATGAAAGTTGTTAAATTTATATATTATCTATTTTATTTATTTTCAGAATTTTTTTTTGCCAGCTCCAAAAATCGATGATTTTGATCGTTATAAAGATAAACTCCTGTATGAAGAATGTGAACAGTCTTTCATTGAACAATTAAATAAGATATCTTGAAACAGGGAACAAAGCTGAAGAAGCATATTCAGATATATAAAATAGTTGTTTGATTATTTTGAATAATCATCTCCTAATACCGTATCTGATAATTTGTACTTTAGCAACATGTAAACATTTTCAGAATAAATTTTTTAATGAATTTGTTATAATGTTTCTTGTCTGTTTATACTTAGAACTGATTGCTTTTAATGAGAGAAATAAGCAATTTTACGTATTTTAAATAAGTGATTGTCTGCACTAGAAACGGTAGTTTTATTTAATCTTCAGAGCCATCTGTTGTAAACTTGGGTAATGATCGGAAATTACAGTAGCACTATATCCAAATATCCAGACCAGTTTTTAGATGTTCTGCATAAAAGATGCATGTGTTACATACTAAATATATCACCAAAATCGTATGGAAAATTGTTTGCTTTAAAAGTGAATTGTTTGTTTCAAAAATTTGTTGAGCAATTTGTGAAAATACAACCTTCTTTGTGTTCTTTCATCCACATATTAATTGAAATTGCTTATTTCAAAAATTATAATAAATAAAGAAAATTATTTGTTTGAATTTTTTTTTTAATCACAAATTCTAATAAATAGTGAAAACTGTTTGTTTGAATTTGCTTATTTATCAATTAACATCTTTTATACAGTTCCGTTGCCTATATGTGGTATATAATACTCAAGTCTATTTGTAGAACATCTCAATGAAAAGCATCTTCTCACTGAAAAAGAATAATGGCTAGAACAATAAACATCACATGATCACAATTTCTTATGCTTGCTTATAACTGTTATTAAAACAGGCAAAACTCTCTATACATATTGCCACTCAGTGCAAGCCAAAGTAATCAATGAATGCCAGAAGGCTTGTGCATAAAATCCCCATCTAGTGCCTACTCATCCAATATCCCCAAACTAGTTTCTGGCTTGTGGCCTTTGTCAGTGAGGAGCCTTGTATCTGAGAGCACTGCACCTAGATCTTAGGATCTAATGCAACCCTCACTGACAAAGGCAACAAACCAGAAACTATTCTGGGATATTGGATGAGTAGGCACTAGATGGGGATTTTATGCATGCCTCCTGGCATCCATTGATTATACTGGCTTGCACTGAGTGGCAATACGTAGAGAGTTTTGCCTGTTTTAATAATGGCTAGAAATTGGTCTGATTGCGGATATAATCATACTATTATCTAGTTTTAATTGATTACTCAAGTTTAGAATAGATGTTTCTGGTGTAGAATAAATTCTGCTTCTCATGAAGATGTTGAAAGCAGAAAAAAATCGTTTAAATGATCATTTAAATATTTATTGCTACATTTTGTTTTACAAGTGTTAAACTTACTTCAGCCATAACTTTGACCTCACCCACTTTCGATAAATACAGTAATGGTTATTACTAATCATTTATTAAATTAGAGATTGTCTCTAGCCCAGATATAAACTTTAAACTTCGGTTAAAGATTAAACTGATTTATTCGCATTCCTTTTTCCCATGCGTACATTTTTTACAAATGTATTAAACAACCTCTGGACCATCATACATTCCTTTTCATATGTTTTCAAAAGAATGTGTGATAGTGTGAAGGTTAATACATTTATAAAATATGTGTACATTTAAAGAATATTGACTAAATAGAAAATATTAATAAAAGCCTGCATGAATACATAAAGATTGCTGACTTTGTTAATAACACTGTTAGTGCACTTTAAAGTGTGAATCTTTGTTATATGGTCAGTTTTATATGAGATCGGGTATGATATTAAGTCAGTCTAATTTACTTACTGCGTAAAAGTTGCTTTATTTATAATAAAAAAAAGTGTGTCATAAAAAGTTAGAGAAGTTGAAATGTGGTACGATTTTTTTAAAGGCTGCAGACTACATGCATGAAATCTTTTATGCAATACTTCATGAAGAACTTAGAATTTTTCTGCAGCATTTTACATCAATTTTAAGTTTGTGAAAGATTTGATGCATTTTTTAAAACTTTTTCAAATGTGTTATCTTTTTTTAAAGGATGTTTTCAGTTTGTAAAGACTTTTTAATATCAGAACAACATGCTATTAGCACTTAATACATAATTTTTAAACATCAAATGGAAACATTTTTATATGTGAATAAATTTTTAAAAAAAGCTTCTGTGGTTCGCTTTTTCAGAGGTATTCATTTTTAATCATGAAGATTATCAACTTAGTATAATAATCCATTGGGCTTATAAAACAAACAAAAAAAACTAGGACCCATGCATACTACTTTTAAATGTTGTAGGCTTAGAAATAGCTAAGTTTATTCAGCTTTTCATGAGAGCAAAAAAAATTGTCACTATTTTTTGTTGTTATCTGGGTATTATAAATTTACAAATAATTTTGAGTTTCTTTAATTCAGCTTTAAAAAATATAATTATTTAATATTTATGAGAGAAAAAGACATTTTAAATTTAAAGTTATAAAAAATTAATAATGTAGAAATATAAGTAGAGAAGTTTAAATTTACGATTCAAGCCTGTCCATTAAAGTTTAAGAAATGGCTATCTTTGTATAAGCTGAGTACTGATTCTTTATATGCATGGGAGATTATGATCTGGCCTAAATGCTAAATGGTTCTGCATGAAATACATATATTGGGGATCAGCTACCTTTTTCAGATGTGGTCATGGGTATCGGTTGTATAAGATGGATTGGATAGATGTGGAAACTAGTTTTATTCCATGTTTTTTTATATAGAAAGCTTATTTTCTTAGCATATTTGGCTTGCAAGTTAAGAGCCATATTCTACCTGTGTCACTAATATATGACAGTATTTCTTGTGTTAAACAGATTTTGTTTATGTCACTCCTCCTTTTTCAACACCTTACACCCTTTAATGATATTTTTTAATAAAAGTTTCAAACAGGAAAAACTCTCCATACGGTAGTGACACTCAGTGCAAGCCAGAGTAATCAATGGATTCCAGAAGGCTTGTGCATAAAATCTCTATCTAGTGCCTTCTCATCCAATATCCCCAGCCTAGTTTACAGCTACTGGTTTCCCCAGCCTAATTTACAGCTTGTGCTTTTCGTCAGTGAGGAGCTTTGGATCTGAGAGCACTGCACCTAAATCTTAGGATATTGGGTGAGTAGACACTAGATAGAGATTTTATACACAAGCCTTCTGGCATCCATTGATTACTCTGGTTGGCACAGGGTGGCACTACTGTATGGAGAGTTTTACCTTGTTTAATAACAATTATGAGCAAGCATAAGAAATGGGATCATGCGATGTTTAGTGGTCAAAAGTGATTTTAATTGGACTGTGATCTTATCATGATTACAAATAACCTTGGATAAATAAATTTGGCAGCAATTCAAGAAGATTTTTTGATCCAAAAATCATGTTTCAAAGACCTTGATTTTTTTTTTTATTAAAACACATGTTGATTTACAAATTTTAAATACCATCTTATGCTTCTGATGGATATCCATTTTTATTATAAAGTAATTCCAATACTTTTTCTTAATATACATGTTGTATCTATTATTTATATTGAATTATATTTTTAAGAACATGAAATTTTTTACTGTTGAAATAGTTTTCTCTTGTCACACTCTTACTTGGGGCCAATATTGAGACATGTATAAAATTTTCATCTCTAAGGCTTGAATTGCATGTAACCAATAATGTAGACAGTATGTCTGTGTGACCAATTTCTTTACCTGTTTTATAACTAAGTTCAAAGTCATATGATGCCAATGTAATTATCCAGCAGACCATTCTTTGAAGAGCAGGAGTCACAGAAGTCAATGGTGTGTTATAGGTCTTCAACTCCCGTTCATATACATATTAAAATTTTTTCACAGTGAAAATGACTGCCAAAGTTTACACATCCAGTTGACTATAGCTCTTTTCTGCTGTTGTTAATGTTCTAGATACATATGCAATCGAACATTTATCTTCATAACATTGATTGATATAACTGTCCCTATTCCAAATTGAAAAGCATCATTTGTAACAGTTTCTTTTTGGTTATTTCGGTAATGGACAAAAAGTTACCTCAAGGGTAGGAAGTTGAATGCTTTATCATTCTCAACTCCTCCATTTCCATTGCTGTATTTTCTTTAACAATTGATGTAATGGCATTATTACATGTGATTTGCCTTTCAGGAAACTCCTGAAGAAATTTAATCACATAGATGCTTGTAATTCTTAATGTTTTTTCTTTGTTTCACAGTATTCTTGATAGCTTTCATCTTTTCTGAATTTAGGTATTATCCTTTATTGTTCATTATAAGTCCCCAAAACTTGATTTCAGTGATACTCCAGATGGTACTAATTATTGTAGTTTAGCATAAACTTTATATATGTGCATTATCAATTTACTCTGCTCCTGTAGTTATTAAGAAACGGAATAACTCCTTCCATATTTTGCATCAAACTATCCATTTTCACCTGAAACACATTTAATGCAATGTTTACACTGTATGGCAATTTGTTGAACTTAAAATAATCCCCAAGTGATTGTGATGGTTAAAAGTTTAGCAGTTCTGATCATTACAAGAATTTGATGAAACACAGACTTAGAATCAATTTTAGAAAAGTATGACATCTTTCTATAATGACACGATTCACAAGCACCAGGTACAGGATAAACTCTCTTAGTGATGTATTTGTTCAGTGTTACATGGTAGTTCCTGCAAATATGAGTAGTTCCATCTGAATTTAATATCATTACTGGGGTTGTCCATTATGACTGCAATAAATGATAGAATGTCTCTTTTAACCAAGTCATGAATTTTCTTCCATTTTGAACATGAAGGCAAAAGGAACCTTCTGTGATCTTCATGCAATTTGCCGAGTTTCTTTCACTAGCTCAGTCAACCGGCCATGCGTATAACCTGGATGGGCTTGACTTAAATAACTGTGGAAACTTTTCTCCAACATCTGACTCCAATGGTATTCTTTTTATCCTGATCTAAATCCCTAAAGGTTTGAACCAATTTTAATCCAATGCTGAACTTAAATCTTTTTTTTCACTATATATAATTAATTCTTGAATTGTACAGTTGCTATTCCAGATATTTCTATCCCGTTTCCATTAACATTTGTCACTACCATATTAATTTTTTCTAGCATTGTCTTTCTATTATTCCTGAAAATTTCCAGCCATTTTGTGATATTAGAGACATGTCTGCTCCATTGTCGAATTCCATCCTCACTTTTTGTTCAAAGATATGAACATTCAACATAATAAGGTTATAATTCATACTGTTCATCTTTTTAATATGTTTCTTTTTGGCTAATCCCTTGATTTACAATCTGATCATCTTATCCTTGTTCTTTTTCTTCATTAAAACATATTCATAATAAATATTTTATTATTTTGCAGATATAGCATCATTCTTTTTTTAATTAAGTTCTTCAAATGACCTTTCTCATCACAATAATTACATATCTATGTCTTAATCATATTACTGCAGTTCAAACTCTCAGCTTCTATTTCATTACAGCCATTTGGTGCCTCTTTGCATTCATAGTATTTTGAAATTCTGCAGTATTTTTCAGTGCAATATCATAAGCTAAACATTTTTCTATCTTGTGTATGTTAAATCTAATTCACTCAGCAGAACTTGTATGAGTTTACTGTCATTCATTCTCCATATTATCAAACTGAGAAGCATATTGTACAGCTCAATATTAAAGAGGTATTCTTTAGCGTGTATGAAATTCCAAGTAGTAATCTTGAATTTTCTCACATGATGCATAACTTCTATTTCTGAATTAGAGATGTGCCATCAGTTTCGATGCCATAGATTTAAAATATGTGCTTCTCTTTAATCTCTTGATAAGGTATATGCTTGCAAGCTTTAAGATTGCAGAAGGAGTGTCATATGCAGTACCTCTCTATCAGACATCCAAAATTAATGTTATTAGTTTCAACTTGTCATACCACTATATTGTTGACAAGCGCATATCTCTCTATACACTCAATATACATTTTCCTACCCCTGCATTATTAACATCAAATTTATTAATGGAGCTATTTTACAATGTCATTCTTCTTTAAAGATTGTTTGCATATTCTCTTAATACTTACAAATTGTTGAAATGAGTTAATCTATCATGCATACACAACTTTCTTTCTTCTACTTCTCTGTTTTTTCTTGAAATATCAACCGCACCAATTTGCTAAATAGTCAGGGGTGTAATTGACAATACCAGCTGAGTACACATTGATAAATTTTATTATAAGTAAAACTTAACATAAAATTTAAAACTTAATTACATGACTTTAATAACTCTCAATAAAACAAATTTAATTATAAAGTTAAATACAAACTTCTTGGATAATGAAGAAAGTAATTTCTACATAGATTTATTCTGCACATCTTCTTATAGTAGGATTTAAATTACTTCACATGCATACTCTGTATATATTGTTAGTACATATATGCCCTTTCATTCCTCATTCTTTATTCATACACACATATCACTACAATAATTGCATAAATCTGTATACATTGCTAATGTATACAGATTTATGCATACCTTAGTTTAATGCAAGTTGAAAAACATGCTTTGAACAAGTTAATTTTCTAGAGAGTTTACTTCAGTGATTTTATTCACTTACTGACTATAATTATAATAAACATGTGAACTGTATTTACACAACGTAGAATAGACATACAAAGGGATACTCAAAAAGCTCTTAATTTTGAAATAACCGTTATGATTTTTAGATGTTACAAATTGAAATCTCCTTTAAAATACTGAACATTTGATACAATACCTGTGTCTAAATGTTTTCCACTTTTCAAAGCAGTTCTGAAATTCTTTCGAAGTGATGCCTTTTAATGTGTCTGTCATTTTTTTCTTTAAGTCGCAAAAATTTTTCTTTTGAGACATTTTTTCATGGGGGGGGGGGGGTAAAAAGAAGTTGCATGAAATGAGATCAGATGACTATGATGGATATATATAAGCTGGAAAATGCTGTTTTTGATAATTATTTCACACTCGAGGCTTAACACAATTGTGGTAAAGCTTGCGCCACCTACCTTTCAACAGACTAGGAGATTTTCATGTTACTGCATCATTCAAACATTTCAGAAGTTGTAGGTAAAATGTCTCACCATTTCAAATGAATTCTGGGTGAACAATGTAATTTGCGTCAAAAAAAAAAAACAGCATTATCTTGACATTGGATTTCACTTTTGCTTTTTAGTGTCATGGTGAATTTGAACTCTTCCATTAAATTAATTGTAAACTTCCCCCTTCCCCAGAACAGCTTACCGGTATGCTGTTTCAAGCATTACAAGTGTTTCCCATACCATTTTCTCTAACAGAAAACAAAATTTCATATTCCAACTTTTCAGCCCTCAAAAACTCAACAAATAAATCAGATGCACATAATAAAAATATTTATTTTGGAACACGACAAATTCTCTTGTTGATGCTAATCAGCAGAATAATAGGGGGGTTCCTGCAAGAGATATATAATGATAAAAACATTTATTATAATGCAATCACTCATCAGAGAATTATTCAGTTGTTTTGGGTACCCTCACACAATGCAAGATTTAGTCAAATCCCATCCCATCATTTGAATATATATCAAATAGGATTTAAATAATTCTACTATTTTGCATTCAGTTAAATATAGACTCATATTATTTCTCAATATTAGCTTTATAGACTGTCCAATCCTCAAGATTTATTAAAATCATAAATGAAGATTCGGATATCCTATCTAATTAGCTTATTAAGCCTACAAGGCTGACTTCCTGGCAGATATCTGTTGATGAAATTCTCTGAAACTCTTCAAGGTAAAAAGGAAGACTGTTTCTTACTTTGTAACAATTTATATATCTACCCAATTCTTTTGTCCTTTCTAGATTACAATATCCAACGGTATGAATGTAAACGACTTAAGCTGATTAACAGATTTAACTAACTTAAATCTAACTTATCATAATTTAATTAGTTATATAAATTCTGTTGGACTTTACATTAATTTTCTATTTTAATTATATTCATTTTTAACTTTGCTTCTAAATAATTTATTTGCTATATTAAATATTTCATCAAGCAAAAACTTTGAATAGAAGAATGGTGAATTTTCCCTGGCATTAAAAATTTGGTTTGTTTAAATGTTTGTGTTCAGTTATAAGGCACAAAATATCAAGCCAAATTTATTGAGTAAATATAAAACCCACATTAATAATATAATGGTTTGCACAATAGATTAAGATAGTAACAATTCTCTCAATACAATAGTGCCACCTAGTGCAAGCTATAGTAATCAATTGATACCAGAAGTTTGTGCATTTAAATCCCTATTTAGTGCCTATTCATCTAATATCCTCTGCTAGTTTCTAGCTTAAGGCTATCATTATGGAGCCTTGGATCTGAGAGCAGCACATCTGGACATTTGAATGGAATGCAACTTTCCAGCAATTATCTTTTATCTATTTAGTCAACTATAAAGTAATAAACCCAAACTGAAAATGTTTTCAATCCTAGTTAATTTTCCTGTATAGTCATACAGATCTGAACCTATTTCAGTATCTTTATATTTTGGTGTCTTTGTTTTTTTATAATCATAGTTCCTAACATTCTTTGTTCAGGATTAGTATTAAACAATTAAAATATCACATGACCTTTTTTTTTCTTGCACAAACTATTAAAATAGTAGCAATTTTCTCCAAACAAATCTTCAGGAATCTATTGATTACTATAGCTTGTGCAAGAAAAAGTCATATGATGTTATAAATGATAGGGATACAATATTTCCAGAGTTATTCAACCCATTTTCGAATGTACTGTTTGTATAATCTGAAAGAATACATCAAAAATTCTGGGGAAAAAAGTTCTACATTTGACACAATTAAAGCATTATTAAAAAGATAAGAATTGTTGAAACTACTCAAATACATAATTGAAATATATAACATTACCAACATAGAAACTTAATAGAAGTTACTAAAACAAAGCTCTGATTTTTAATTAAAATTGTTCCATAATAATTTCATTAAAAGGTAAATCAAGGGGAAAAAAGATCAGCAAACTAGTTTTATTTTTATCATGATATACATTATTTAGGAGAGTTAGAGACTAAACTCACCATACAGTAGTGCCACTCAGTGCAAGCCAGAGTAATAAATGGATGCATGAAGGTTTGTGCATAAAATCCCTATCTAGTGCCTACTCATCTGATATTCCCAGACTAGTTTCTAGCTTGTGACTTTCATCAGTGAGAAGCCTTGAATCTGAGAGCACTGCACCTAGATCTTAGAATCCAATGCAATCCTCCAGCAGCCACCTTATACCTTATTAGCTAACTATAAAAAGCTTAGAGTCCAAAATGAAAACACAATAATGTTTTCAATTCAAGCTCATTAGCTTGTATAGGTCTGAACTCAGTTCAGCATCCAACTATTTGGTGTCTTTGGTTCTTCAATAACCAGTCACCATAATCCTGTTGGGCAGGATTGATATCAAGCCACTAAACATCACATGACCACCATTCCTTATGCTTACACAAACTGTTTACACAGAGTATGGATGCTGAACTGAGTTCAGATCTATATGACTACACAAGCTAATGAGCTTGAATTGAAAACATTATTGTGTTTTCATTTTAGACTCAAAGCATTATAGTTAATTAAAAAGATAAAAGGTGGTTGCTGGAGGATTGCATTAGATCCTAAGATCTAGATGCAGTGCTCTAAGATCCAAGGCCTTCAATGATGAAAGCCACAAGCTAGAAACTAGTCTGGAGATATTGGATGAGTAGGCACTAGATAGATTTTATGCACAAATCTCCCTGTATCCATTGATTATCCTGGCTGGCACTGAGTGGCGCTACTGTATGGAGAGTTTAATCTCTGTGTAAACAGCTTGTGTAAGCATAGAGAATGATGATCATGTGATGTTTAGTGGTTTAACATTATTTAGGTTTACTGCAGTGATAGTTGGAACAGATCATGTCAAATCTGTCACTTCAGGCACTGAAACTTCTTAAGAACTATCTAACAATAAAATCATCAACTGCAAGTGACTTTATAAAAAAAAAAAACCTGCATAAACTAATCAATATGCAATTATATAACTGCATTTTACTCGGAAAAAAAATATAAACGACATTAAACATTATGTTAATGCATTTTTATTTTTTTAAAGATTATAGTATTTTCTTCTGTCTTATATGACAATACGATCTGATAACACATTAACTTTGAAAGTGCACTACTACGTTTAAAACACGTACACCTAATAACACCTGTATATTAAGTTAATAACAAAACAATTTTTCCCGCAAGAGGGCATTGCAAGTTAATATATGTCAAATATGGCAGCGTTTTAAAATCCATAGTGAAAACAAAACAATTATAACGTTAAATTTTTATTTAGTTAATTATGACTGGGGAATCTGGAAAAAGTATTTTACCAAACAGCCCTACGTCTTTGTGTTTTAACAAGGACAATTTTATGAAGGTAATTTTTTTTTTGTACATGGATTTATAAAATGTTTTATATGCGTAAAGTTGACAAATAGGACCAACTGTTAACACTTGATCATCATCAGTTATAGCTTGCCATTTCCGTAATATTTGAGTATTTCGAATTTATTTCTGTCAATAAATAATAAAACCTTTAAAATCATTGAAATGCATATATTTTAAAAATACTTTTGGGAAATTGCTATTGTAAAATATTTACGTGTCAAATATTTAGTTCTCTGTAGTCAAACACAAACATTAATTAAAATTATTGGAAAAACGTTAATTAATACTAGCAACAACTAACCGCTGTGATCTTATCCAAATGCCGCATTCAACAACTATCCATATCTAAATCATTATAAAATATGTATTTTAATTAAATTTTGATATTTAAAAAAATCCATTTTATAATTACAGGCAAAACTTTCTATACGTATTGCCACTCTGTGCAAGACAGAATTGGATGTCAGAAGGCCTGTGTATAAAATCCCCATTTAGTGCCTACTCGTCCAATATCCCCAGACTAGTTTCTGGCTTTTGGCCTTCATCAGTGCAGAGCCTTGGATCTGAGAGCATTGCACCTAGATCTTAGAAATGGTGATCATGTGATGTTTATTGGCTTAATTATATACAAATACGCACTCATATATCTTAGACGAATAACTGCAATTATACATTTGTGTTTTAAACTAATTACACCAGTTCATAATTTAAAAACTAAGTTAAATTTAAAATTGCAATCTCACAACCATTGGTTTCGTTACCTAGACAGATTTCCCAAGTACAAAGTTACACGGACACCATATACGGTGAAACCAATGCTTGTAAAATTTTAAATTTTGGCTAGTTTTTTAAATTCAGAAATTTGTGTGCTAACTTATTTTATTGATTAATTTAGGCTTTGACTTTTATATTTTATGAGCATTTTAATAATGCTTGTTATACAAAATTGTTCAGAAGCCACTAAAAAGTAGATTACTGTTGCTATGCATATTTTATATATAAGTTAGGAGAAATGTTGAGATATTTTAATACTATTATCATTTCGTCGAGGGTCAATAATGCTTACAGGTTGCAGTGTATTGATACTAATTAAATTAACTGGAATAACAATTTATTAAATACCAAGTTAAACTCTATGTACATATAAATAGATTATGATTTTACATATGCTTTTAGGCTTACCTAAAATAAAATAAAGGCCTTTGTGGTTTATATCAGTCCTTAGGTCTGCTTTGGAATACTACAGTCACGAAGTTAACCAAGAAATCCTGTCATTGCTATGCTCTCCTTTAATTACATCTCAAGTCTTCACTGGTGACAGTCCAAAATTCACAAATCAGAATACACCGTTTTTTTAATGATTCACTTGTTAACTTGATTAGTAAAAATATTTTTTTTAGTTATACCACTGACAAACTTCTTAATTAAGCTATTTTAATATCTGCTATTTCCTGCATTAGTTTTTTAATTAATGAACTATTTGTATTGCTAATCCAATTAGTTTGTCTATTTTAGAAATGATTGTTTTCTGAAGTAATATAATTCTTCAGTTAGGAAAAGTTAATTGAACTTTTATGGTCTCCTTAATAGAACATTTTCACTGTTGTCTTCTTCCACTACTGTGTTATTTATATGCTTATTACTTCCAAATGGATTACTTGACAATGTTTCATTCATGTACAGCTCTTATGCAAGTGATCTGTGAATGTGGTTAGTGTGCTGTCGTAAGACAATACCATTTTTTAAATACACTTCTGCCATATTCATAGACAGATGTTTAACTACTTCCACTTTCAACCAATATTTTTAAGTCAGTCTCTTATTCAAATCTTTTGTTATTTGAACCATCAGTTTCTACTGTCCTATCCTATTCTTCAGTCTTTATTTTAGATAGTTTATTTTTAAGTTTGTGACCAACATCATTTTAGCTGGAGATTTACCAGCCATGATGGACAATGGACGATGCTGAAAATTCTATTTTTACTGTCTCTTCCCTCTTTAAAATTATTGCTTTTCCATAGTGCCAATTTTAATTGTTGCACTGCCTTCTTCATTATCCCATTTGCTTTAGGTGGTATGGAAATATCAAAATGTAACATATGCCAAACTCTTTTAGAAATTTTTCAAATCACAAAGGCACAAATCCTGTACCATTATCTGGCACTATAATGTCTGAATAATTATGTATGCAAATGTTACCAATAGTTTGGAGATAGCATTGTCAGTATTCATACTTTTTATCATGTTATACTCTCTACCTAGAGTATATGCCTATCAGGAGCAAATGATTCCTAAACAATCTTCCATGGTCCATATGCACTCCTGTAAGCATTGTTGGCAGAAATCTTTTGTTTACATACTCTTCAGTTTTTTTATTTATTATCTTGGTCCCCATATATATCCTTAGCTATCAGTTTGTCTTGGACTATCTGTGGATGATCTTGACATAATAGTTGTAGTATTTTTTCATGACCTGCAATAGGCTTAACAGGTTTATTTTCGTTAACAAAACAGTGTTTGCAAACAGAGCTTTTATCTGTGCCCAAAATGCCCTATGCAAAGATTTCTGGTTGATAATTTGGCCAACCTTTCCTTATCGAATTTACAAATAGTTGGAATCCTTGGTCAGTCATGTTCTATTTTGCAATAGTCAGGCTATTTTTTATTTCCAAATTTTATTTCATTTATGTAATTTATCTCTATTTATATCCTTTATTTGGAACTTGCAAAAGGGTATCTGTATGCCATACTATGTTGTTTTCCCATATTCCCGTTCGAAGTTATACACATCTAACAAATTTATCCAGCTTAACATCGTGGGGTTCAGATGTTCAAAAGCTGCTTTGGTTTTTGTAAAAATTTCTAATAGTGGTTTATGATCTGTAATCAATTTAAAAAGATTGATCATACAAATACCGTGTAATTTTTTTTATCATCAAAATCATAGCCAATGCCTCTTTGTCTAATTTACTATAATTTTTTTCAATGCTGGGCAATGTCCTTGAAGCATAAAGAATAGACCTTTCTCCATTGGTCATTACTTGAGCTAAGACCATACTTATTCTATATTCTGATGTGTCGCAAGTTAGAGTTGCGTCCATGTTATTGTCATAGTGAACTAAACAAAGGCAAAACTCTCCATACAGTAGTGCTACCCTGTGCCAAACAGAATAATCAATGGATGCCAGAAGGCTTGTGCATAAAATCCATATCTAGTGCCTACTCATCCAATATTCCCACACTAGTTTCTGGCTTGTGGCCATCATCAGTGAGGAGCCTTGGATCTGAGAGCACTGCACCTAGATCTTAGGATCTAATGCAACCCTCCAGCAGCCACCTTTTAACTCTACTTTACTACAAAACTATGAGAATGAAATTGAAAACATTGTTAATATCTTCAATCTAAGCTCAATAGCTTATATAGTCATATGGGTCTGAACTCAATTCAGCTCCCATACATTTTGGTGTCTTTGGTTCTTAAACAACCATAGTCACCACAATCCTATTAGGCAGGATTAGTGTTTAACCACTAAACATCACATGATCACCTCTATACTAGAACATAATTGTTGTAAACAAAGGCAAAACTCTCCATACAGTAGTGCTACCCTGTGCAAAACAGAGTAATCAATGGATGCCAGAAGGCTTGTGCATAAAATCCATATCTAGTGCCTACTCATCCAATATCCCCAGACTAGTTTCTGGCTTGTGGCCATCATCAG
Organism: Epiperipatus broadwayi; assembly: GCA_028023455.1. Taxonomy (NCBI): domain Eukaryota; kingdom Metazoa; phylum Onychophora; class Udeonychophora; order Euonychophora; family Peripatidae; genus Epiperipatus; species Epiperipatus broadwayi. Next base: position 727,736 of record JAQFVV010006264.1, on the reverse strand, counting down.
TGAGGAGCCTTGGATGTGAGAGCACTGCACCTAGATCTTAGGATCTAATGCAACCCTCCAGCAGCCACCTTTTAACTCTACTTTACTACAAAATTACTTATTTAAATGCTTTTTCATGCTTTACTGTCCAGATTTACTTCAGTCCATTCTTATTCACTTTAGTCTATTCTTTAACAAACTATACAAGGTATGAGCCAAATGTGCCTTCACTTTTAAAAAAACTTCAAAAAAATTTAATAGACTGAGAAATATCTGTAATTCATTGTAGCTTTTCGACCTAGGGGCATTCTGAATTGCTTTAACTTTATTCAAATTGTTTTTTTTTGCCGAGTCGCAAAATTCTGTATCCTAAGATTTTCAATTCTCTAATTACTCGTATATGTTTGCCTGCATTTATGCTTGGACTGACACTTTCAAGCTTCGTACAGACTTTTAATAACCTTTCACATAGGCTGTCTTTGGAATTTGCAATGACCAAATTGTCATCAAAGTATGGTATCACTCCATCCGTCTGTTGAATGTCCACTTTTACTCGAAAGATATTTGAGGCTATACTGATTCTATAAGGCAATCTATCGCATCTTTTGAGCTTGGTGAGCGTAAGAATGTCAACACTTCTAGGTAATAAAAGCAGCTTTTAAATCAATCTTTGCATAATACTCAGCTTGCTTTTGATATTATGCTAACATTTGGGTCTAAATACTGACTTTTTTTCAAGTCTATTTATAGTTTGCTGATAGTTATTGTAAATATGTACTTATCTATAACATTTTGTTACAACTACGATAGGAATTACCCATTCAGAACTCTCCACATAGTGATCACATTTCCCTCTAACTAACTTGTTTAACTCACTTTCTACGTTTATAAATTGAGCAAAAAGACCTTTCATGATTTACGTACACATGGGATTACATACAATTTCCACTGGTGAAATATTAAATGGTTTTTGCTCAACATGAAATAGTTTTATAAATTTCTTTTTTAACTTCTGTTCCGTTATAATTTTTTTTAGTTTTACCGATTTTGATTTCTAATGGCTCAAACCACTCTCATCCATTTATAGACTTTATGCTGCATTTTACCATGTAAATTTATAGACATTTTATTTTATTTTTAATTTGGACTGTTATTCTAGTGCTTCCTATAATTCGCTTTCAATGTGGCTTTTCTCAAACTTGGGAGTTTTACCACAGTTGCATGCCATCAATTTCCATAACTATTTTCTCATTCAGAATTGTGCCAGGTAGTATGATTAGTTTTAAGTTCTTAATTTTCATTGTTTTAATTCTCTTGAATTGGGATTTCATCTGATTATTAATTTGTAACCTTTTTTTGTTGTTGTTTTTTTGTTGGCACATTTTTTGAAAGTGCCCTATGTCCCCACAGCTTCTACAACTCTTTGTTTTCCATTTACACTCTTTAACTGTATGGCCTGATTTTTCACAACAAAAACAAATAATTTTGTTGATACTTTCAGTTTTATTTATTATTATACAATTTGGAACTTAAGCACTTATTCCTTTGCTCACTCATAAGCTAACCCCATTTTTAAGGCCATTTTATATGTTAAACTACTATGGTTAACAGCTGTTGTCTTAGACATGTTATAGATAATCGTTCATTCACCATAACAACTGTTCCAATAGTGATTTTTCTAGAATTTCTCCATGGAGGCAATCTTTCCCAAGCTCTCTTGGAGTTTGGTTGTGCTCTCTTAGTTTATTCCCCATAAACTTGCCATCTCTTCTGGAACTAGAGATGAGCCACAAGATTTCACAATTGAGGACTGGAATAATTGTTAGTTTTTCTGTTACGACAGCATATGGAAGCTTTTCTGGTTCCACTGGATCTCAAAGTCACTTTGCTAGCTCGATCACTTTTTGACTGGAATGGCACAATAGTGTTAGTGTTGCCACATGCATAAGAGACACTTTTGTGCAAGGTAAATTTTAGCACCCCCCCATGAAATAAAATTTGTAACCATTTTTCCAGCACTTTTGTGAGAAAAACTTGAAAATATGGCTTTGGTCATTTAAGATGTTTGGTAAATATCTTATCTATAAAATAAATATGGAGATTAAAACACATGCATTAAAATAAAATAATATTAAAAAAAATATTTTTTGAAACAATAATTAAGTAATACCTTAAAACAAAAATATTTATTTAGTAACTTAAGTGGAAATTTATTGAATTTGAAATTTTTAATTTTTCTTTCTTTCAAGTTTTTACATTATTTTTTGCCTTTTCTCAGTCCAGCTCTGTTATTATATAAGTATTCTACTTCTGTTTTACATACTGTTTATTAAAAATATCTATAGCCAGGTTAAGATTATCACAACATTCAGTGGCGGCTTCTGCTGTTTCGCATCCAAAATCTGGAAAATTTGGCAGTATAGCAAAGAGAAAAGAGATTCCTTTTAACTCCATTAGTTTTTCTGAAGTACAATATTTATTAGAAGACATGTAACTTTTCGACTTCTTTACCAATATTTAAATAAACTTTAATCGGCATATCAATAATTCATTAAAAGTAGTTCAAAATAGTTCTTGTTTGTTTGAAAATTCATTCAGAATCTCTCTTGCATAAACTTACTTAATTTTCTATTAACAAAGTTATATTCCTTTATTAATAAAATATTTAACTATTTAATTTTTTATTAAGCCTGTTATTCCACTATTAATAAGTGTACTGTACACCTTTAAACAGCATTACAAGTTCGTAATTAAAATAAAAGGAATCTGTAAGTAGCTTAAAGAGTTGTAAAACAAAACTTAAAGAAATAAAAGCGCTACAAATTATTTGTCAAGACTGATTAAATCAGATTTCGTTAAAAATAAATTATTAAAGGTTTAATTAATAAAAATATAATTTAGAAGAATTTAAGAAAAAGTTTAATTTAAAGAGTTTTTTTTTTTATAATCACAACTCACCAAAGAACATCACATGATCACCATCTCTATACTAGCACATAATTTGTTGTAAACAAAGGCAAAACTCCCCATACAGTAGTGCCACCCTGTGCCAAACAGAGTAATCAATGGATGAGTAGGCACTAGATAGGGATTTTATGCACAAGCCTTTTGGCATCCATTGATTACTCTGTTTGGCACAGGGTGGCACTACTGTATGGGGAACTCACCAAAGAGTTAGGGTCATTTATTATTATAAAGTCTTATGAGTTTAAGAAAAGCAATCAAAGAGGGGGGGGCATTTAGCTGAATAAAAAGAAAAAAAAAGAAACTAGAGTTCTCTCTTTTCATAAACTTAAAACTAAAAATGTGTATATGAAAAGAAATGAGAATTGAGTTAAAATATGTATAAGGAAAGCATATAATATAAGTTTAATTGCTCGACCGATAAATAAAACAATGGGAAATAATTAAAACAATGTCTTATCCAAAGCTAGATTAGTCTATGCAAATTTGCAGACCAAAATACAATAGGGATATAATTAATAAAATTAATTAAACTAGATTGAAGCGATAATCAGAGGCACAATAAGAAGGACTCCCATAAAAGGACTGAAAATCTATTATTCTAGATTCTGCCTCTTGTAAATCTTAATTGATAGCAATCATAAGATTAAAATTGTGATCATATTATTAACATGCGGTGTTAAGCAGTTACCAGAGTATGTGGTTAGCCTCCAGTCCCGGCCCTCCAGAATTTCAGAAACCCGCCATCTAAGAGCCATGTCAATATAATGATCTGAGCAGTAGGAAATGTCTATTTTCATGAATGTAGGAATCAGCCAGGAAACACAACCATTAAACAAATCCAAAATCCAACCAGTTGGTAATCCAAATTCATGCAGTAGGAGAGAGCAGGAAGCCATATCTCTCGAAGTACAGAGTGACCAAAATCCTAGGTAATTATCCAATTTCATATCCTGTTTATAAACTGATAATATTCATATAAAAGACTCAAACTTTCAAAGCAATAGCAATCTTTGAGTGTTCCATAAATAACGGTTCCTTATAAATATTATAAACTCTAGTATGTGTATGCATATTTAATCTTTCATAATATATTTAATTGATATGTGCAAAGCTTTTCTTTAGGTAACAAATTATATTTCAAGTATGTGAATGTATTCAGATTTATAATGTGTAATTGAATCAATCTTTATCATTACATATTTTGTTAAGAGTGTGATTAAAACAAATGTATAATTTTCTTATTATAATATTTTAGTATTATGTTTGTTTAAAATATCTTAGAATAAATTATTTGTCTGCTAATTGCTTTTGATCAGATTCTTTTTAATAATGATGCCATTAATAGTCAGTCTTTAATTAAGTGTAGATCTTTCCTATAATTAAATAAATAGCTAGCAGGACAAATCAGGCACTAAATTTGTTTACCTGTCGGTCAGGCATGCTAGTTATATCTTGTTATTAGCTGGCGCCTAAGGTTTATCCTCAAAACAATAGAAATGCTTTGAGTGGCAGGGGTTTGAATTTAGAAGACAAGAAGCTCTGTAGTCTGGAAATGCCGCAAGTTATACCGTGTATAACCTCAGTCTGGCTATAGGTATCTATAGGTATTTTGCTTCTCCGCCTGAGGGACCGGTGTGATGCATCAAAGGAGTGCAGCTGGAGTGGATTGAGATTTAATAACAATAAGTTTTAGTTTTGTTTATCTTATATTTCGAGTCTTAATTTATATAATCAAAGCAATCCTACTTCCACCTGGTTCAATATTTTATTATATATAGTTTGATATTTTAAATTTTCATACTTACATTGTTTATTCGATAAATTTTTAAAAACCATTAACATGCATTTGCACTTTATTTTAATGATAGATTGTGTTGGGTAACTAAAAAAAAAAAAAATCAAATATTTGGTTTTGCATTAGATACTTTCCTAGTAGGACGACATATTGAAGATCTTTTAAATGATGTTATATAGTTGTTACTTTCAACAGAATGATATTGAAATACCAATAGAATCAAATTTATTAGGAATTAAATATTTTGGTGCATATCTTATTAAAAGTTATGGGTTTTTTTTTTTTTAAACCAATCCTATCTTCTTTGAATTTGATCTGACATGTAGCTGAAACAGGTGGGAGGCCCACAATCAAAAAACCATTTTCGGATGTATTTGGGTAATATTACGGATTGATTACAAGTATTTAAATAGATAACAAACCTCATGAGTCTAAATCCAAGGAAAAGCACTTTGTGAAAACATACAAAAAAATAATAATGCTATTAAAATGAAGAGAAAAAAAGATGTAATATCAGCAATGATCTATACCAAAGAATTTAGGGTTGTTTCTGAAATATAACTGATAAATGGAATTATCTATTATATGACTTCTGCAGAATTATTGTAATAATTATGAGTAAGTAATTTTTAAATAAGTTTATTTTTAAATAAATTATTAATAGTAATGTGTCATATTTTTGTATAATTTAGGATATTGTAATAAAAGTAATTCGGAAATCTAAACATTTTTATATAAATTTTATTAGTTATCATCATAAAATGGTGCCTGTCTAGTTGGTTTAGCGTAATGGGAGAATATATATTTAGTATATTTCAAATAAATAATCACAAGATGAAGTAAAAAAGTAAACCTCTTATATTTAAATGAGAAATATTTGCAATCAGAATATGTTTCTAACAATGGGTGAAGTGTTTTTATGTCCTGCACAACCCGTGTGCCCATACCTGGTCCTGAGTAGGGTGACTACTTTGACTTTATCATCCATGGTTCTATTCATTAAGAATAGCTTTGACTTTTATCATCCATGGTTCTATTCATTAAGAATAGCTTCGACTTTGTGATCCATGGTTCTATTAATTAAGAATAGTTTTTCAATTCTTTTCCTATACATAGGCCATTCTGAAGATTATTGACATCAAATTCATTGTTCATCACTTGAGATAGAGCCATCTTTTAGGTTTTTTACATACTTGGTTTTATATATAATTTGATTTCAGTTCATAAAATCTCTCCCTTAGATTATCTGGCAGTGTTAATTATTTGCTGTATTTTAGTACTACCTACTAGCGAATACAATTTAACAAATAGTACCACACAAATATATTAATTGGCAATAACACAATTTATTAAATACTAAGTTAAACTCTCTCTCTATATATATATATATATAGTATTATTTCTGGGAGCTTCCATGTAATAAAAATATAATAACTAAATAGCTGACATTTCAATACAATAACAAGTACTTTCCTCAAAGCTTCTTCTTTCCCAAATCATAAGAATGCATGTGGTGAGATTCAAAACCATTATTTTTTTCTTTTGTTATTTTCTCCTCATTCTCAAATTTGAGAAAGAAGAAGCCCCAAGAAAAGTACTTGTTATTGTACTGAAACGTCAGCTAATTAGTTACATGGAAGCTCCCGGAAATAATACTATGAATTCATCATTTATCCATGAGAATATTAGAATTAATATAGATATAAATTATGAATTTACTTATGTATGCCCTAAAGTCTATTTAAAAGTAAAATAAAGGCCTGTGTAGGAACACTATGGTAATGAAGTTCACCGGAAGATCCTATGTCATAGTCACACTTTTTGATCCATCTCAAGTCTTCAGTGGTGACCGTTCAAAATCATAAATCAGATCGTAATCTGTTGCCTCTTTGTTCCAATTATTATCTTGATTAGTAAAAATAACACTGTTATGGTTTACCAGCATACCAAACATGTTCAGATACATTTCCTAATTAAACTATTCTAATTACTATCTGTCTGCTGTATTAGCTATTTCATTTAATCGTTTTTATTCTTAATTTATTCCCAATGCAGAAGTGTTATTTTTATTTTTTTATATACATTAAATTCTTTTGCATGCAGTATATATTTAAACAGGATATGTCTGTGTGACACAGCTAGTTGCTGTCTCTAAAAAATGGAATCGCAGATTTAGCATCAGTTCTGTACACCTATATAATATAAGCAGGTTAGCTTGGATTCAAAAGTCATTAATTTGAATATTATAAAAGAAAGAAATATGGCTTTTGAATTATGTAAAGTTATTGAGAATTAATAGTTTGTCTGAGAATATAATTGGCTCTACCATAATGTTACATTGAACATTGGTTACTGATGTACATATTTCGGTTGGCACGAAAGTAGAGTGAATTATTTCTTAATACAGTCTCTAAAAAGTAAGTTTAAGGCACTAGGTCAAGCAAAGAACATAATACTTGATCATTATTATTTATATCAACTTCTCAGAATATTATAACATGATCAAATTCTCTATAAAAAATAAGTAATATTTTATTATGCTTGATGAAATTTGATTAAATTTTAGGATATCATGACATTCATTATTACGTATTCCATTTCTGGTTTGTCGTCTGTAAATTTTAGCAATAATGTAATATTTTATAAGTCTCCAAAATTTTCTAACACCTAAACAAAGCAATTAGTGTGAAAACAGCATTATAATAATTTTGTTAATAATTTTAATTTATCAAGAAAGATTTTGATGTTTGTTTTAAAATTGAGTGTGGTAAATGTTTTTAAGATGATTACAACAGTAAAAAATAAATAGAAAAAAGATTACATGAACACTAATTATTCTATAACACAAAACTCTCCATGCAGTAGTGCCATTCAGTGCAAGCCATAGTAATCAGGGGATTCAGGGAGGTTTGTGCATAAAATCCCTAGCTAGTGCCTATTCATCCAATATCCCCAAACTAGTTTCTACCTTGTGTCTCTCATCAGTGAGGAGCTGCACCTAGAACTTACGATCTAATGCAACCCTGTTTTAATAACAGTTATGAGCAAGCATAAGAAATGGTGATCATGTGATGTTTAGTGGTACATTTTTTAACATGCATAGTAATCAAAATATGCTAGAAAGTTTGTGTAGGGACTTTATGCACAAACCTTCTAGCATCCAATGGTTATTATAGCTTGCACTGATGGCACTACTATATGGAGAGTTTGCTACTCTTTTAATGGATTGTGTAAGCATAAGAGATGGTGATAATGTGATATTTATTTTTTACCCCATTTCATAATTTTAGAATTATTACATATATTTTTAGCAGATAACTTAGCATTTATTTCTTTATTTGTAGGAAAATTTTAGTGTAGATGTATTTGTTAATGAATGCCGGAAAAGAGTATCATTAGAAACAATTAGAGATGATTTGTCCACGTATTTAAAAGTCTTACGAACAGCAATGATAGAGTTAATAAATAAAGACTATGCCGATTTTGTCCATTTTTCAGCAAATTTGGTAAGTTATTCTTAAGTATTTAAACGATTGTTGAATTTTTATTTTAAATATATTTTTAAAACTTAATATATATATATAGCACTTTTATTTGACGGCCAGTTTCAAATTTTTGAAGGATCTATAACTGGAATTGGTAAAGAAAGACATTAGAACAAAGAGAAACAAATGTTATGATATTTGGCGAATTTAGAAAAAAGAAAAATGTGTTAAAAGGTTCAGTAAAAAATTAGAATAAAGGTAAGCAGATGTTGAAACATTTAGCAAAAGAATTAGAATAAAAAAGAAGCTAATATTAAAAAGACTTGAATGCAAAAAAATAGGGGTTTATTAATTTTTTTTCCTTATGTGTAAAATGACTATTTTTTTAAGTTATTATGGCATCGGAGAAAAGGATTCTGGTGTTAGTCTTAGGAGATCATTTCACATTCTTGTGCAATTATTTTAAAAGTCATGATCAATTGAGTATATCAGATGGTATTGGAATGCCATAGAATTACTAGAGCTAGTTAAACTGCATGGCTGTATGGGTTTTTACAGCCGGGATATGCTATGTTTGTTTTCATAGAAAGTAAACTAATTATTTCGGGGGACAAACGAATAGCTGATATTTTTCTAAATTAGTCTGGAAAAGAATTGGATTGCTTAATTTACATTGAACCTAAAATAAATGAACGACTTTTTTGCTTGGAATTTCATAAGAAATAAATGCCAGAGCTGGAATTGATCTGAAGAACTTATTCTCCATAATCTATACTCTTCTGCATTAAACTATGCCGGGCTGTACCTTGAACGTAAAGAATTAAGATTTATTTTGAATATAAAAAATTAATGAAAGAATCAATAAAACTTGTTTTTCTTATTGATAACTTCGAAAGTGCTTAGACAAATGAAAATACTATAAATTGAATTTTAATATAATTCATATAATACATGTTCTAAGACATGGAGATTGCATCAAACAAATACTTTTAGAAATAATTTGCAGACACACCTACAGAAACACCATTGATTAGTTAAGCTCATAATAGATATCTCTGTAATAAAATAAATAGAGTAATCGCTCCTCCTAAAAGTATATGTTGAATGTAAGCAGAGAAAATGGTGTGGTTTTTATTGATATATAAGACATCTCCTTTACCTCAGAAGTGGATTATTCCAGATTCTTTCTTTATCTGATCGGAGGGAGCATTGTTTGCTGATGGCAAATAAGCTGATATACAGATAATAATGGTGATCATGTGAGGCTGATGTACAGATAAACACATAGCCAGTGATTAGTACAGGCTGATAAGCAAGTATGATCACTGAATCCGAATGATCCAGTGAGGTCAGGGATCTGGCTTTAAATAGTCAACCTTTTGGAGGAAAAGGGAGAGAACGTCTATCTAACCTACAAGGATGGTAGGCGTTCTCCAGGAGAAGCCCTGCTAATCTAAATAGCAGTAAGCATTCTTACGATAGAAATACACTATTTATCCATGCAGCTAGGCAAGTCCACATAAGGACCGGACGCTGCTAAAACTATTGCCGACTCGAGGCAAGCTGTCTGGCAAGCCGAAGAGTCGTTCTCCCTACCCATGAGGCAAGCTATCAGGTGAAGCTGGAAGCAGTAGATTATTAAGACTCGAATCCAAAAGTTCACATTAGAACTATATTAGTCTGTATTGTATATATTTGTAAATATAATAAATATATTAATTATAATACTGGTGCTAGTGTTATTTTCTGTAAGTTGGGCCTGTACTCCAGACCAAACACAACAGTTAGATTGTCATATTCTGGAACGTGGGATCCTAGGATCGATTCTAGTGCTGGCACTTTTGGCACTTGATCTTAAGAACTCTCGAACAATAAAGCCATTCACATATTTTAGTCCTTTTGGTTAGGACAGTGGTAGAATATCAGGCTCTGAAGGATAATATCTTCAGATCCATTCCAGTGCCAGCACTTCCTGCTCTCAAACTTCTTACGATATGTCGAGCGATAAAGCCATTTGATTATTATTATTACTATAATACCTTATAAGGTTTATCATAGTGGTAGAGGGATTGTCATGGGAATTGATGATTCCTGGATTGAAACTTAATTCATTACCTTTTGGTATATGGACATCACATCATTTTTTGAGCGATTAACTATTCAGTTTTTTTATTAAATCAATTTCACTCATTTAATTAATTGTACTCATTATTTGAAACCTATAACGTTGATGTAAAATAAATGTAAAACTAATATAAATTGTATTGGAGTCAATATTGCATGTTACCAGATACTTATCTATATAACTGGGTTTTTTCTAGTTTCTGCAAAACCAAAGTAAGGTATTAGGCAACTTGGGCATTATCTAGGGCTAACAGGTTCAGAAATTGGAAAAAAATAAAAATTATTATATATATGCTATATATATGCCATATTTTTATACTAATTTTATAGAAATAATTATACTTATCAGACATTGAATAATAAATACATATGGTGTTTATTTATAATAATTTTAATGAGTCTGTAAATAAATCATGGCAATTCAGTATGTAATGTCGACAGCATAAGAACTTATTCACAGATCAATTAAGTTCAAATACTGTTACCATAATTAATAAGATTCCTAAAGAATCAATATAGCAAACTTGTAAACAAAACTCACTTTCTCGTACTAATGTCAGTTCATTGGTCAGATCAAAAACTATCGTTTTTATCTGACCTCCACATCCGTAAATGGTAAATGAACTGGATATCAATCTTTTGAAAGTGTGAAACTTATATTAGTCATGATGTTTGTAATTATTAATCAATCCAGCTTACAGTTTCAAATAAATCAAATGAAATTTCTGACAATTTTTAATAAGTTTGTAATATGTCTATTGAAAGTTCAACATTAAGAGTATATAAACTTATTCACGAACTAATTAAGATGAATACGTTATCATAATCCATAAGTCAGATTCCTAAAAAATCATTTTAACAACTTATACATGGACTAATTAAGTTGAATATGTTACCGTAATTCACAAGTTAGATTTCTAAAGAATCATTTTAACAATTTTGTTAAAAAGATTCTTTAGGAATCTAACTTACGAATTATGATAATGTATTCAGACCTAATTAGTCCGTCAGTAAGTTCAGATATTATCAATGTTATACTTTCAACAGCTATATTAGAATCTAATTTGGGAATTACAATAATATATTTGGACTAATTTACTAAAATGATTTTTAGAAATCTGACTTGTGAATTATAACAAGGCTATCTAACTGTAATTAATCCAAGGGCCCCGTTAAAAATTTTTTTCTGACGATGCATCCCAAATAATAATTACAGTACATATGTTAAATTATTTTTTCTCTTATTGTTCATGGTAGTTTGATAATATATCATGATAAAATTTATTAAGTAGATGCAAATTAATAATATGAAAATAAATCACAATGCATATTTGAATAGCGGTAACACAATCTCATCAATTGAACAGATGAACTAAATAACAGAACAGAGCTAATTGTGCTCTAATCACACACATCTTTGCTATGACCACTCAGAACATGCATGTTGAATCAAAACAGTGTAAAGTCACTTCTTTGAGACACATTTGAAATATTCATGAGTCTACAGTGATGTAAAAATACCAAATAATAATATCTACATCAGGATTGTCAATTAATGATAGAATCAAAATATCTAATAAACATTCAGATTTATATTTTTATTTTTTTATTCGGGAAAAACCCATTAGGCAGTCATATAAATTTTCATACAGGCCACATGTCCTGTGGGTCATTGGACAGCTCACAATTACAGTAATGTATTCAGACTTAATTGGTCCTTGAATAAGTTTTATTTATTTACATTTCTTTTAAAAATTGAAAGTAAAGCTGTACATCCATAAGTTCATAGAATTTTATAATATTTTGGCAGATACAACGTTAATGATTATGATTACAGTATTAGTTTATTGAAAGATTTTTATCTACACAGATTAATGAATTATTGTAAAACTTTGGAAACAGTATTTCATATAACAATAAATGATATTGATGCCAAAATATTATATAAGGAATTGTAATTCAATTAAATTATAAGCTCTAGGAATGCTTCGATAAGAAAAGCAGCTTTTCTTATCTAAGCGTTCCTAGCCCTTATAATTGAATTGAATTACAATTTGTCTAAGAAAAGTTACGGAATTAAAAAGGATGCATATCTTATCATAGTAGATAAAGAATCTATTTAATTGAATTACAATTTGTCTAAGAAAAGTTACGGAATTAAAAAGGATGCATATCTTATCATAGTAGATAAATAATCTTCAAGAAGTGTTAAAAATGATTATTGATAAATCTTGATTGAAATATTTCGTAATTTTATCAATTTTCTTGCTGGTATCACCGACAATTCTCATTAGCATTTCTAACGCGAGAAAAAAATTTTGAAACTAAGTGAAATAATAAATCTAACCCATCTAATTTAAGAGTATATTTATATAATCTATTATTCAATACAAATTATATGACCTTTTATTTTAAATTTAACAAAATATGTATTTATAATTTCAGTATTGCAGTGTTTTGTAACTGCCCAGTTAAGTATGTCCTAAGACTGATGACTACTTTCTGAAGCATTGCTTGTGTTATGTAATGATGTACTTTCGCTATTCATGATAAAATTTTAAGATGCTAGAATATCAGTCACAAATTACAATAAATGTAACAGTGTCATATTGTAACCCACGATGGAACAACATAACATTAAATTTTGTTTTCAATCAGGCAAAACTGCCGCAGAATGTTGGAAATGATTCAAACTGTGTATGGCCGTAGAATCTTGAGTCACAAGAATATTTTCAGGTGGTTTGCAAGATTTTATAATGGCAAGAAGAGCATTGAATCCTCATCAAAAATTGGTGATCCAGACATAATAATACCTCAAAATTTTGGGGGCAAATAATTAAACTATGTCTTTGCATAATGCATGTGTTAATTTAAAAATAAGACTACAGGCATATTGGAGACAAAGTCAATCATCTTGCTGAAATAATGTAAGATTTCTGTAGTGTAATTTTCAGTAACACTCTCACATAAGATAGGAACTGGTTTTTATCCACTTTTAATACCTTATGGGTGAATGTAATCATAAACATATAAGCAAAGACATGTGAAAAAGATGTATGATTCCTAAGATGCCTATTTCGTGCTGAACCAGCACTTGCCAGTTAACCCAGATCACAATCTCTTACGCATATCTTTATCATTGTTCAGTATATATAGATAGACAACTACTACAGTTTAATTGACAGGTAGCAAACATACCGCCCTCACAAATTTGAGACTAACTACTTAAAAAAGCAGTCCCTACTTTGTGTGAGAATGGTGTACTGAAAATTACACTACAGAAATGTTATTCATTAAGTGGATAATCACTAATCTAATGAATGACTAATAAAAATTAATAATATACTTCCATTAAGTAGTTTTGTCAAAGTTATGAAGGTAGCAACTTTGACACTTATTAATTAAACTGTAGTTGTATTTTGTAAAAATTGAATGCAAGTTTGTGCACTCCAGAAAAACTAGTATTTATTCAAAAGGTTGTTTTTAGATCGTGCACTGATAACTGAGGAATTTAATTAAGGCATTAATGTAATGGTGAATGTTAATTCCAAGAAATATTTGCTGATTGCAAATATTTCTAGATAAAAGACGTTACCTTATTGGACAATGGAATTAATTACTGCGGTTATCAGAAAGCTATAAAAAGACTGTATAACAACTACGCAGGGTAGTACAGAGAGTATTTGAGTGCATCTCCAGTAGACGGTCCTGTTCAATTCCAGTAGGAGATATCTAGCGTCAGTGCTTGCGGTTAAGGTCCAGCGCTCAGTGGAAATGTAGTTCACGGGTATAGCTGGAAAGGGCCCACAGAGATTGGGAAGACCGTAGCCCGAGGAAACCGTCCGGATAGCAACTGAATAAAGAGTTGAGTTTCCAGCGGTTTTCAAGTGGAGTTACTGGTAAACTGTTGCAGAGACGGAAGCTGTAAGGAGCTTAAGGTCAGTCGCAGTGCTGTACTACGAAGAGTTCGTGTGCAACTAAACTGGACTGGGGCTAAGGTGTGCGTGCCCATTGTGAACGTTTTTGTAGCAGCCAGCCTGAATGAACATCGAGGGAATTGAACATTAACGAACTATAGAGATAGACTTGTTGCAGACTATTCACTATTCTGATTACTTAAAAACATCGTGTCTTAATGTATATAATCATACATATGGATACATCAGTAGTAATTGGCTATTTATATATATGTTCAATAATGATAAAGATATGTGTAAGAGATTGTGATCTGGGCCAACTGATGAGTGTTGGTTCAGTATGAAATGTGCATCTTGGGGATCATATATCTTTTGTCTTTAGACATATGTTTATGATTACACCTCTCAACAAGGTGTTAAAAGCGGATAGAAATGTGTCATTATCTTGCATGAGAGTTGTGTAGTGAAAATTACACTATAGAGATATTATTCCTTGAGTGGATAATCTCTAATCTAATGAATGACTAATAAAAATTATTAATACCCTTTATATGTACCTTTATGGCTATAAATTATTATATTGTAAGCAAAATATTTGTTTTAAAATATGTAAAGTGTTTTTCCAAAGATTATTTAATTTTAATTTGGAAGCAGCAAAGTAGCATTCATCTAAAGGTGATGTATATCCTTATGTTAGTCCTGAGTGTCTGCAGCCATGTCTTTGAAATGTAAAAGCAAAGTTGATTGAAATTTTTAGAAATATATCTAAACAATCTTATTATTTTTAATTTATTTCAGGTTGGCCTAGACAAAGCTATACATAATTTAAGTGTTCCTCTTGGACAATTAAAAGAAGAAGTTTTGGTAAGTTTTTTTTTTTAAAAATCGCTTTTATATTTTAAAATGTAACATGTTTATAGAAAATATTCAATACATGCACACACACATATATATAGTACATAAGTACATATAAAAGAAAAGATTTAGCAAAATATTTTTTTTTATTATTCTCTTATTTTTTAATATGTAACATATTTTCAATGAATACTTATCACATTGTGCACACCTATTCACACACACACACACTCGATCAACAAAAGTTTTAACATTTTTGTTTGATAATTGTGCTAGATGTTAAAGTGGGCAATAAAGTTAGATATTTCTAAATTCAATATTTAATGGTACTAGAAGCTTTTAAGCAAAAATGAATAAAAGGTACAAAGAGTGAAAATTAACAATATGTATGATCTTTATTTTCTATAGAATACAAATTGGGCTTTTTTTACTTTACATCTGGAATTAAATGAAAGTTAAGAAAAAACATTCATTAAATTTCTCAGAAATATTACCAAATTCACCCTTTCCTTTATTTTGCTGCAATATCTTATATAAATGCAATTTATCCCTACTTTGAACACTTTTTAGCAAAAACCTTTTATTGTATCTATATGCATACACAATCTTACATTTCGACTGTCTTGCAATCTTCTTCAGAGTCACTTTATTTTAATTTTTTAAAAGTCTTTAAAAATTAAAAAATTAAAATAAAGTGGCTCTGAAGAAGACTGCAGGATAGTCGAAACGTAAGATTGTGTATGCATATAGATACAATAAAAGGTTTTTGCTAAAAAGTGTTCAAAGTAGTGGATAAATTGCATTCATTACATTTTTGGAAATTAAGAATTATCGCAAGTTGAATAAAATTTCAAATACATTTGTTTCTGTTTTTATGCAGCACAAGATACTATCACAGTACTCATGAATTTTAATCAATTATTTCAACTTTAGTGCTGCCTGGCTTTATTCCTTATGATTTCATAAGAAAGTTTATGCATGGAAATGCTAGAATTGGAATTAATCTGAGAATCTTAATCTCACAGAGGCAAAATTCTCCATACAGTAGTGCCACTCAGTGCAAGCCAGAGTAATCAAAGGATGATTGCTCTGGCTTGCACTAAATGGCACTACTGTATGGAAAGTTTTGCTTCCGTATGAACAGCTTGTGTTAGCATAAAGAGTGGTGATCATGTGATATTTAGTGGTTTAGAATCTTAATCCCCAGAGTCTGACACT
This sequence comes from Epiperipatus broadwayi, assembly GCA_028023455.1. NCBI lineage: Eukaryota > Metazoa > Onychophora > Udeonychophora > Euonychophora > Peripatidae > Epiperipatus > Epiperipatus broadwayi. The sequence goes on along the minus strand of JAQFVV010006264.1, from coordinate 711,396 downwards.
CTGCCATTGTTCTAAACCAGGGGTCGCCAAACTTTTTTGATCATGGACTTCTATATAATTTTTCGAAATCTCCATCGACCCCCATAAAAGTAATTTTCAGTTAATTAAAATAAAAGTATCTATTAGGTACTGTGTTTGTACATTTATTTTATGATTTTAAACATTTATTAAAGTAATTTTACGTTGTGTAACAATAGTTTTATGAAAAATATCTTAATGTTGAAATTTAAATACCTTAATATTTATTAAATAATAAGTAATTATAAATAAGTAAAAATAATAAGTAAACTAACTACAGTATTGTTTCTTAATTAATGAGATAGGTGTGCCTGGTGTTTCTTTGCTATATTGGGTTCGAAATTGGTCAATTTTAATCTTAAATCCCCTCGAAACTCCACATTTAATTTATTTCTTTACTTAGTTAAGATTGAATTTACGTGACTGAAACCGGCTTCAACCATATAGGAACTTGGAAACGCCAGCATAAATGGCTGAGCTATTTCGTAAAGTTTTACATATTTTTGCATTATATTTATATTTGTCCAAAATTTGCTTATTTTTAAATTTTTAAGAACCGTCTTTGCTTCAAGATCCGATAATAATTCAGCAAGCTCATCTTGTAGGTTGATGTACACGTTTTCAATTTGAGCGGAAAATGGCACAATAATCCATTCAGGGATGTCAATGTTTTCCAAATCAACAAAGCACAGTTTAAAATCTTCGCTTAATTTTTGAAGATGTCTTGTATATATTTTCAAGTATTCTTCTTTTATTTCTAATTGTCGCAGATTTGAAAAATACTGATAATCCTTACATAGCAATAAAGATGTAAATAAATTTAATTTTACTTGGAAGCCTAACAGTATTGTCCGAGCTTGGATAATTGTTACATCTTTTCCTTGCAGCTTTGTTTGTATGTCATTAAATTTTCCAAATAAGTCTGCTAAATAAAAAATATGGTTCTTATTGTTTTGGAAATTCAACACTCAGAACAGGATTTATTTCACTGAGAAATTCTGTTGTGGAGTCAAATAACTCAATGAGCCATTGCAAGCATACACCTCTAGACAAGCATCTAACTTCGATGTGCAGAAGTAATTGGTTAAATACCTCGTCGTTTTCTTCACAAAGTTTGGAAAATAATCTTGATTTAAGAGGTTGGGCTTTAAGTTGATTGATACACTTAATACCAAAACTGTAAAGCTTTATGTAACTCTGGACTCAGATATTTTGCTACTAAGTTGTTTCTATTCAACACACAATGAATAGTATGTATACCGGGCACTTTTTCTTTGAGAAATCTAGCAAAACCTCGGTAACGCCCTACCATAGCAGGTGCGCCATCTGTGGTTACTGCTATTATATTTTCAAGCGGAATATCATATTTATTTAAATATTTTTGTAAACATCTAAAAATTGTCACTCCTTTCATTTTACTGAAATATCTAACGTACACCATAAGAATAGCAGAATCGCCAAAAATAGATTCATCAAGTTGAATAGAGAACTTGCAATTTTTTAGCTCCGAAACTACTGTATTTTCTATTTCTTCTGCCATTTCGTCAATACGCCGTTTACAGAATTTGCACTTAATGGCAAGGACTTTAAAACATTAATGGAGTCTTTTTTCATTACATTCTCAATGACGTCTTTAATTGCAGGTATAACAATTTCTTCAGCGAGTGTGTGTGGTTTTCCCCTCTTTGCTATATTAAGTGAAATCTTGTACGAAGCTATTAATCCTCCTTCAGTTTCAACTTCAGTAGACTGCTTCATAAAACTTTTTATAGTTGGTCGACATGTGACTTTTTCTTTAAGTTTTTTGAAAAATTCAAGTTCTTTATTTTTTTTTATCTGAGTGAACCCTTTCAAGATGATCTTTCATTTTTGACGGTTTCATGTAGTCATTTCCAAAAGTTTTTTCGCATAGAAGACACATAGGAATCGTTTCATTTGTTGGTGAACAAATAAATCCAAATTTCAAATAATCCAATGAATAATACCGACATTTCTTTTTAGAAACTGAAGCTGCCATTTTTTAATTAGGGTTCTATAAATAAGTTAGAAATAAGTTGGTATACTATACTAATCCATATTATTAATACTTACCTTCTTTTTTACATGTATTGATAATTAAAATTGATATCTAAACTAAACGAATAGTTATAGAAACTATAACTAATTATCCAATACTATAAAAGTAGTAATAATGACACTGCAAATATTTAACACTGTTCACAATTTGCAAAGATGGCTGAAACTGCGTATAATATTTGCGTTTGTAACATCAACGCTCATGACATTTGGACAAGCGCACATATGCATATGACTCATAAGCCAGAAGTGCAGAGTTGGCGCTGCTGCATGCTGGTACGTAAATACTTGTTTTACCTGAATAAATATACGTTTATTAATTTGTTTTCTATAAAGAAACTGATATTAAGTCAATTATAAAAACATTCACAAATTTTACATACGCAGTTAGGTATGTACGATTTGCATATTAAGAATTGTTTTTCCTTCGACCCCCTGGCTCAGATCGACCCCTACTTTTGTTAAATAGACCCCTGGGGGTATATATAGACCACTTTGGCAACCTCAGTTCTAAACCATGTATTAAGCTACTTACATTTCCAGAAATGTTCATTGCTTAATTTATTGTTTAACTTTCTAAACTTCCACATCTATAACAGAATTTACGTTTTCTTCTAAATCATCAAAACATTATATGATTACTATTTCTTTACGTTTATACAAACTGTTAAACAGTAGCAAAAATTTTCTCCACACAGTAGTGTCATCTAGTGTAAGCTCCAGTAATCAAACAGTCCTGTCCAATATCCTCAGACTAATTTCTAGCTTATGGCTTTTGTCAGTGAGGAGCCTTGGATCTGGGAGCAGTGCATCTGTATCTTTGGATTTAAAGCACCCCAATAGACTCACCTTTTACTTTTTTAATTTACTACAAAGCTATCAGCCAAACTGAAAACACAATAATGTTTTCAATCCAAGTTGATTCTCCTGTATAATCATACAGATCTGAAAGTAGTTCAATATCTATATATTTTGGTGTCTTCCTTTGGCTAGGATCGGTATCAAATCACTGGCTTATCACATGATCCCCACTTCTTTATGCTTATCCAAACTGTTACTACAGCAGCAAAAATTTTCTCCGTGTGATCTACAAATGACATCCCAAATTCTAATGTGGAAAGAGAAAAAAAAGATTGAAGTAGTTAAATTGCTGAAGATGTTAGAATCCCATCCAGATGATTGGTTGAAGGTTTCTCACAGCATGACAAGATATAGACGGAGTACTAACATATGTACTAGCCAATGATTATTCAAGTTTACAAATAAATCTCTGGAATAAATAGAGTAAAATAATATTCCAGTCCAAACTTTATTTTAATATCATTGGATAATGCAAACATCTAGCAATTTTTCTATTATGTAGTTGTTTTTTATTTTATTTTAGTGTTTTGGTACCCAAGAAAACAAATACTCTTGCTGAGTGTAAATCGCAATAAAATTTGAACAAAAAATGAAATAAGACTGTTACCCACGTCAACAGTAAAACAAATTTTAAAGTTTATGTATTGTTAGTTTAATATTAAAGATCCTTTATATTACTTTACTTATTGTTATTTTTTTCTTTTTTAGAGTGTAAAGACAGTAATGGATGAAGGTATTGAGGCTCTCCAAGTCAAACTTAATCGAAAAATTGAGATTAAGGAACAAAAAGTAACTGTTATTTCTGATTTTTTTAGCAACAAATATTTTTTGACTGCTTTTATGCAGGCCTATATAAACGTTATAGCAATATATTTTAAAAAGTTAGTGATTAAAGAATTTTTTTTTTTTTCAGTTTCTATTCTGCACAAAAATCACATTTATTAGAACAATTTGAAAAATTTTTTTCTTGCAATTCAAAGTGATAGATGAAGAAAGACAAAAAGAAAATGGTCTTTTTTTTTCAACTGCTTTTTTTTTTTAATTGACTTGCAAAATATTGATGTATTTACAATTTTTTATTGAAATTTAAATTATTTACACTAATATATGATAAATCCATAATAACTTTCAATAATGTGTCCTCTCGTATGTTATTCAATAATTCAAAAATTACATTACCCTTAAGAATAAACAGAATCGCTTTGATATTATATATCTTCTTGCAGTCCATAAATATTGCAAGATGTCATGTTTTTGAAAGCTTGGTAATTCATATATCTTTTGCATGAAAAATTATGTCAAATGTTTATTTTAAATATACATTGTTATTAAGTTTGGTACGCTAATAGTTTTAATAAGGGCACACCATTTTATTGCCAAAATGATAAGCCAGATAGCTAGATTTGTTTATGATATTCCTGGACAAATTTTTAAAGAATATAAGTAGATATTAACTCATTCTTTGTTATTTCTTTTGAGTATGTTATATTGTTTTTTCTTGACTATGATGGAATAGCTTGCAAGTCACATGGTTCTAAGAGTGTGAATAATTACAGATATATCATAGGAATGAAAATATTGGTATTTGACTTTTTTAAAACCTTTTCTGGGGTTCAGTGTGTGCTTGTGGAATACGAGCAATCTTAGAGATGGAAAGTATTGGCACATTTGAAAAATGTGCAGTATCTCTTCTAAATATCTATCACCCAGTATGCATAGGTTTGAGATTTAGATTAAAGTTGTTTATGAGATAGTACTTAATCAGTATAATACCATGTAGTAGATGAAATGGAAGTTTAATCATGATTGGGGAAAGCATAGATTTGGAATCTGGTCAGAGTCTTAGCTAAATGTTGGAGAGGATATGACATCTTAAATTATTAAAATGAAATGCTAACAAGGGATCTGATGTTGTTTTGGTTCTATAGATTGACATGCTCTAAGATATGATCTATGAAAGAATCTCCCAATATATGGCAGAGTAGCAATGAAAGCCTCCATACAGTAGTGCCACTCAGTGCAAGTCAGAGTAATCAGTGAATGCAGGAAGGTTTGTATATAAAATCCCTATCTAGTGTCTTCTCATCCAATATCCCCAGATTAATTTCTATCTTGTGACTTTCATCAGTGAGGAGCCTCGGATCTTAGGATATAATGCAATCCTCCAGCTCCTCACTGATTAAAAACATAAACTAGAAACTATTCTGGGAATATTGGATGAGTTGACATTAGATATGGATTTTATGCACAAACCTTTTGGCATCCATTGATTATTATGGCTTGCGCTGGATGGCACTACTGTATGGAGAATTTGTCTGTTTTAACAGCTTGTGTAAGCATGAGAAATTGTGATCATGTGATATCATATGGTAGAATAATGAGTAATAGGGAGGGTAGAGCATTGAATTAATGTTGTAATATACATTTTGGATTATATGTAACTTGTAAAAGATTTAAAACATATTAAAGTAGGACCACTTCTGCAGTTAAGAAAATAAGTCACTTTAGTTAATAAGAAATATGAGGATGAGTCTCTAATGTACACTTTAATTACAAACAAAGCTTATTAATAATAATGTTAAATATTTACATGTTTGGGCGTAATATACAAATAATACGTGAAGTATGGCATTAACTATATAAACTTTCACAATAGGATAAAGCAGTTTTGAATGAAATAGTTTCATTTTCACACAAAATATGTCTGCTGTGTATCGTTCGATGTGGAGACTTAATTGCATTTTAGATAGATTGTTTGGGACATCTAGAAACAACAATGTGTTTCCTGTAAAGAATGTGGTAATTTATGCCTGTGGATAGTTACTGCATGGATAATTTGTGAAGTTGTATTAAGGTGTTAGTCATCGTTAGGAGTCAGGTTAGAGTTTGAAAAAGGGGAGAATGTCGAGGGGACATCATTAGTGATATCATGAATGATATGTCAAACTGCAGAAAGAAAAGACCTATGTGTTTTTTTTTTGTTAAAATATTATAAAAAGACTTTTATACCATAATAATATTAAAAATTGTGATGTGTATTATTTTTTTTATAAAAAAATGAAAATTATTTTTTCCCCCACCTTTTTTTGTTATTAAGAAGGGGGGGATAAAGTTTAGAAAGAAGAGATTATAAAAAAAGTGTAAGAGAAAAAAAAAAGTATAGTAAGAAGTTTATTAAAAAAAGAAAAAGATTTTTAATGGTGTTTTTTTAAAATTTTTTTATAAATTTAAAAAAAAATGTTGAGAGGGTTAAAAAGGGGAGAGTTTTTAAGACTTCTGAAGATTGTCAGGACATCATTAGTGATATCATGAATGATATGCCAAGCTGCAGAAGGAAAAGACCTATGTGTTTGTTCTGTTTGTTAAATTATCATAGAATGATTCTTATACCTTAATATTATCAAATGTGGTAAGTTGTATGTCATTCATTGAAGAATGTAATGAATTTGCTTTTTCCCCCAAGTCCTATTATGATGATGAAGTGATGGAGTTACCAAGTTTGCGAAAGCAGAGCTGATTAAAGAACTGGTGTAGGATAGGAACAATGGTATAGTAAGTAGTCTTCCATTAAAGAAGGATAAGGTTTTTAAGTGCATGATTTCATTGAATATTCGATGCTTTGCAATATATTTTAGAGCAGATTGTGTATGGTATTGAATGATGAGTTTGATCAACTGTTTCTGAATTAGATTTGGAAGTTGCTCATAGAGAACCATATCCACTTTTAGCCTGAAAAAATAAGAAGGCCATTGTTTGTCAAAACAGAAGTACATAGAGACAGAAATGATTCTGTATAATTCATAGTGGTTTTCATCACCCTTGAGAGGTTTTAACAGTGGGTTTCGCTGTTTTGCTTTATTTTGTAATTTACAGATAAGAAGTTTACATCATTTAATTGCAAAATCGCCTGAAAAGTTAAAGTAATGTGGTATATACATTGCTTTATAAGGTTTTTCAATTGATAAACAGTCAATTGCCACCGTAATTGTGTAAGATATTTTTAAATAACAACTAAGTTTCTTTCAGAGAGAAATTTTAGGGTTGATGATAGTAACGTTCTGCAATTAGTACATTGAGAAAAATCATCCATAGTTAATTTAGATTCAGAGGGAATCTATGCTTAATTGTGGAATTATAAGTTATCTTCTCATTTTCACTTTCTTTGCATCTTTCTTCCTACATTTATATATATCAAAATTTTCTATATACTCTTGTTTTATACATTTGCAGTTAAAAGGATATCAAAGAAGGAATATTCGAAGAATTATTTAAGAAGAAGAAGGACAGTATAAATGAAAATACAAAAATGAGACATAAAAGAAAAATGGAGAAATTATTGCATTGAAGTGTATAAGAGAAGAGGGTATAGAAAAAGTTTGATATAAATTACAAGTTGGTATGCTTTGATGAGAGTTAAACATGTTTGGATAGGTAATGGAATACTGGATATGTGGATATTAGTTTAAAGAAATGAATGAAAGATAAACCTCATTTTCCCACAAAAGTAACACTATCTGGTGGTGAGAATGGTAGCAAGGCAAGCTAATTAAGCATAATGTTTATTAAAGATGATAACTCACTGTAAGAATGTGAAGATTGCTACATAGGATAATTCTTCCAGGCATATGTAAGCTTTTTAATTGAGCAATGAGTAGTATATTTGTTAAGTTTCATGTTTGTTTGCTTGTTTGTTTGTTTTTTTGCTTGGCCATATTTTTATGAAATTGTTGAGAATGATGAATGAAAGAAGGGGGAATTTATGCATGTATTAGAACTTTGACATCTTGAGACAGCCTAATATTTGGTTTGTGAATAAAAATATGGTTTCCATTCACAGAATTAATGATAGTTGTTGGTGTTAATAGTGAAACCTTTCTGTGAGTACAAATACGCTACCTTGACAATTATCAAAAAATTGCATTAATGGTGAGATTCTTTTACACAAGTTTAAACTATGCACATTGATCGTGGCGATATTTATATTATGCATATTATAAGCTTAAAATGTTGAATCGGCATTTCTTGTTGACATGCTTTATCAGAATTAAGAGATCTTGTTTTTTTTTATTACTATTTTCGGAAGTGGATAGGATAAGCCAATTTTTGCATCACATTTGCAGGAAAGATGCTCCATAATGAGAAATTTGGTCTAAATCTTGTATATATACATTAGACTCATCTACTATATTTTGGAACTGAACATTAAGAATTATAGGTTCATTGGGTAGATTAATTAATTTTTCTTCGATTGATTGTTCTGTCATTCATTATATTCAGTAAGATTGACATTCGGTGATTAATTCACCATTTAATTTATTCAGGATTAAGTAAAAAATATGATTTAAGTAAACCCCAACTTTTGCCAAAATAATAAATGTCCAGATTAAAAAAGGTTCTAGATTATCAATTATCATATTATTGATGTTTGTTCTATAGTAGTTGTTTTTTCCACTTCATTAACACAAAAGCTGCAACCTGAAATCTATATAGATTTATACAAAACAAATATTAAATGAAATTCTAAATTACATATTCTTTTATATATATTGTACCAGGTTCGAACTGTTGATGATCCTACTTGTTCTCATAGCTTGGTTTAACTAAGTTTAAACCCTGTTTGTAATAAATTTATAATCTTATAAATATTATGACGTGAACGAACCAGCACGTTCGAGCAGAGTGGAGAATACTATTGATGACAGGGCCATCAATAATACCCACAGTCAGACCATGCTATGCCATGCATAACACGATCACATTTTCAGACTGTGGCCCATCTCGACTGCTAGATTCAAACCCCTACTATCCAAACACTTTATTTGTTTCGGAGTAAACCCCGGGTGCCAGCTAGTTTGAGAACTAACATGTTTGGACAATAGGCCCATAATCCAGCGCTCGAAAAATCCCTTAACTAGCTCAAATCAATAACAAATTATAGTTTCAATTAGTGGTGAAAAAGAATTGACCGACAAAATAAAGCTTTAAGTTTAAAAGACAGTTTATTTTAATTAACACTAATTATTAAAGTTTTAAACTACTTTAGATATTTTTTAATTAACATAAACATTTAAGGTACTTATATATGACCACGCACATACATTTTAAATACACGTGAAAATATAATCTAACAACGTTAAATGACAAAGTATTAAATAGTATGATAAATATTAAATATAAGGCATTCAAACCAACACGCACATCAGTAGTTCTTTATGCGTCGATAGAATTCCTTTACTACTGACTCTGGAGGCTTTATGGACGGCAATGACTACTTTGAATTTATAAATGGAAATAAGAAAGTTATTAAATACCTAGGTTTTTGGAGCATGGAGATTTTGGTTGTTTGCTTCCTGTGTTTCCAGTATGTTTCTGAATTGTTTTATTACCAGCCGGCTGGAGATTCCTGCTGATTGACGATCCTTGTTACTTCTTTTATTAAGGTTGAGGACGGTTATTTATTTCGTGGCACTATTATTAAAACAGTAGATACTTGGGTGGCTCTCACTTAGTGAGTGGCTGTTAATTCATCTCAGGCAGATTACTGGTATTTGGACAAGGTTTGAAGTTCATCGTATGTTCCGATAAAGCTATTAACACTGCATGACTGATTGACGAATGATCAAAACTAAAAACTGTTTTCTCAACTGTTCACTCTATACTGTTTTCTAAAAAAAAGCTGAACTGAACTGTCTGATAAAAATTGATTCTTTATATCTAAGACGTGTTGTCATTTTGATATCCTCCAGCTATATCTGTTGTCGAAGTTATTTCTTTGTTTTAATTGCCTTCCTTTGAGATAAGATTTTAATCCTGTTGTTGGAGATATCAATTAGAAGCCATCCAACGTGTTATTTTTACATTTTTTATTAGTAGCCATCGCCCTGTTTTTAAATATAATTTTCCTTTATTTCATTTTAACACGCACGTATTTATGCAATATTTATAATCGCACATATATATTTTATTAACAAGCAATCGTCATTTACGCACATGTATATTTTAATCTAAATTCAACACTTGTTTTAAGATTACTTTTTTTCTTTTACTTAAATAAAAAGAGATTTATATTTTTAAACTTTAAGTTATATTTCAACTAATAATAATAAACTCTTTAACTTCTTTTAATTTTACATAACTATGAATTAATTGTTTCTAGCAAAACTTTTTAAACTTTTTTGAAAATCAACTTCTTTTATAAACTTTTAACTTGATGCTCTGGAGCAAATCCCCATTCCCCTTCTAATTAATTAATTGTAACTTTTATTTCAACAACACTTTGACTTTTAAATTTACGTTTTCAATAATAAACAGCTATAAAAAAAACTCTTAAACTTTTAAATACTATTCTTTTTTAACGAAAGATTTTTTGTTTTAATAATTTTTTGATAAAATTATTATGTGCCAACACAATGTTGGTACAATATATTAATTGTAATATTCTCATGGATAAATGGAATTCATAGTATTATTTCTGGCAGCTTCCATGTAATAAAAATATAATAGCTAAATAGCCGATGTTTCAGTACAATAACAAGTACTTTCTTCAGAGTTTATTTTTTCTCAAATTATAAGAATGGGTGTGGTGAGATTTAAAATCATTATTTTTTTTTTTTTTATTTTCTCCTCATTCTCAAATTCTATTGGTTGAGAAGTTTTAAAAAATATTTTATCCTTCAATAGCTTTTTCCAAATATTGTTAATTCTTTTTTTAGTTCACACTTTTCATTTATGCTCTTAGACTTTTTAAAGATCTCGATAGCCTTCCTTGGCAGTCTTTGGTCATATTGTTTACTTTTTGCAATAATATGTCTTTCATTAAAATTGATGTCATGGTTTGTTATATGAAATTCCATGTGGAGTTTGTTTACAGTCATACATTGAACAGACCAATCATAGAATAAATATAAGAAAAGAAGAACACATTTTGGCAGCTAGAGAAAAATCTATTTCATCAGCCATTTATTCACACGTTAAATTAACAAACCATAACATCTATTTTAATAAAACACATATTCTGATAAAAATTGAACAAAATGACAAGAGACCGTTAAGGGAAGCTATAGACATTTTTAAAGTTTCTAAGAGCATAAATGAGTGTGAATTAAAGATTTAATTAATAATATTTGGAGAGGAAAATAAAATATTTTTTAAAACTTTTCAATTAATAGAATTTAAGAATGAGGAGAAAATAATAAAAGAAAAAAATAACGATTTTAGATTACACCATATACATTCTTATAATTTGAGAAAGAAGCGGTGAGGAATGTACTTGCTATTGTATTGAAACATCAGCTATTTAGCTATTATATTTTTATTACATGGAAACTCCCTGAAATAGTACTATGAATATGTATTGAAATCGTTATGGGTTTCATGGCGTACAACAACATAGTAGTGTGTGCATATATATATAAAGTGGAAAGGAAAAGTAGAAATAAACAGTCAAATTTTTTTATAGATATTTTCTTCATCACACTGGAATAACAGTAAAGAGTAAATAATTTTGAATTTAATTTTTTTTATTATAAATTAAACATTTAAAAAAAGGTGTAATTAATATTTTATTAATTCTGATTTTGAAATTAAAACAAGCATGTTTTTATGTTATAATAGATATCCTGATCCACTATCTATTGTAGAAATCTTTTTTTTTAAGTAAAGCTTGTATAACATTTTGATAAAATTCCACAAAGTGGTTTTTCAAAGGATTAAAGTGAATTGAAAAGAGTCATTAACTTTCAAGATAGAAAAAATATTTTTACTTAAAGTATTTTCCCCCACACTCTGAACTATAAAATGGTTGGAAAAAAGATTACATGTAGTTCTGGGTAGTTCTTAAAGGTTGTAAGAGTTGGACAGATTATGACAGAACTACCATGAAAATGTAACAAGGTGCGCTGAATAGTAAGACTGATTAACTCTAGAAATAATGACTAGAGGGGGTGGAAAGCAGAGATCGTTGATGTAAGAGTGAAAAATAGAAAAAAGCATTTTTCGGGTTTCCTTCGATTAACTTACTCCCCGCTGTAAGCCTAAAAGTAAACAAAATAAAGGAGTTAACAACTTGCATAATAGTTATAACCTAAGAACTGCTAAAGTATAATGAATAGAATATATATGAGGTAATGAAAGGGACTACATTAGTATTTTAGTTATGCTGTAAATAATCAAACTAATGTATCATCGAATAACTGATAATGAAATTGTAATATTAATAATCCTTGGTTGTTTGTATCTTAATTCAATGTTATATATGCTTTTTGTTATATGATAATAAAATATATAAAACTACAAACCTCTACAAGCCTATTTTACGCAATTTCAGCTGAGTTTTAACTTTCTGAAACACTGCAGAAGGCAGGGAGGGCAAGTCTAGCAGCTGCTCCATTGTTCACTATGGTAGAGTTTGAATTCACATGGAAGAAATGAATCAACTTCCAGTGTTTCATAGCCCTAATATGGACAAAAACAGCTAATTTTCTTGGTTATCCAATCCTAGACCAAATGAAGCTGATTGAATGTCATCAATTACCAGATTATACCTTTCCTGATGATGACAAGAAGCTGGTCTACTGTTTATAAGAGACCATCTTACCCAGAGAGGCCATCAGCTTGCTGAAGAATTACTTTATAAATATGCTGATTTACCTATATGCAGAGAAGCACAAATAAACATATATATGAAGCACACAGTTAGTGAATAGTGATATATATAGAGAGAACGATATTATTTTAAATCATTTATTGAAAAAAATGACATTTAAAATCTATAATTTAAAAATAAAATGAGTAAATAATTTTGCTTCACTTAAAAGTCTAAAATAAAGAATTAATTCTTGATGATGTTATATTTTATAAAAGAAAAAGTAATCTCCAAATGCCTTTCTAGATTAGAAAACAATGTAACTTGCTGGGACATTTTGTTTTGAGATGTTTATAATTAATCAAACAGTAACCTGTCAAAGTTTGATGTTACTTTTTTAAAACAAGAAAAAAGAAAAACTTTCACTATTAAAATAAGTGTGAATTTTAGGTCTACTTTCAACATGGAATTAATTGTGAAAACATCAGTGTTCACATACATTTCCATGCGCACACATATATGTGTAAATTGGTCATTAATTATATATTATAACAAATTATACATCTGGGTGCTTATATCAATGCATGTCAGTTAAACAAGTGTAAAAATTAATCATTTTTTATATGACAATTCAAATATGTTCATAAATTATTATACCACATGTCTGTGTGCTGATATATAGGTGTTTTATATAAACCTATTGAAGCATATATGTAAATCACAATATGATAAGTTTATTTTTTTGTATATTAATCAAAATCAGAAGATTTAATTTTTAGGTGTATAGCCATATTCTGCAGACCTTAATTTCATTTTTTTATTGTTATTAATAAACTGATATTTCACTGTTAAAATTACTCAATGTGATTATTCAATCCTAGATAGTTTTAGAATATGATATGTTGCATCATCTCTTGCCCACAGTAACAGTTACAGAGCTTAAGTTCTCTGAGCTAGATTTGTGCATAATGTCTGTTATTTATTAGTGTTTATGGAAATCCAGTTGATGATGATGATCCTGGATTGGCACAAAGGGATATCCTTTAAAGTCCATGCAATACATTTTATTTAGTATTTATTAGAAATTAAGTTTACAGCTGGCCAGTACATTAATGGTACTAAGTGGCCAGAGCATTGATGATGATCAGCATGTTTTAATGTTCTCACATTATTGTTTCTATTGTTATATATTCTGATGGATTAGCACTTAAGTTTGTGCATCCAAATTAATGTTTAAATAATCTGCCCCAAGCTGGTAAGAGCTAAATAAATTACCTTGATCTATAGTAGAGACATTTCAAGTCCAGTCACAAGATATTGTTGATCATTCATGATGATAAATGAGTATTACTTTTGGGTAATGCTGGTGAACTTGTAGTTAACATACTTATAGTTATTTGTGCTAATCTCTCAGAGTGATCTCTCACCTTGTGATTTCTCATGCTCTTTCCCTTTATATTAAATTTATATTTAATATTTTAAATTTTTGAGTCATTGACTTGCAGCAACTGGAATGATGATGATGACTGCCATCACCCCAGGTACACCATTAATTTTCCGTACCATTACAGTATATATATGGACACAGTGTGATTCTGTGAAAACGTGATTTATTCTTTTTCCAAGCTGGTTAGAGCACCATTTCTAAATCAATGTTACATGTTGCTTAGCAACATAGTTGAGCTATTTATCACAAAAATTTTAAAAGTTCTAGGATGTCTGCATTATGAGTGACTACTTTTGTAGATCATCTTCATTACCCTCTCCCTGCCATCATGAAATCTTGCAAAACACTTGTAAACATTTTTATGCCTCATGGCTTATAACCATATGCAGTTTGAATCATTTCAAATGATTCAACTGTGCAAAACAAAATTTAATGTTAATATGTTGTTCCATTATGGATTAAAGAACAAAACGAGCACTATCACAATTCATGCTTATCTTATGACCCAGATACCCTTGTGCCTTAAAATTTTTGCATGAATAGCTACACCACATTGCTGCATAACACATTCATTCATTCAGAGATTGTGCTGTAGGCACCTTGGAAAGAACCAATCAACAGTCCTCCTACTCAATATATGTAAATGATTATTACTACTATTAATATGTCTAAATGCTTTAAAATGCAAGTATTGGTGAAGCTAATTACACATAATAAAATTAACGGCTAAGCATTTTCGAGTAGGTTTGTCTTCTCATAATAACTGAGCGTTTTTGAGAAGATTTGTCTTTTCATAATGTTATGGGAAGACAAAACTTCTCGAAAGCACTTATCCTGTAATTAGCTTCACCATTATCTGTGTTTTAGTGCATTTAGACATATTACTTGTTTAATTGGGAATTTTACATTTTTCTTATTATTATATTACTACTATTATACTTCAAATTCCTGACTGTATTTATTGGAAAAAGTAAATTAACTTCTAATATGCATTTCCAGACAATTAAGTCTTTTTTTTTTCCATATGTCAAAGCATCTGCCGGGACAAGCAACTGCTTACTGGCAAGGCAGCTGTGCTGATCTCTCGGCTACTAACGCTTGACTCATTTAGATTAAAACCATCCATTTCCCTACAATCACATGCCATTGTTGTGTACTTATTTACATGATTTTGACAAATCTATTTACAATTGTTGACACCCAGTAATGGATTTTAATGAAAAAGTTTTTATTTATGTTTCAAAAACTTCAAATAGTATTATTAGTTTTAAGAAATTTTTATTAAGACAACTTCTTGTTAGTTTTAGATATATAGACCATAATTTTTTTTTTTTGATTTTTGTTTTTTTCTTTACATTTTAAACTTTTTCTGACTGCATTTTCATTTTAGCAAATGATTAGACTTGATTCCTTTTCAGCTCTTTTATTAGTTCTAGTAAATAAACAATTTAAATTGGATATTTATTTAAAATTGTATTTTTTTATTGAATTGTTACATTTTTATTTACAACTGTCAAACTGACTCCAGTCACAACTTTGACCCCATCTACGTCAGATAAATACAATAATGATTATTACTAATCATTTACTAAACTAGAGATTATCTCTAGCTCAGATATAAACTTTAAATAATTACTAAAGTTTTTTTTCTTTTTTTTAGGCAGCTTTTCAAAATCTGATGAATATAATTCACTCAGTAAAAAAAATGGAAAAACTTCTCAGTGTTCAATTGAAGAATGAAGATCATTTGTAAGTTGTTTTTATTGTGTGTGTGCATGCATACATGCTGAACTAAGTACACTAATGCACAACAAAATTATTAGCCAAAATTAAGTTATTATATTACAAACTCACTATCAATGGTTTCCCTGCCAAAACAGACTTCCCAAATGCAAACTAACACGACACTAAACAAATATATATTCCATTACCTTCCCATAAATCTAATTCAAACTACATTACTTTTAACACTTAAAAAAACACTTTTAAAATAAGTTAATAGCTTCAAAACATAAATGTTTTTGAAGAAGACAATCTCAATCTGCTCAAACATCATCTTATGCCCTGCATTTCTTTCATGAATTGTATTACCACTTATATTTACATTCGTAAAAGAAATACAAGCACCATCCAATTATGTTTGAGCAGATTAAGTTTGTCTTCTTTGGAAAAAAAAAAATGGAAAAGAGAAGAGTTAAATAATCACTTTTAATTAGGAAGCTATTAACTTATTGTGATATTAAAGGGCATCGGAATGTGAGTTGGAATTATGGGAAAGTAGAATAATATATATTAGTTTTGCGGGGTATTACTTCGCATTTGAGAAGTCTGTCTTATCATAAAAGTCATTGGTAGTGGATTTTTAATTTAATTTTGGCTAGCAATTTAATCGTGAAATGGTGTATTTCGTTTATTATATTGACTAGTTTAGCTTTTGGCATTTAATGATTAGCGTTTAATATTTTATGTTATGTTTTCAATATTAAAGACTTCTTTTTTTGTTTTAAACTTACACTTATAAACATTCACAAACAAAATCAGCATGCCGATAGCTATCAAGTTGCATTTCAACTAACAATGTCTCTTATTTCAGGCCAAGCTTTACATAAATAGTTGCATGCTACTGACTGATTATTTATTGGTGCATATTATACAAATTTGCTATATAGTATTGTTTATAATAGACTATATAAACATAAACCATATGAGCTCAGCACTGTGTGAGTTCAACGTAAAAATATATCAACTTCCCCCTCTATCAATAGTGAAGGCTATTATATATAATATTTTTTAAATGCAGATGTCCTTTAAATTTTGTACATTAGTTAGTAATTGATGATAATGCAGCATGATAAGGAAATATTTCAGATTGTTTCCTGGTTGGTTTACTATATAGGGATTGGCAGATTGAATTTCAAATATGTTGATATGGGTTTAATAAATTTCAAGGATAAACATGAGAGGGTGGCATATTTTGTAAATGTTTTTTTTTTAAAAAAAAAAAAGGTTACATAAAAAGTATTAATGATCAATTAAAATGAAGCTAGTCTGGGAATATTGAATGAGTATACACTAGATAGGGATTTCATGCACAAACCTTCCTGGATCGATTGATTACTCTGGCTTGCACTGAGTAGCGCTACTGTATGGACAGTTTTGCCTCTATGTAAACAGCTTGTGTAAGCATAAAGAATGGTGATCATGTGATAGATGAAATTTTATTTTCTTGGGATTAGAAAATTTCATTTTTTAAAAGATTTCTTTCATATACAAAATAATATTGATTTCTAATGCATGTGAATTTTCTTTATTTTAAATTGGAATAATTTCAAAAAAATATGTGAATAGAAAAAAATTAGAAATAACATATATATAATAATATATACTAAAAAATCAAAATGTAATTCTTTTCTTCGCCCACAATTGGAGTTTTATATTTATCTTGAAATAAAAGGTTGGGGTATCCAAAAATTGATTAATTTCAAGCACTATTTTTGATAACAAGTGACTGAATTAATTAATTTTTGGAAACTTTTATTTCAAGTTATATATAAAGTCCCGAATTATGGTCGAAGAAAATCATTATTCTTTGGCTTTTTAATGCATAGTAAATTAAAACATATGTTGTAAAATATTTTTTATATTATTGTTTTTACAATCAATGCATTGAAATTCATCTGAAAAATCCAGGATAAACCCTCTGGCTCATTATATATTAATACTTGGATGCTCTTTCAATGCTATTTAGCAAACTCATGGCCATCAACTATTAAAAAAAGTCACTATTTAACAATCAAAATCCTATAGCGTGCTCAGCTACTAAATCTTTGATTTATTATTACAATTAGCAATGTACCAAGTCTCCTTAACCCAAATACGATTTAGAAACATACAAACTACAAGCAATATCTAATACTTTTCTCCTAAAAAAATATTTGTGTATAAAAAAATATATGCCGTAAAATTATGAAAATGGAGAAATAAAAATTATTTTTATATAATTGTGCCTAGCATTTAGAGTACGAAGCAAATAACATGTGTAAATAACAAAAAAGACTTAGAACCCTGAAGTTTGAAAATATCTAGTTACTAATTTATTGTACAGTTAGATTAAAATCTTGCAAGCATAGGTAATTCTTTACAGAATATATACATATATAGGTATGCTTACCTTTTCAATTAATTGGGAATCCCTTAGGCTTACAGCAATAATATAGACCAAGAGTAGCCTTTAAGTTCTCCTAGATTTCTCTTTAGCACTTTCAGTGGGGATTAAACTGGATATGAAGGTCAGTCTAGATTCTTTGTCCATGTTGCTGACATTTCTTTTTGCGGTTCTCGCAACATTACTTTTTATAGCCAGATCCCTCTTAATCAGATTCAGTGAGCATCATTGCCTATTGGTCTCTTACAATCATTGGCTAATGCTTTATCTATAATCTATACATTGGTTTGTGGCAATGAATGTTCAATCCAATATTAGATAAGATCTGGGCTATTCTTTTTTCAAATTAGTATGTGCGTGTATTTTTGCATGCAGCACACTGCACTAGTATATTTGTTTTAAAAATAAAAATAGGAAAAAAATCCTGATTATTTAAAAATGATGAAAAAAATTTACAGATGTTAAGACTACAAGCAGTATGACATACTGATAAATAAGAAAAGGGGGGGGGGGCATAAAATTTATACTATATAAACTAAATTCAAACTAACTTGATTTTTTCAAAATAGAGTTATACTTACGACAACTATTCAATTTTAGAAATATTATGAAATTAAGGCATCTGAAAATTGATAGCACTATGAATAGATTGCTTGTAGCCATTACAAGTTAACATGATTTTTTTTCTATAATTGGATTTGCTACATACATTAATAAATTTTCTGAGGTTGATAATCATGTACGTAATTTTCTCATGATCAAAGAAAACAAAATTAAGTTGAAAATTAGATCTAAATTTACTTTACTGATAAATTTGCTCTCTCAACTGCATAGACATATTAGCCATATTTGGCCATAGTAAATGGTTGACAATTCAGATCCTTCATATTGAAACAGACAGATCGGAGAACCGATCTTCGTTTCAGGTGTTTTTATGTACGGTAATTCAAACTACTGTTCGCCCGCAGTGAGATTTTGTCTATTTTAAGTTATAATATAAATTAGTTATATATTCTATAGTTTATAAATAAATATGTAAAGTTTCCGTATATAAATGTCACAAACCATGAAATAATATTCGTGTGTGCGTGGTTTGTGAATTTATATCATTTAATTTAAAGTTTCAGTGCGGGCGTATTTGTTTTAAATTTAAGTTTAAAATTGTATAAAGTCGTCTAAAAATACTGATCAAAAATCACATTCCTTTGATCAGTGTTTTTAATTAAAATCTAATTGCACAAATGTTCAGAGCAATTAAGTTGTATTCAAAATTAGTAAGGAATTTTTATATGTAATTAATGTATCGATTTAAAAATGAGATATTAAATTAAAAGATTGCTAAAAACAGATAATTGATTGTTGGTCAAGCTGCATCGCTAGAGGCTAGAGAAAGTAGGCGGAGCCTAAAACAAAAACAAGTCGGAAAGGTCAGCAGTGGCTACTTTAGAGAAAAACTTACATTCTAACTTTGGTCGTGTTTGAGAGAGGTAGTCTCGAGACAACACAGCAGTTGAGTATAATTCAAACATTTTTATTAAGAAGTTTACCAGTGAATCGCAATGTTGATGGGCTAAGTGCCAGGAGCTGGTCTCTGCCCGCCAATATGGATCCTCGTGCCGCTGTTTGATCATGTTTCACGTAACTCACAATTTCCAACTTCCAACCTCTAAATTAGCTATGCCTTACAAATAACTTTCAAAAATGCGCGCCTACGTTCATCACAAGCCAAGCTGGATGAAGAAAGAAGAGAACTTTGTTACACGAACTTTAACTTTCTTACGTGCTTAATATTATCAATCAAGTAAATCATATGTAAGTTTTGATATCATTTATAACGCTATTATTTAACCTGTCAGTAAATTTTCTTTTCTTTTTTTTAATCCTCAGCTCTAGTCTTTAGAAATCATTTATAAAATTGTAATTAATAGTAATAATATTTCAACTGAATGCATTTATATTTTCTTATGTTGCTTATTTCATAGACAAACATTGCCAATAGTAATATTTCCAACTCTGTGTAAACTAGTGTGTAATAATGATCGATTTAATTTAAAAGTAATTTCATGTTCTGAATTAAATATTCTTTCACATTCCAAGTTAGTAAATGTTAAATCACTTTATTATTCTATGTTAAGTTGTTATAAAATTACAATCTAAGTTTCAATCTTAAATATATATATAATAGTTTCAAAGTGTTCATTAATGTTATGTATAATATGAGAAATAATTCATTGCATAATTTGATACTATCGCTACCGCCTGTCAACCCGAAGGGTTAGAGTTTCAGAGTAAATTTAACTAGTTATTGTTTTCACAGTCAGTTTAAGTCCGCTACGTTTTATTGGGGTAAGGATCTCAGCCTGTGGCGTAGAAACAGACAAATAGTTTCTAGGTTTTATATAATTTCTTTTAAAAAAATCCACGTCAAGTATTCGTCCTTCACGTCTGTGGCAATGCCTTCCCTTCGCTGAAGTTAGCATCTCGCCATTCTACCATTGGGGAAGGAAAGCAGTTTTCTTTCCCGGTAATCTCTTGGATCACCGGGGTTCAAAATGATCCCGGCTGGTTGTCGTGTCCCGGAGCTACTTGGGGGCATTAAGCCTTGTCAAAGTACAAGCCGCCCGGTATTCCGTTAATGCACCGCAAGTGATTACTGTAGGGTTTTTGAATATAGGCAACCACCAGTTCATCTATCTTCCACGTCGTATTTATATAAAACCACCAGTTCATCTATCTTCCACGTCGTATTTATATAAAACCACCAGTTCATCTATCTTCCACGTCGTATTTATATAAAACCACCAGTTCATCTATCTTCCACGTCGTATTTATATAAAACCACCAGTTCATATATCTTCCACGTCGTATTTATATAAAACCACCAGTTCATCTATCTTCCATGTCGCATTTATATAAAACCACCAGTTCAGCTATCTTCCATGTCGTATTTATATAAAACCACCAGTACATCTATCTCTTATGTCGTATTTATATAAAACCACCTCCACTGTTCGTCTACGTTCCGGCTCGAGCCTATTCTAATAAAATAAGTTAATAAAAATCTTTAGATAAATATTTTTCCAGTGCTCAAATACTCTGATTCTCTTAACCACCCGTCAATCATTTAACTACCCAGCTATTGGCATAAGTTTGTTTACTAAATAAAACGTTTACTAAAGACTAGTATCCAAATACAAGAGGATTTATGAAGTCTTACCGTACTGTATAACACTATATTTATATGCTGTATATTTCTATTATATAACATTATATTCATGAGCTTTCTATTTGTCTTATTTAACACTATATTTATATGCTTTATCTTTTGCTTATTAAACACTTTATTTAATCTAAATTTTTGTGTCCTCCACCTTATTACTCTCTAAGTCTATTTAGCCACTTACTGTCTGTATTGGCAACTTAAATATATACGTTACATGAATGACCGTTCCAATATCTAGAGTATAATAAACCTATATATCATTAACTGTAGGCATTTAGTCCATGTTCTAAGCTGAGCTAGAAAAGGGATAACCCCGTGCTGTTATAAAGTCATCATCGGTTAGTCATACCGGGGTTTGGGTTTGAATTCAGTTGGCGTTTTGGAAATTATTCTTAAACGTAGACTGGGTTTGAACTCGGGTACTGTGTATGAGTAAGCGTGGTGGATTTATACCGGTACAATATGTGATAGAATACACAATTTTTGAGCCTAATTTATTCCATTCTTAATAATATTAATTGATTAACCTTGTTTTGAAAAACATTTTTAATTCAAATAAAGTTCATAGTGAAAACGCCTAAACAAATTCTTTTAAGTTCGAACTAAAATTATAAAAACAAATTTATTTAATTAACAAGCAAATTATTTAAAAGAATGATTTTAAAAGTTGAACTTATACAACTTGCCTACTAAAAAAAAATTAAGAAATGTTATTTTATTTATTAAATTGATACTTATAAAATTTAAACTTTCACACACACATTGAAATATGCACATGCATTTAAATTAATATCTTTGTGTGTATATATGCTGTTCGAATTTATAAATTTTTAGGTAAGTTTAAATAAAGTTTGCTTACAACTAAATATCTTATTTCTTTTTTTTTAACAAACTTTAAATATCTTCCCCCTTCCCCCATTCTATCTCTGTTCTATTCCTGTGAGTCACTACTAATATCCATAAAATATTCACTTCAGTGTATGGTGTTTCTATTTTATGTATATGTAAACAAAATGAAATGTTATTAAAAAGAAACTTGTTTGCATTGAAACGATATAATATTTCTTGTTGAATAATCTATTCAAGTGTTATTTTTTATACAACATGACATTATAGGTGCCGTACTTTTAACAAGAAGTTATTCATATCAATTGCCATTTTAATTCCTATGATGTTATTTTTACGAAATCACTACCTTATGACATCTTTAATCTTATAACCACTTAACAAACATTGAAAAAAAATTTTCAAATCGTTTTTTAAAGTTTATTTTAGCGAATAGTTGATGGATATAAATTGATGATCGTTTGGTGAATCCTTGCACTATATGCAAGATAAAGCCGAGTGCATCATTTTGGAGCTATATAGGCCTTGCTTAATAAAAGGGACCTGAAGGGGCAAATTGTCTACTAAAAAACATTAGAATATTTTTGATAATCAGTATGCTTTATGAGTAAAAATAAGAATGGGCATTAATTGTACTTTTTAGAAAAATAAATCATGGTGTATGAGTAAAAAGTGTTTAATAAGTAAAGATGAAGATTATCCATATACCTGTGAAAAACCATTACATAGATAGATGTGATATGTTGGACTATTTCCATCATCTATGAGTGAATGATGAATGCTACATTCAACATTCACTCATCGATGACAGAAATAGTCCAACATATCCCATCTAATAATATACCGTCATCACAAACCTTCAGACAAGTTATATATAGAGAGCTTATCTTTTTTAAAGTCCACACATAATGTTTAACTTAATGCAGTAATATCTAATAAAAAATGGATTGATAACCATTTATGTATTTATTAAAGAGTGATTATCGTAGCTAATTGATCACCCAGTATATGGTATTTAGAGTGTAATGTAAACTTGTACAGTATACAACAATAAATAGAAAATAATGGTTTGTGGTCTTTGGAAGCTATGTGGGCTTGGCTTCCCCGAAGAGTCAATGTGGGTTGAAATGGATAATAGGCGCCATTAGCTTTTTTCTTCTCAATATCTACATTTATTTCTATTAAGAGTGAACTTTGTTTGTAATTTTTAGAAATGCATATCACATCCCAATGAAGGTCTCTTTCAAGCTGCCTGCAGTGCCATCTGTGAATCAATACATGTGTTACACAGTGAGCTATTTACAAACCTTTTAAGGTGCTAGCATGTCTAGATCATGAATTGTGGCGTGAAATATGATTATATTTCATATGGATTCTTTCCATTGCTCTTCTGACATTATAATTGGAATCAATTTCAAATGTTTTAGTTATAGTTCATTCCATCATGGGTTAAGATACAAAACACACTACCACATCTCATGTCGTAACTCATGATTCAGATATGCGAGTACCTTAAAATTTTTTATGGTGAATAGCTAAATTATGTCATTACATAACACATGCATTGATTCAGAGGTGGCGCTACAGGCAGATTGGAAATATGGGATAGTCAAGTTTTTATATGAGAGATGCAAAATGAAAATGTTTGGTAGATTGCAATTTATGGATAATAAGAGAACAGCCAAAATAGTATTTAATTGGGTTATGAGTAAAAGACAGGCAACAAGATGCATGAGAAAAAGTAGTACGTTATGCAGAAGATTTGGATAAAGAATTTTTGTCCGTATACTTGTATAAGGGGTAGGATGGTTGTGTTAGGAGGGTTGTTAGATGTTATAGTGTTAAGGAATGAGAAGAATAGATATGCATTAATAAAAAATAGCAAGTTGGAGAGATGGAGAATTAGTATGGAGAATAAAAAGAATTTAAATATATAGAGAAGTAAACAGAATATCGGGTGTGAGTTAATTTATGATAATAACAAGGAAAGTAATTTACTGTTTAAGGCTTGAACAGGATCTTTAACAACAAAGGAATGTACACATAAATGGAAAAAGGTGGGTGATTTAGTCTGAAAGTATGTAAGGATGGCATAGAAAATATTAGACATCTGTTAATTGAATATAAATGCCTACAAACAGGAAGGGTACAAATAATGAAGTTGTGGTAGAATACATATAAACAAAGTGATTATACAGATAGCGGGTTCTTGGTTTTTATGCTGGGTTTGGAAAAAGATAAGGGGATTTAAATATAAAGGTTATAGAGTTGGCAAAGATTATATTGTGGAAATGGGATGGAACAAATAGAGAAGAATATGGGGAAAATAGGGTGGGGTATGGAAAGGTAAGGTGGCTAACAGGTTTCTCTGACCATAATAGCTGAAAGATTTCTGACTCTGGTAAAGGATAAGCCACAGTGCATCACATGTGTATATGTATACTCTAAGAAATAGGTTCAATATCAATTATTGAGTGCCTAATTTAATTATTTTTATATTTCTTGTTTTTTAGCGAATTATCTGGTCACATGATTGAAAGAGTGGCTACCGAATTTAATCATCTTCATTTTTATTTGCTTAAAAATCAGGCTCTGCCACTTGTGGATAAAATCAAACTCGTAAGTGATTTATCTTAAATTTATTCTAGTATTATAATAGAATTAAATTTTTTGGTTTGACTTATAAATGGCAATAATATAACATTTAGAATAATGACTTATCTTTTCTTTTATCTTAGGACTGTAATTTTTCTGTTGTTTAAATGTATAAAGATTTAAGTATTTTGCTGGAAGTATGTATGTAACCAATCAAATATCAACATGAGTATGAAGATTTTGGTATTGATATTTGTAGTTTATCCAAAGTGCTAAAATCGTTCACAAAATACATGCATGGTCATAAAAGATAGGCTGACTTTCTGCCTTGGTAGGTATTTGTGATACGGTAGAGTAAGATGAGAAATGTGCTAAAGAAAACCCAAAAGGACTTTTTAAAAAAAATACATATCTGCCATATAGTGATCATTTATTCTCCTTAAGATATTCAAAAGTGGATAGAAATCTGTCCTTATCTTGAATGAGAGTGATGAAGTGAAAGGTACCAAACTATCAGCATGGGCATGAAAATTTCAGATGTTATTATATCTATCTCATCTGAAGACCAATAGTTGTTTGCAAAGTATAGTCATCGTGAGAGAAAGCGATCTGATTTCATGCAGTAGTGGATGGTTATCATATCGGTGGAGGTCAGATGAGGGACATACTGTTAAAAACAAATGCATATTGGCTGGTTTTAAAACTTGAATATATTCACCACACACAGTATATGCCATGGATTGATTCATTTGTTTGCATACTTACTTTTTCAGTATAATATCTAATCTTTATATTGAAAAAAAGGTGTGAAAATGTAATTTCAAGAATCATGCAAAATTAGCTTCATACTACAAATGTATAATATACATTAAAATAATGGTACTGTTCTATTAGATCGTGTCAGCCACTTGATGGCATTGTTGCTATGCAAAAACATATAAATGTAACGTTACCCCCCCCCATTATTTGCAAAAGAATAATAATCATACGGGTTAACGTAATTCATTTATTTCCTTAATAAATTTACTGGAACGATTTTATGTAAACATACATTATTTGCAAATATTCTATTATAGTAGAATTCCCCATGTATACCGGAGAACTCTACTAGCATTGCTTGAGGGATAACTAACTACATTGTGGTGGGAAAAAAATGCTGATAATGCTTTAATTACTGAACTGTCTTTTATTCTCGTTCGCTTGCATATGTAGCGCCATTGTCCTCAAAGCTGTGACTGAACTGTCTTTTACTTTTTTGGATCATTTTGAAAAGGAAAAATAATTATTGATTGATTTATTACAGTAGCTATCTTTGAAAGAATATGTGTATTAATGGCACACTTATTAAGAATGATTAATAATTTCCAACTCGATCAGGGTTTTTTTTTTTTAAGATTAATAAATGTATTCTTTGGACAATTTCTTTTGGTCTCTGGATAGAACTATGAGAAATTTCACAGTCATATATTTTATTCCAAAGGCTTCATGTAATTCATTGATTTCCTTAATCAATTCCTGTAATTTACTTGAGAACAATTTTATGCTACAAAAAATTTAAAATGCTTTAACAATATATCAATCACCTAATATAGTTCAGATCAATGACATACTTAGCAATGTTTACTAATAAAAAAATTTACATTGAATGTTTAAATAACATTTACAAAGCTTTAAGCATGTGCGCTTGAAAATACGAAGGTAGGGACTTCTACAGGTCTTAACCACAAGCTTACTCTTTGGAATAAAAGAGGGGAAGCCTTCTTTACTTCAACCTACTTTTTATATAAATAGGTGAAGCTGAAGTGGTTAGAACTGAGAGCGTGAAGCTATTCAATACTTCACTGATTAAGTCCACAATTCCCATTAGTACTCACGAAATCTTTTTTTTACAATGAAAATTGTTAAAGCCACCAATTAAAAAAGAATTACAAAGATTTAAAAATATTACAAAAACGATCGGTGTTTTTGTATTCCACCATTAATAAATGATACCTATTATTAAAGCTATTATGATTAGTCATGTCACTATCGAAAAATAAAAAAGATTTAAATTTTTTGTTCAGAGGTTGTTCCAGTAAATGTATATTTGGCAGTCAAATATAACAGGTATATTTAAAAATGTAAATTTTAATTTAGCTTTATTAAAATTCAGAAATTTATATAATAATAAAATGTTTTGTTTAATTTACATTAAATCTGAAAAAGAAATTGTTAAAGCAACCAATTATTACAAAATTGACAGGCTGAGAGCCCAGAGTTATTGTATTCCACCGTAAAGACAGTCTTTCAGACCATGTACAATTCTCACATTTAAAATCTTTTGTTTAATTTACATTACAGCTTAAAAAAAATTGTTAAAGTAACCAATTAAAAAAAACCACAGTTCTTTACAAGGCCGGGTGCATCTGGTTAATTTATAATCTCAAACCAATGACTTTATCCACTCTTATGTTCTGGAAATAAAGTGAAGAATGTTTGGAATAATATAAATTATAACAATAGCTTTAATTTTACAATTTATAGCTTATAATTATAGAATTATATATATATATTTATGGTGAAACATTTTTAATAAATGAGAAATCTTTTTATTAAAATCTAAAATTTCAAACATGATATTTCCAAAGCAACAATCAGTTTTAATTGATTGCTACCTTAAAATCACCATGACTTGAAATTTAAACTAGATTTTAAAAAACAGAATTCCTGTTTATTAAAAACATTTCATTATCTATGTGTCCATTAAAGTATTAAATTAACATATTTATTTATATAAATATAATGAGCATGCTATATCTCTAAACAAGCTTTTTTTTTCTATAAATGCCACAAGAGAAAGTATTTAAAATCTCTATCTAGAGTTATCTCTATCCCTAACTTGGTTTCAAGATGATGGCTTTTGTCAGTGAGGCGCTAGGACATTCAGACACTAGATCTAAAATACAAACTCAATCCCAGCATTTATCGAATACTTAATTATTAAATAGAAAATCTGAAATTTTCAGACATCTATATGTCTTCAAATCCAGCTAGCTAACTTAAATAGCTATATGGGACTGAACAAAATTTAAAAAATTTAAGTTAGATAGCTGGATTTGAAGACATATAGATGTCTGAAAATTTCAGATTTTCTACTTAATATTTAGTATTTGATAAATGCTGGGCTTGAGTTTGTATTTTAGATCTAGTGTCTGAATGTCCTAGCTCTTCACTGATGAGAGCCATCAGCTCAAAACCGGTTTGAGAATAGGGATAATTCTAGATAGAGATTTTAAATGTTTTTTCTTGTGGCATTTATAAAAAAAAAAAAAGTTTGTTTAGAGCGATTAGCAACTCATTATATTTGCATTTGTAAATACAAGCTTATTAAATTAAGTCACATGATGTATGACTTGATTTCCTTACTATTCATATATATAAAATGCTAGTTAAGTTTCTTTAAATTTTTAGCTTCTACTGTGTTTACTTTTTTTGTCCTTAATACATTTAATCAAACAACTTTAAATACTTCTAGAATTATTTTGATAATTTATACTTTTATTATTTGCATTCATTTTTATACATTTTTATTTTGTTTTTTTAATCTGTTTTCATAAAATCTTGTAATTCAATTTTCATGCATTTTTCTAAATTATCCTCAATGATCTCCCTATTATCAGTAAATCTTGCAAATCATTTGAAAAACATTCTTGCATTTCATGGTGTCATTGGTTACACGGTTTCAATTATTTCAACATTTAGATAACATATTCGTTTGTATAACATGCAGATAAATATATAAATATAAGTAAAAGTTTTAATAATATATATTAATCACATGATCACATTTCCTATACTAGCACATTAATTGTTGATAAACAGAGCAAAACTCTTCATACAGTATTGCCACCTGTGCTAAACAGAGTAATCAATGGATGCCAGAAGGCCTGTGCATAAAATCCCTATCTAATGCCTACTCATCCAATATCCCCAGACTAGTTTCTGGCTTGTGGCCTTCGTCAGTGAGGAGCTTTGATCTGAGAGCACTGCATCTAGATCTTAGGATCTAATGCAACCCTCTAGCAACCACCTTTTATCTCTACTTAACTACAAAACTATGAGAATGAAATTGAAAACACAAAAAATATGGATGAGTAGGCATTAGATAGGGATTTTGTGCACAAGCCTTCAGGCATCCATTGATTACTCTGTTTAGCACAGGTGGCAATACTGTATGAAGAGTTTTGCTCTGTTTATTTTAATATCTATTAATACAAATATACATATCATACTTTTTAAATTTGTATTAACTTTTATATCTAACTTATTTTTAGCGTGCTTTTGGTATAACCACCACTCTTGAACAGAATTTGGAAAGATCTCTCCGCGAAGGTCTGGAACGTGAAAATATAGAAATACTGAAACAGTGTCTGAGAACCTACGCAACCATCGATAAAATTAAAAATGCAGAAAATTTGTTTAGAGTACACACTGTGCAGCCATACATGGATAAAGTAATTTTATATACATATATATTTCTTTGAAAGTTTTTGTTTTGAATTCTTCCCGATAATATTTTAACAATTTTTTTTTTAGATTATTACAGAAGATTTTGTAAGAAAACATAATTTGAAGAAAATGTACGATAGCATTTTAGATTTTATTCCAAAACATTGCAAGTCATTACAAATGGTTACGTCTGGTTCCTTACAAAGGTTAGCTTATAATTTTATATGCATATTTTGGCTGGGTATATTACATTGTATTCAGTTCCTAATTTATACGGCAGATTGTAATTCAACTGGAATTTTTAAAGCATATGAATGCAATTAAGTAAAGAAATATCTTTTAAAACACATATTTAACTAAGGGAATGACATTATATTTGAATAACAAGGCATAATTTTGCATTGATTAAGCTTAAAATACCATTTTTATAAATGCATTAATAGAAGATCTTTAGTAAGTCTAAGAAATATTATAAGTACTTATTAGAATTAATAAAGATATTTAAATATAAATTATTATTTTGGGACTAAACCGTGGTTATTTTGCATTACAAACTGATATTTCGACGAACTAGCATCCGCCATTGTCAAGGTTAACTTTTGAAAGAAAAATCGTTAGATCTCAAACAGTAACGTGAGAGTGCAAGATGAGAAATGAGATTCAACTTGAAATAGTTCAGCATTCATAATATGAGACTTATGAAAATGTTTATTTCTTTCAGTTTTTTCATCTATTAATTTTAAGTTAATGTTAGAAGACAGAGATAAAATGAGAGGTTTCCACATAGCTGGAATACGTTGTGCTTCGTCAGCCCTATTTAAACCAGTAGACTGGCCTACATAGCTTCTTGAGCACTGCAAATATGGAATTTCATAAACCCCCTGGTGTTTCGATAATACTCTGCCTATAGGTTTGTGTAAAAAATCACCAATTTTCTTGCCAGTAGAACGAAGTTGTCTTTACATTAAAACTAGACAGTCTTCTACTGATCTTATCAGTAACTCCTTTAATATAAGGCAAAACGACTCTATTATAAGATGAATTGTCAATTCTATCCTCTTTTTTCCCTTTAGCGTCAAAGCTATGCAAAGCCTTACAATGATGTTTCTATTATAATCAGTAGAAAGTAGAATATTTTTTGTAAGTTCTATTTCTTGAGCAAAATGATCTTTATCAGACAAACTATAAGCTCTAGTCAAAAGATTTTTTGCTGCAGAAAATATTTGAGCAGGATGGTGATGAGAATTAAAATTAAGATATCTGTTTGTATGTGTGGATTTCCTGTAAACTGATATTGAAAAGATTTCATCACATTTTCTTGTAATTAAAACATCTAGAAAAGAAAGTGATTTGTTATTTTCCACTTCCACAGTAAATTTAATATTAGGATGCCAATTATTTAGAAAAACAAGAAAAGAATTCAAAGCATCAATGCCATGAGCCATATAGCAAATGTATCATCCACATATCTTAGCCAAATAGAAGGTTTCTTGATAGTGGCATTTAATACTCGACTTTCAAATATATATATGTATTTGTAAATATAAATACACATAGTTTAAGGTATGTGAAGTTTAAATGGAAACAAAAAACTTCTGGAACCTTATGTATGAAAAACACTCATATATCAATAAATGCATTTATTAATATGTATTTCATATTCAATCTTAACTCTTGAGGTGAAACAAATATGTCTTTGTTGACATTTGATTAAGTACATATCTTCTTCAAGCAGAATGTTAGTCTTTATATATAAAAGATAAAAGAAAGACACAACAAAAGTCACTATTTTAAACTCTAGATGTCATCTTACTGCGATTTGCAAGTCCAAAATAAAAAAATATAATAATACTATAATTCAAGAATAAATTTAAGAGAAATCACTAACATGGTTTAACCCACAAGTAATTGGGTCTTATTTTTAAGAAAATAAAAATGAACGTCATCATATTCAGTAACTATTCTTTCAATCATGTGACCAGATAAATTATTAAATGTATGTATATAATTTTATTTCTTATATATAGATTTGGTTGACAGTAAGGATGAGGAAATATTAATAAAAGTAAATCAATAGTTTTTTTTTAAGTAAAACTATGCTTCTAGTTACATTGTAATTCAAGAACAGTCCAGTTAGTAGTTATTCTGGGTATCTATTTAAATTTGAAAGTGCTTAAATCTTCCCACCATTCTGACTGAGTAGAAAATGCCGTATAGATGGCTCTCATGTTGCAGATTTCTAAACAGAAAAAGATAAATCATATTAATGATTAACAAAACCTCTGATACCAAACTGCTAGAAAAATGTGAAATATTAATATTAATTATATTTAAACAGAGGCTAAACTCTGCATACAGTAGCACCACTCAGTGCAATCCAGAGTAATCAATGGATGCTAGAAGGTTTGTGCATAAAATCCCTATCTACTGCCTACTCATCCAATATCTCCAGACTAGTTTTAGATAGGGATTTTATGCACAAACCTTCTTGCATCCATTGATTACACTGACTTGCACTGAGTGGCGCTACTGTATGGAAAGTTTAGCCTCTGTGTAAACAGCTTGCATAAGCATAAAGAATGGTGATCATGTGATGTTTAGTGGTTTAATTATATTTAAAAAAATATAATGCATTACTAGACCTATCTTTGATTGTATTAGGATACACTTTTTATTGAAGCAAGGCATAAGAGTAAAACAAAAAAAGTTAGATAAATCAAGCAATTAAAATTATTAGAAACTTGCAAATGATTAAATTTATAAAACAAGCAAAAACTCTCCATACAGTAGTGCCACCCTGTGCCAACCAGAGTAATCAATGGATGCCAGAAGGCTTGTGCATAAAATCCCCATCTAGTGCCTAAAGTAGGCACTAGCACTAGATGGGGATTTTATGCACAAGCCTTCTGCCATCCATTGATTACTCTGGTTGGCACAGGGTGGCACTACTGTATGGAGAGTTTTGCCTTGTTTAATAACAATTACGTGCTAATATAAGAGATGGTGGTCATGTGATATATAAAAGATTTGTTTTGATCAGTCAGATTGTATGGTAAAGACGGAATAAAAACAGCATTCTTAATGTACCCTCTTATCTTCCTCAATAAGTCACTGGATGTCAGATTTGGTGACTGAGGAAGCTATTATTAAACATGCTAATATGTATTATCTACACACATAAATCCATGTTATATTAACAGAGCCTTTAAGTACAAGCATGCTTATATATGAAAATAATGAAAGCTACATAACAAACTTAATGGCAACTTCTTGCTTTAATTCAGTTAAGGATTGGTGAAACATTGCATTACAACTGTTATTTATAAAGCGTTTAATACTTACTAAATCATATCAGAATGAACAGATCTGTTTTCAAATATGTTTTTATTCTGTATTTTACTCCGTCTCTCTAGATAAAATCTTGTAGCTCAGTTTTCACCCATTTCCAATTTAGTTGAAACTTTGTATACATGTGTATTTTTATGTCAATACATTTTTCTAGAAGTTGCAAACCATTTTTGAAGAAATTAGGGAAAAATTTAAATGTTTAATTCTACATGTAATGCTTATGCTAATAATGTCTAAAAACTCTTTTTGTAATTTAAAATTGAATGATTTATTGAAAATTAGGTCAGCTAACATTTTTATTTATTATACACTTTTATTTAACTTAATCTGTTTTTTGTTTTGTTTTTCTATCTAGATGAAATCTACTTTAAATCCATTGATCTGATTTTGATAATTCAAGGTTACATATATAAAAATAAAAAATAAATAAAAATGTTAAAGAAACGCTTATATTCATATAATCCGTGGAAATATTTAATTCAACATATACGTGTATATTCAAAATTACCCCAAATTCACAACTCAATCAGACTAGCAAAGAAAATAAACTCAAAAACACTACGAATGGTTTCACTGCTACAAGCAGACTTCTCAAGTGTAAAGAATTACAAAATAACATAATATTTAAAGTAAACATTACCCACAATTCCACTTACTCCCCATACACCCTTAATAATAAAGATTCTTTAATTTTTTTTTTTATTTCTTTTTATTTTTATTATTTTTATGCATACCTTATACAAACATTAACTGATATATTATTATATGAATACACTTGCACCTATAAACTAGAATTTAACCTTAATAAAACGTGCATGGTGTATACGTATAGGCAAAAATTACTTACACATCAATTATAGTCTTCAACTACTAAACATCACATGATCACCATTGCTCAAAACTGTTATTAAAACTGTATGGAGAGTTTTGCCTGTTTTAATTATAGTCTTCACAAAATTCTTTACATCAAAGATTTATTATATGATATATAAATAAACAAACAAACTCCTTTTTATATGACTATAATCAACAATAAAAAATCCAAAATCACATTTTTATTTTATTTTGCTGTAATATCCTATAAATATAATTTATCCAAACCACTTCGAACACTTTTTAGCAAAACTCTTTATTTGTACATATATACCTACACCTATGCTTCGACTGTCCTGCAGTCTTCTTCAGAGCCAGTTCATTTTAATTTTTTAAAAGAAAAACAACTGAATTGGCTCTGAAGAAGACTGCAGGACAGTCGAAACATAGGTATATGTATATATGTACAAATAAAGAGTTTTGTTAAAAAGTGTTCGAAGTGGTTTGGATAAATTGTAATAAAAAATCCAACGTTTCGACTATTTTATTCACTGTGTATAAAACTTTTATCATCCATGACAAGAATATGCCCATATTTAGAAGTCACTCTTAAAATAACACCTACAGACAAACTCCTCCACACACAAAACATTTGCATCCAATCATAGAACCTATTAAATCAATATCTAATTCTAACATAACTTTCCCACAATGCAAATGGTTTTACTGGAATACATATGTACATCTCCACAAAAACACAAATTATAACTTAGAAAACCAAAAATTTGTATTCTTTGAAGGTAGTAGCCTACAATACACTCAATCTTATATTACAAAAATTTACCAGAAAAAGAATGTCACTGTACGTTCAATTATAGAGTCTTTTCCAAATGTCTGATTAGAGACAATAAAACAGATAAAACATTTTCGCAACCACTTGGTCACTTGTCCATCAGTGCTCTAACCTCTAGTGAGATATATTTTCTGTTTCCTAATTTATTGTAAATGTTTTTAATAATAGTATAATTCACTGAATACTGTTGAAAATATTTACTGTGGTATTCTTTGATTAGTTTTTTTTTTTTTTTTAAACTGAAACATATTTATATATATATATTTCCCCTTTAAAGTGAACTATCTGTAGATATATTTTTCCTCGAATAAAGTTTCTTCTAAAACTAAAACTGAAAGTAATATATTTAACTTTAAAATTTGGAAGTATATAACTTTTAAAAGTAAAATCTTGATAGGATTTCTAAAAAATAAAACAAATCCTGTTCTAAATTTGTATTTTAGTTGGAAATGTATTTCTACATCAGTAAAACATTCTTTGATTTCCTCTGTTTAATGCGTTCAAGAGCAATTTTCATCACTCTATTTTAGAACTATATAGTGTAATTTGGAGTAATCAATGGACTATAGATCATCATTCAATTACATCTTCACCCCAAATTAGTTTCTGATTTGTGACTTTTGTTGGCGAGATCCAAGTGATTAGTTAAGCTTACAGTAAATATCTTAGAGAACTAATCTCCATGAAGCAATGCATTTATACATAAATGGATAATAATAAAATGTAACAGAAATATTACTTAATTGACCCCTTCCTTTATTTTGCTATAATATCTTATATAAATGCAATTTATCCACTCTACTTTGAACACTTTTTAGTAAAAAACCTATTATACATATATGCATACACAATCTTACATTTCGACAGTCCTTCAATCTTCTTCAGAGCCACTTTTTGCTAAAAAGTGTTCAAAGTAGAGTGGATAAATTACATTTAAATAAAATTTAACCTTTATTGTACATTCCAAATGTAATTCTTTTGCATTCCAATTTTAATACTTTCAAATTAGTCAGAAAATAATGTAATTAAACTAAATGGAAAATTATTAATTTATTTAAATATTAAAAATATTAAAGAAAATCATTTAAATTTATTTTTTCAGTATAATAAAAAAAAAAAAGGTACTAGTCTTTTTGTGATTCTACGACATAAATCAATAAAAAAAGAAAATAAAATGAAAGTTGAAAAAGTGTAAAGTTTTGATCTTATTATTATTTTTTTTTTTGTGGAGGTGATTAAGAACAAGTTTGTTGTCACTGAGACAAAAGTTATTTTTGGTTTATTGTTTTTATTAAAAAAAAAAAAAAAGGCAGAACAATATTTTATTTAAAAAACGAAAAGAAAAAGTAATACAAATAAAATGGAATAAAAATTGGTTTTAAAAATCAGTTTTACTATATCAGCGGTAAAGATGTGTTTGTGTATTGTTTTTATTATTGTAATTTGTTAGTAGGTAGAAAAAAAAACGTTTCCAAAACAAAAGATTGTGCTTCTCTAACATAAATCAATCCCCCCCAAAAAAAAAACGAAAGTTGATAAAGTCAAAAATTTTGGTCTTATTTTATTTGGGGGGGGGATTGAGAAAAAGTTTGTCGTCACTGAGACAAAAGTTAGGAAAAAGTTTTTTTCGGTTTGTTGTTTTTATTAATAGAAAAAAAGATAGAACAAGATTTTATTTTTTTAAAAAAGGTAATATAAATAAAATGTAATAAAAATTTGTTTTAAAAATAATAAAAGTTTGATTATATCAGTGGTAAAGATGTGTTTGTGTAAGGAAAAAAAATTAAAGACATAGTAGAAAAAAATTAAAAGGGAAAAAAAAAATTTAAAGATGTAGAAAGAAAAAATTGTTGGCAAGTGGCCTGGTAATGTTACATTTGATGATGTGATGTGATGTGATGTATTATGGCTTCTCCTTAAACGAAGTCAAGAATATCTCAGCAATTAAGCCCAGATAAACCTGTTAGCCACTTTCTTTTACATTCCCCACTCTAAATTTACCCATAATCTGCTCTATCCCATTTCCACAACATAATTTTTGTCAACTCTATAACCTTTATATCTAAATCCCCCTTATCTTTTCCCAAACCTAGCATAAAAACCAATAATTCACTTTCTGTATAATCACTCTTTTCATATTTATTTTTCCACAACTTCATTATATGTACCCTTTCTGTTTTCAAACATTTACATTCAATTAACAAATGCCTAATATTTTCAATTCCTTCCTTACATAATTTACAAAATAAATCACCCATATTTTTCCATTTACATGTATATTCTTTTGTAGCTAAAGATCCCGTTCGAGCTTTAAACAATAAACTACTTTCCTTACTATTATCATATATTAACTCACACCTAATATTCTGTTTATTTCTATATATATTTAAACTTTTTACTCTCCATACTATTTCTCCATCTCTCTAACTCCCTAGTCTTTATTAATAAATCTATTCTTTTATCCCATTCCTTACTACTATAACACTCAATAATCCTCTTAACACAATCATCCCATCTTTTGTACAAATATACTGATATAAATTCTTTATCCAAATCTTTTGCATAGCGCATTACCTTTCTCACCCATCTTGTTACCTGCCCTTTACTCATAACCCAATTAAATACTATTTTAGCTATTCTTTTATTATCCATAAACTGCAATCTACCAAACATTTTCATTTTACTTTTTGCATCTCTCATATGAAAACTTGACCATCCCATTTCTCCTTGAATTGCCTCCTTTGCTGTCCATACTTCTGCATCCAATGCATGTCTTCCTACTTCCCTTTGAGTTTTTTCTAAATAATCTAATATCTTTTTACTAACATATAATGCATCATTACCATATGTTAACCCTGCTACTGCAACTCCTTTCCATATAATTCTAACTACATCATATTTATTATATGAAAATACTGTTAATTTCTTTATCAATCCCTTTCTTTTCTTTGCTTCATTTATCAATTTTTTCTCCCATTCATCCAAATAATTTTTCTGATTACTTAAAATAATTCCCAAATAACTATATCTATTCACCACACTTAACTTAATATCTCCCAATAAAAATTCTACATCTTCTCTTTCCTCAGTATTAACCATCATTATATTTGATTTTTCTTCACTAAATTTAATCCCCATCTCTTTACCCACCCTTGCACATGTCCTCAACATAACTTCCATATCTTCTCTTTTTTTCTGCACACAAAAATATATCATCTGCAAAAAAAAGACCTGACAAAATAAATACTCCCTTACTACTTATTAACGGTATCTCTATCCCTCTTCCTAATCTTTCTATTGCTCTTTCCATTTCACTCAAATACAACACAAACAAAATAGGTGACATAGGGCATCCTTGCCTTAGTCCCACACCATTTTTAACTTTAATTGATTCTATATTCTCTAATTGATATATATAATAATTATTTTCATATAATTTCTTAATAATATCTATTAAAGCTTCATTCATTCCCAAATTTGCTAAACTTATCCATAATCTATTTCTATTTACTCTATCATATGCCTTCTCTATATCTATAAAACTCATATATAACTGTTTATCTGCATTCCTACTCATATCCATAAGTTGTGTAACTACAAATAAACTATCTCCTATACGCCTATCTAATCTAAAACCTCCTTGCATTTCACTCACTACATTATTCCCTTCCATCCATTTTACAACTTTACTAGCCACCATATACGAGAAAACTTTATATAAAACTGATGTTACCGCTATCGGTCTATAATTATTCAACTTTCTATGATCCTTACCCTTTCCTTTAAATAATAACCTTACTCTTGTATTACTCCAACTACTTGGGAAAACTCTATTCTGTGCCATTTTATTAAAACAGGATAATAACTTTACTTTTGCCCTATATCCTAAATTCATTACCATCTCTGCTGCCCATCCATCTAAACCTCTTGCCTTCCCACTTTTCAATTTCTTCTCTACCTCATTTAGTTCATTTTCTGAAAAACTAATATTCCCATTACTATATTCTTTCATATTTTCTAATATTCTATCATTCACATTTAACATCTTTTCTATATTCATTACATAACTATTTAAGATTCGCTCTAAATCTTCTCTAGAACTACACTCAGTTCCCTCATCATCTAGTAATACTAACTCTCTCTCCCCTACATTTCTCCTTTTAATATAATTCCAAAATTTTTTACTTCCATCTCTTCCACTTTTATTAATATCCTCCAACAATTTACTATTCAATTTCATTCTCTCTCTATAAATATCTATTTTAGCCAACTTCTTCTTTTCTAAGTACTTTTCCCATTTAGCATTAATATCTTTTTCACTTTTCTTATTCTTAATAGCACACTTATATTCTCTACATGCTTCTTTCCTTTCTTTTACACTTTTACTAATTTTAATTTTTTTATTACTTTTATTCTTTTCAATATTCTCACCTAAAACCCTATTTGCAACTTTTTCTACTTCCTTACACCAATCCTTATACTCATCCCCAACCCACTCTTCCATTATTTCTTCAACTTGTATTTTATACTCTTCCAACTTATTCTTATCATTTACTCTCCATCCACATCTTTCACTATTATTTCTACTTTTATTTCTATTCTCCATCACATTACTAACCATTTCAATTACAATGAAATTATGATCACTAGTGCATACTTTTTCTTCATTATCAAATACCTTAATTTTCCGTATTTTATTTATTCCCTCTTTCTCTACCAATACATAATCTATTGTGTGAAATATATTATTTCTGGACCATGTGTATTGTCCCTCATAAATATTTAATAAATTTCCAATACTCAAATTCACTTTCTGACAAAAATTCTTCAAAAGCTGTCCATTTTTATTATCTACATCATCAATTTCTTCAATATGTCCATTCATATCCCCTATAACCATTATTCTCTTCCCCTTTTCTTTAAAACTTTGTATATCCTTAACTAAACATTCGTATATGTCACTAGTATCAAAAAAAAAAAAAACTTTTTTGATGTCATATTTCAATAATGGGAATTAAATTTTATAATACCTATATATAAAATGTCACCCAAAGCCTTATATTTAAAGTGTCCATATTTTCACACGGCCTAATTGGGATACATAACAAAAAAAACATCTGTATATTTCAATACAAGATTTAAAAAATCACAAAACATATAATCACTTTGACATTACTAATAATATACTTATTTCGTAATATAAATTAAAGCAAAAGACAATTGTTTGGGATACATATGTTATCTATCAAAACAAATAAATTGAAATGGGGAGGCACTTTCATTTTGGGAAAATTACTGATTAGCCAATCAAAAAATTAAATGAATAAATATTAATTTAAAATAAATATAAAAAATAAATATAAAGTTAAAATTAAAAAATAAAATGAGTGTTTAAGAAAACTGAGTCAATTAACTGTCCCAAAAGAATATGTCAGGACTCTAGATAAGAGAGATAAAACAGACAAATTCAGAAAAACCGGGATATCCTACTTATATTATGACTTTGAATTTTTTGTTTTTTTATTTCAGTTATGTCTGCTAAAATTGAGTTTCAGTAAACAACAGATGCTAAGTAAGAAAGTATTAGATAAGGATTTGTTAAGCACTGCCATCTATTGATTGCTCTTTCTTACACTAGATGGCATAACTGGACTGAGAAAGAGAATTTGCTACTAAAAAAATATGTGATTATGGCCAAAGAAGTGCCTACAGTTAATAAAAGCTAAGGACACCATAATATATTGTACCAGGTTTGAATATGAGTAGTTCGAAACGCCGGCCCCTTAGGCAGAGAAGAACATACTCAGAGAGTATGTATGTCCAAACGATAGCTATAAAATATATAACTAGTGTTACATTTCCAGGACATAATTTCTTCTCGACTCTTGAATTCAACACCAAGTTCAAAGCACTTTCTTGTTTTATATAAACACGGGCACCAGCTATTCACCAATAAGATAAATAATGCACTTTGAACAATGGCCACTAATTCAACACCTATACCCATGACTAGCTCAGCTACTTGTAATCAATAACAAATTATTGTTTCATAATAGTGGTGAAAAGAATTGACTGACAAATAAAGTTTAAGTTTAAAGACAATTTATTTTAATTAACATTTATACTCTAACTTTAAATATTTTTATAATTTTTTAACTAACATAATACTGGTATTTTAAATATAATGATCACACACATATTAATTCACACACTGACATATATAATA
Source organism: Epiperipatus broadwayi (assembly GCA_028023455.1). Taxonomy (NCBI): domain Eukaryota; kingdom Metazoa; phylum Onychophora; class Udeonychophora; order Euonychophora; family Peripatidae; genus Epiperipatus; species Epiperipatus broadwayi. The sequence goes on along the minus strand of JAQFVV010006264.1, from coordinate 670,854 downwards.
AAGCATTAAAGAATATAAAACACATATATTTAGAACACACAAATTAATAGTTTATTTTTATGTGCTATAGTGTTCATATAATTTGAATCTTGAGTTTTTACGAATGCGATGGCTACTATATAAATGAGAATAAGAAAAATATTTTTTACCTAGGATTTTAGAACGTGGATACTTCTTGCTGTTTGTTGGTTTGATGAAATAATTCTAACCGGTTAGATCTGAAGTTTTCTTGTGAAGATTTGATGCTTATTAGTTGGTATTATTCCTGGAGACAGTCAAACATTGACGGAGGATTTCCAAGCTGTTATGCAGACATTATTTTCACGGGCAGGTTTTGCTGTTTCTCTGGGACTCAGGCTGGGAGAAAGTCGTATGTTTTCCGAGGTTTTAACACTGCATTCTTGATTCTGATATAACTCACTGATAGATTGTACTGAACTGTTATCTCAAATGCAACTCTGATGCAATTAACTCGACTAAATGTCCGATAAAAAAATTGGCTATTTATACATGACGCGTGTTTTCATTTTGATATCCTCCGGCAATATCTGTAGTCGAAATTCCTTTGATAATCCTTTAACTATGTGTTTTTGAGATCGTTTAATTAGTAGCCATGCAAACGTGTTGTTTTTTCTTTTGTTTAACTTAATAGCCATCGCTGTGTTTTTTAAATATAATTTTCCTTTATTTCATTTTAATATTTATTTCGCATACATTATTTTACATTCGCACGCACATATATAATTTGAGATCAATTCATTATTTAGTTTTTTAAGATTACCTTTTTTTCTAGCTTAAATAAAAAGAGATTTATATTTTAAACTTGAAAATCAACTTTTAATTTCTTTCCCTTTTTCTAATCAATCACTTATAACTTTCATGAACAATATTTTTTTTAACTAATAACAATAATAAAAGGAATTCTTTACTTATTTGAAAACCAACTTCTTTTAATTTGACGTTTCTAAAGCGAACCCCCTTCCCACTTTTAATTAATTATTTTTAACTTTTATTTCAAAAAACTCTTTAACTTTTATGTTTACTAAACAAACTGCAGTAAAATTCTTAAACTTTTAATTTTACGTTTTTCTTTTACGAAAGATTTTTATTTTAATAATTTTTTAGATAAAATTATTATGTACCAACTATGATCTTGGTACAATATATATATTGTACCAGGTTCAAATATGAGTCGTTCGAAACACCGGCCTCTTAGGCAGAGAAGAACATACTCGGAGAGTATGTATGTCCAAACGATAGCTATAAAATATATAACTAGCATTACATTTCCAGGACATAACTTCTTCTCGACTGTTGAATTCAACATCAAGTTCAAAGCAATTTTTTGTTTTGTATAAACACGGGCACCAGCTATTCATCCAGAAGATAAATAACGCACTTTGAACAATGGCCACTAACTCAACACCCAAGACTAGCTCAGCTACTTATAATCACTAACAGATTATACAAAATTAGTGGTGAAAAGAATTGTTAAAAGAATTGATGGAAAGATTAGTAAAAAGGATTGATGAAAGATTGGTAAAAAGAATTGACCGACAAAATAAAGTTTAAGTTTAAAGACAATTTATTTAATTAACACTAATTATACTAAATTTAAATACTTTTATAATTTTTTAACTAACATAATATTGGTATTTTTTATCATGCACATACTTAATTCACACACTGACATATATAATAAAGCATTAAATAATATTTGATATTTAGAACACAAATTAATAGTTCATCTTTATGTGCTAGAGAGTTCTTAAACTTGGCTCTTGGTTTTACGAATGTGATGGCTACTTTAGAAATGAATATAAGAAAATGTTTTACCTAGGATTTTGAATGTGGATACATCTTGCTGTTTGCTGTTTCTAATGAAGTATATCTAACCAGTTAAGATTTGAAGTTTCTTGAGGAGGTTTCATTCTTATTCATCGTTATTATTTCTGGAGACAGTTAAATATTGACGGCGACTCTTCAAGTTGTTATATAAGCATTATCCTATTCACGGGCAGGTTTTGCTGTTTTACTGCACTCCAGGCTGCTTGATTCCAACTTTAATCTCAAATGATTTCTGAACTGTAGTCTCAACTGACTGTTTTCTGAACTGACTCAAACTCAACTGTTATCTCTGATGCAATTAACTCGACTGAATGTCCGATAAAAAAATTGGCTATTTATACATACGTGTTGTCATTTTAATATCCTTCAGCAATATCTGATGTCGAAATTCCTTTGATAATCCTTTAACTACGTGTTTTTTAGATCGTTTAATTAGTAGCCATGCAAACGTGTTGTTTTTATATTTTTATTAGTTGCCATCATTGTGTTCTTTAATGATAACTTTCATTTATTTTTTTTTATTTATTTAATATGGATACATTTATTGTATTTATAATCGCACATATATATTTTACTAAAAAACTTAAATTAATCATTTACGCACATATATAATTCATCTAGACTCAATACTAGTTTTAAGATTACCTTTTTCTCTAGCTTAAATAAAAAGAGATTTATATTTTAAACTTGAAAATCAACTTTTAATTTCTTTCCCTTTTTCTAATCAATCACTTATAACTTTCATGAACAATATTTTCTTTAACTAACAACAATAATAAAAGGAATTCTTTACTTATTTGAAAACCAACTTCTTTTAATTTGACGTTTCTAAAGTGAACACCCTTCCCACTTTTAATTAATTATTTTTAACTTTTATTTCAAAAAACTCTTTAACTTTTACGTTTACTAAACAAACTGCAATAAAACTCTTATACTTTTAATTTTACGTTTTTCTTTTACGAAAGATTTTTATTTAATAATTTTTTAGAAAAAATTATTATGTACCAACTACGTTCTTGGTACAATATATATATTGAACTGGTTTCAGATCTACAGGCAAGTTAGTTTGGATTCAGAATATTAGGGTGTTTTTTTTTAACTTGGGCTGATAGCTTGATAGTTGAGACAAAAGGGTATAAGATGGAAGATGTATTACAAAAAATCTACATGCACTAGACGCAGATTCAAAACTCCTCATTGATGAAAGCTATAAGATAGAAACTAATCAGGAGATATGGATTAAGCATTACCATCTAGCATTTATTTATTCAAACTTACCTTAAGTGGCAGAATTATTGTGAGAGAAAAATAATTTTCTAATTAAAAATCCACACTAATTGGAAAAAAGATATAAAGTGTAAGAAATAGTGATCATGTGATACATGTTTTCATTTGTACTTTTTAGTTTCATTGATTAGATTTTGTATGTGCTATAGATCATGGCTTAAGTTTACAATTTATTTAAATCCCATGCTAGAGGATTCTCCTAGTTTACCTTTTAATTTGATGTTGTGCTATGTAAGAGTCTCACTTCACTTTCTCGACCATTTTCGTTAAGTGGATATATATATTCATTCACTTAAAATCAAAAATACTGGGGGTATAATAGGAAATTAGAAAAAGGGAAATGTGTAATAAGACACTTTAGAGTACTTGTCTCAACAAAATATGGATAATAAATGATAAGACCTTTTAGAGATAGTTCTAATGAAATCTGGACCATAAATGACTTATATAATCAGAAAATGATCAAAATTTTGGAATTATAAATTCATCATTTAAGTTTGTCAGAAGTTCCCATGTACACGTTATTTGACAAGATCATAAGGTTAGAAAGTTATCAGCAGAACAACACCTATATGGAATGTGACAGCAGGTCTAATACGTAAGTACCTACATATAAATTATAGCCCTATAATTACTTATCTTTACACACACACACATATATATATATAAACTTCCCACAAAAGAGCTATTATAGGTTAAAGTAAAAATTTGTTTAGTCTCGAGGATTGTCAATTATTAATTGATAATTCCTTGGCAACATCAGAAGCTAGAGGTTATTTCTGTTTACATGCATATAATCTCATATCTATTCTTTATTATACTAATAATCTATGGAAATATTTAATTCAATATATATATATATTGTTGAGTATTTAAAATAAGTAGAAATTGCTCAGCTGTGCAATTAAGGAATTTCACTTGATTTAAACTAATTGGCAATAATAAATTCAATTGATTTAAAAATTCACTCATCTGACTAAAGTTGCTATTGATAATCATTTATATATTGATAAAGATAATGATATGAGATACATACTCATTCTGCATAGATTATTAAATGCTGTAGCTAGAGGGCAGTTAATTTATTTATTAACAATTGCTTTGGAATGTATTTTTTATAATTGCATATATATTCAGCACTGTAATTATTTATCTTTATATGAAATAAAATATTATTGCAGCAGTCAATAAATTTTATTGTTTTTTTTTTTTGGGGGGGGGGAGATTATATACAAATATATATACATGCTTCAAGATTATATTTAACGTTGCTAATGCTCTTACATAGAAATTATGTTATTATATTTGATGGTGTTCCTGAGCTGCTGATGACTTCAGTTTTATTCACATAAACGTGACCGGAAAAATATTGATTGATATTTACATCAAACATTGCCACTTTAAAAACATAAATATTTCTATGGAGGGTGTAAGTAAAATATTTACACATATATTGTATGTTATTACACCGAATCAGCATATCTGTAATAATTTTAGGTACTTGTGAATAATCTCAAAACTCCAAGGTTGGCAGCCATGTTTTTTTTTTTTAATTACGCATTTTCAGGTGTCTAGTTATCCCGAACTCCAATGAATATGTTTTACTTGTTAATATTAAAAAATATCAATAAATCGATTATAAATTTATATTAACTTTAAAAAATGGCAATAAATGTATTATAAATTCCATTCACAAGATGTAATTAATTTTTTTTTTTTATATGGCATCGCATATAAAAGCTAACAGGTTCATAAAATTGTCATTTTACATTCAGAGTCAAGTTGTCGTAGTTTGACCTCCAGAGTGTTTTTTTTTTTTTTTTTGAGATCATATTCCCTAAAATATGGTGATACATGCACAAATAAGAAGATCCACTTATGCCGATTTTGCAGGCCATTAGGGTTTTCGTGCTATCAACGTGAATAATCCATGGTAGTCAGTTTTTGTTCTTAAAAAAAAATCCTTGTAAAAATTATATTTACTGCAGTTTGAATTATTAAATTTATTTCATTTAAAATTTGTTGTACTTGTGTGTTATTTCTGTGAATGGAATTTATAATAAATTTATTGCTATTTTTTGAAGTTAACGGGAATTTATAATCGATTTATTGATATTTTTTAATAGTAACAAGGCCATAACTATGACCCTGAAAATGTATAATTTAAAAAAAAAAACTGCTGATCTTTGGTTCCAGGATTAACCATAAGTACCTAATACTGTTTTATTAATATAAATGCTAAATATTTTGTATGTATCCACCAGAATTTATAAAATTATTATTATCTCTTTCAGTGTTGAAGTAATACAGGGTTATGACTTTCTTGTAAATGCTGTATGGACCGAAATTACTTCGACCATAGAATCTAGAATACCTTTTATTTTCAGCCCAGGGAATCCAGATATTTTTCATAAGGTATTTATTATTAATGTAAAAATTGAACGATAATTGTGCGTGTGTGTGTATGGGTAGTGATAGTGCATCTGCATACTATGCCCGCAGCTGTCTTTAAATTTGCGCCAGATATTGAAAATCGTTTCAGGCTCGGGATTTTTTTTTTCAATAAATAGCCCACCTATGGCCAATTCAGAATATAATCCACCATCGGTTAGTAAAATTAGATAGGCAATGAAACAAGGGTGAAAACATGCTTAAATTCTCACTACCCAGTAATTGGAAAATTTGATGTGTGATGTTTTCTTTTTTATTGGTTCTCTACAGAAAGCTGTTGGAGTGAGTTTGGGTCCTGCAATGGACTATTTCCTTTACAATTTTGGTCGTAAGTTAGAAATTTATTCGAAGATTTAGACTTAACACTTGGATATATTTATAGAAAACAAATTTCACGATTTTTTCTATAAGACACAAAATTTATAGATATTTCAGTATAACCATTATTAGCTAAACACAAGATATACAAATTTTTTTTCATTTTGCGCAGTGCATCATGTGACATTAGTTGCAATTAGTAACCTTCCCAGCTAACTACCGACCACAGATTTCAACTTTACATTATGGTTATGATCTATCAATGCAAACCCATATGTGGTTTTTCTCAAATCATTAACATCTTAAAGAATATACTAAAAAGAATGGATTTATGATTACCCATAACAAATCGTTAATAGCTAATATTTTAAACGTTTTTACATTAAGATGAAATTGATAGATTTTTTTAAAATTACATTTACAAAGAATATTTTCTTAGTCATAAGATCTCACACAGGCTGAAGCAGCCCTTAATTTTACAAGAGCTTCAAAGTCAATTTACATCACATTTGTTCTATTTTTATACACTTTTAGTTAGCTTATTCCATTTTTTTTGTCTATCTAGATAAAATCTTGTAACTCAATTTTCACCCATTTTTAAATTGCTGATCTATTCAACCTTTGCATTATCAATGATAATACATTTTTTTAGCTTTTACAAATTATTTTAACAAAAAATTTAAATGTTTAATTTTATATGGAATACATTTTAAACGTACGCATTTTCATTCAACATATCAATTTAACTTACATATATAAAGGTAAAAAATAGAAAATAAAATGTATAAAAAATTAAAGAAATTATTTTATTCACGTAAACGAATTAAAAAGTAAAAAATAATTTTTTTTTCAACATTCACTGTATTTAAATTTAGCATTGTGCGACCAAAAATAGGGGGCACTCATGTCAGAAATATTTTTAGTTATATTTTACATTAATAGAAATTGATTGTTTTTTTTTTAATATTTATTATTTTGCTATTTATGTATATGGAAAAAATGTATTTAAATTCTATTTATATAAAGTGTAAATGAGAATATCTTTAAACCCAAGAGTCCTTGCTTTTATTTTCGGTTGCATCACCTTAAAAGTACTCCGAAAGCTGAAGAAAATTGATTTTTTAGTGCATACAGATGAATAAAAATGTTTATTTAAATTCTTTTATTTATTTGTAGTTTTTTTCCATTTATTGCCCTAGTATTGTTGGATCAGAAATACGTCATTAGATGTTTATTATCTCAATATTAAAACAAATTGGTAAAAATTGTGGCATCTGTTCGTGGTAAATATTTTTCAAAATTTTTTTACACAACGGCTCCAAACAAATTGACTATTATCTTCTTGTATAAGATTAGGCTGTACATCGTAAATTCAAATTTAAATTCTAACTATTTGAAAAAAGCATAATTTGTTCTTTATATAAAATGAACCATATAGTGTGATGTGATGCACTGTGGCTTCACCTTTTTTGGAGTCCAGAATCTCTCAGCAACTATGCCCAGAGAAACCTGTTAGCCACCTTATCTTCCTTTTCCATTCCCTATCCTGTTTTTCCCATATTCTTCTCTATCCTGTTCCATCCCATTTCCACAAGATAATCTTTGTCAGCGCCATAGTCTTTAAATCCCCCTTATCTTTTCTCAAACCCAGCTTAAAAACCAATAACCCACTTTCAGTATAATCACTTTGTTTATATTTATTCTTCGCTAACTCTCCATACAATAGTACCACCCAGTGCAAGCCATAGCAATCATTGGATGCTAGAAAGTTTGTGCATAAGGTTCCTATTTCATCCAATATCCCAAAACTGGTTTCTAGCTTGCGGCTTTCATCAGTGGGGAGTCTTGGATCTGAAAGCAAAAGGTGACTGCTGGAGAATTGTATTAAATTCAAAATTCTAGGTGCAGTGCTCTCAGATCCAAGGCTCCTCACTGATGAAATCTACAAGTCAGAAACTAATTTGGGGATATTGGATGAATAGGTATTAGATAGGGATTTTATGCACAAATGTTCTAGCATTTATTGATTGCTGTGGCTTGTTTTGGATCGCATTACGGTATAGAGGATTTGCTATTGTTATAACAGCTTGTTAAGCTTAGGAAATGGTGATCATGTGATGGCTTAGTGGTTTAAAACCATAGCTAACACAATCTGTGAATAATAGTTGGTTATTAATGGATTACCAATGAAAATAAACATAAGTCTACATTTTCTGAGTTAAATGTCTGAACATTTATATAGTTAACATTCAGAATGTAGTAAACTTAAATTTGCATATGAGAATAATAAGTATATTTCTTTTATTTTTTACAATTGTGTTAATACATGTATTGAAATGATATATATTTATATAGAAATACTGTATCACAATGGAATTTATTGATAACTTTGAAAGACAGTGTGGTTCTCAGTCAAGCGTAAACAGGCTTCGAGAGCATCCAAGCTATAATAATTTTCTCTCAAGATGGAATTTAGTGGTGTATTATCAGATAAGGTAGGATTCTGCTTCATTTTTTTATTATATATTTAAAGTTGTAATTATAAATTTTATTAAACGCCCATTATTATATTAAGTAATAATTTACTAAGGCTGTAACCTTAGAAATAAGCATCTGAAAAATACGTATTTTTCAGACGCTTATTTCTAAGGTTACAGCCTTAGTAAATTATTACTTATTATATATTTAATAAAACTCATTCTACAGCGAAGCTGTTTATGTTTCTCTAATATTCCTGAAATGAACATTTGTTTTATGAAATCTTATTATTATATATATATGTAAATACACGAAAGCAGTCAACACTTAAACAATACCAATATCATTAACAATGCATAACACACACTCCCCCTTTAAATAAAGAAAAGTTTGAATTTTGCAGCTCATTGAAAAGGAAATCCTCTTATATTTGAGTTTGAAGAAAAAAATGACTTTGATATAGTCTTTCTAAGTGCAATACTTGCGAGAAAATCAAGTCATATATCATATTACAAATGTTATATAATGAGCATGCCAAAAGCTCTTAATAAATTTAGTTCAGTCCCATATAGCTATTTAAGTCAGATAGCTGGATTTGAAGACATATGGATGTCTGAGAATTTCAGATTTTCTACTTAATAGTTAAATATTAGATAAAATGCTGGGCTTGACCTGGTATTTTAAATCTAATGCTTGAATATCCTAGCATCTCACTGATGAAAGCCAGAGCTAGAAACCGGTATGGGGATAAGGTTGTTCTGAAAAGCTTGTTAAGAGCTATTGGCATGCTCATTATATAATAATAATCTTTCTAAGTATGTTTAAAATTAAATATATTTATTTATTTGCAGCATAAAATCTTTGCTTACTTAGTTTCATCCTCCTTATTTAAATTAGCTTGAGTTTTAATATGTATAACATCGTTGCAATATACATTAAAACGGATTTCCTTTCCTATGGCTGCAAAATTCAAGCCTTTCTTTATCTAAAGGTGGAGTGTGGTTGAAAGAATATAGCTATGGGACGTTTTTCTATGTCTTTTGTTTGATTTTGGCATTATATTTGGTGATGTTGACTCATGCTTATAATAGATAACTCTGCAATAGATTAATAGAATAGATTACTTACTGTTCTTAAAGCAGATGTTAAATCTACACTGAGAAAATCATTCTTGGCTTTATTTATTAAACTAACGAATAGAAAGAAATGAAAAAATATATCCATTGGGGCATCAAGGATCTTCATTTTTACAATTCTATGAGGATTGTGAGTAATGTCAAATAACTATCAAAAATGGTTTAATATATTTCTGGCTTGATATTACTACATTATTGCCTTGATTTCTGAATCGGCTACCAGACAGCAGTTTCCATGCATTTACATGTGGATGGGTACCATAAAAACTTTTCCCAATTTAATTGTATTTTTCAATTCACCGTTTGTTTGGGAATTCTTTGAATTGCAATTTTTTATTTTTAAACACTTTTATTTAACTTAATCTGTTTGGTTTTTTGTCCATTTGTCTGAGAAATCTTATAACTCAATTTTTATTTATTGTCTAATTTCTCATCTAATTAAAACTTTCCAAACTTATCTATTCTCAATGATAATCCTTTTTTTTTTAAGAATTTGCAAAAAAATTTTAGCCAAAAAAATTAGCAAAAAGTTTAAACTTTTAATTTTATATGGGATTCAGTTCTCTTGACAGTGCTGCCATCTAATGGTATTAAATTCTGTTTAAACTTTATTCATTTACAATTTCTGGAACTATGTAATGGTAAAAAGTAGAAATAGTTTATATTTATTAATTTAAATCTTTTCATCTGAACTTGAAGTCAAAGTGTATTTAAGAATTAAAATAAAAAATATTAAAAACACTTTTATTCACATAAATGTACTAAAAAAAAAAGTAAAAAAATAAATTTTCTTCTGCTTTTGCAAATAAAAGTATGGGGCGACCATGTTTGGAAATCAGATTCTCAAAGAATCATTTAAATAAACTTGCAACTAATGCCTGCTTTGGATAGATTGGCATTGATTCAAATAAGTGGATGTCATTCTTTGGTAATCTGACTTCTACATGATCACTCTACATAATTATTTGTGAAAGCGGAAGAAAATTTATTTTTTGCTTTTTAGTGCATTTCCTTACTTTTTGATGCATTTATGTGAATAAAAGTATTTCTTTAAAAATATATATTTTTATTATTGTAATTGTTTCTTATATTTTAGTAATAATAATTTTATTTATTTATTGTCAATCTAAATAGTTACTTTTTGTATGAATTTTAAGAATCTTAATGACGTAAGAAGTTCATTACTTTATATGCAGTCAAAATTTGAGACATTAAAATAACTTGTGTTAAGAAGATGAGAACAGCGACACATTTCTATGGATGATAATCGTTAGCATTTGATCACAACCCTTTTAGTCTTATCCCTACCCATCATTGGGCAGAAAACTTAACTTTATTTTCAGTACCTTTTATAATAATTTAATTTTTTTATCATACAGAAAAACAGATTTTGTAACTATTGCAAAAGTTATTAACTATTAATTTGAATAACAGCCGTCTATAAAAGTTAGTGAAATTATATTATTCATATTTAATAATTATTTATTTTGATTTTCTATTTATATATAGCAGCTTTAACATAAAAGGGAAATTTTTGTTTTAGATTTCAAGAAATTGCTGCTACTTTTGAAAAAGCCCTCTGTATACCTTTCAATACACCTTCAGGTATGTTATTAACTTTCTAAGTTTGTGGATATTTTGTATATATTGTAAATTTTTAAATATATTTGTCTTGTGTTTGGAAGAAAGATTTTAAAATGGCAAGTGAACAATATATAGTATACAATGATGATTTGATGTTATTTTCTAATTGATCATTAGCAAAGATTATTATCATATTTATTGTTCAAGATTCATTACAAAGCAGAGATTTGATATCGCAGAAGAAAGGGTAAACAAAATAAGAGGCTGTCTTAGTTTTGAAAACAATGGACAAAGGGAAAAAAAACTAGATTTTGGAAAGATTTTAAGATACAGTATCTTCTGATTAAAAATATTTTAAAATGAGATAGCTGTATAAGATAGTGCCATTAGTGTAAGCTTGAATTTGTGTTTTGATGTCTTTAGTATATTTTATTTATTTATTTTTTGTCTTTGATTGTCAAAATTTAAAGAAATGATTACTTAATCTTTGATCTTAATATGTTAAATTTTACTTGGAATGACTTCAGATCTTTATTCTGAAATGAATCAATAATATTTGTAAAATGGATGATGATGATTCTTTATTTTATTTTAAAAAAAATCAATAATCATTATAGATTTAGTTTTATTAAATTATACTCCTATATTTTATAACTTCAATTTTAATGAGGAAGTTTTTTCCAAAAAAATTAAATTAATTATTTTCACTTTTTAAATACTTTTATTTATCTTAGAAATTCTGTTCATTTGTTTACTTGGGTCATAGATTTTAACTGATTTTTAATAAATTTCTATCAATTGGATATTCTTCAAATGTTGTACATATGTTAGCTATCAATGATAACGCAATACTTAAAGATTGTCCTGGCCAGGTGGCCATCATTATAGTGTTGGTTGGGTGAATATTAATTAACACTCATATCAGTTCAATAACTTTTCAATGACAGATGGTTTTATATTTTTTCAAAATATGTATTTATATTTAATTAAAATCAAAGAAAAAAGAAATGGAGGATGAAATTTTAATGTTTCTTGATAGTACTTAAAACTTGCTTTTTAAAAATGTCGCCTTCGTAAACATAAAAATATTATAAATGATTATTCAAGTATGAAGGCATTATTTACATTCTCATTTGTACCAATTTGAATAAGAATAGTTACAAATAGTCTGTTTCAAAATATTCCATCAAATTAAATCTTTTTTATATGTATTTTAATAAGTGAGAATAAAAATATTGAATATTTTAATTTCTATTTTCTCTTTAATTTGTCATGTGATATTATGCTTGAATGTTCTATTTGTAACGAATTAAAATATGTCTTATTTCAGAAAAAACAATTTTCCGTTTTCACTGCACGCATACATTATGGTTATGTATAAATACTTGTTGGTCTGATTCTGTTTACATCACTTTTTTGTGCCATAAATTTTGGAAATTAACTCTGCAGTTGATTTCACGTTTTGCCTCTTGGATCTCTGAATTTCAGCAGAAAGAGGTAATTAAGTAATTTTTAATATTGCTTTTATAAAAATCATTAAGCATTGAAATTTTAACTAGATTTCAAGCAGGTTTTAATCAATATTAAAATATCCAATCATCTTGCACTGTGCGTATTTCAAAATGCCAGGCTTTATGTATGTACATTGTGTCCAGTGAAAAGTTGACTTCCGTCTAATTTTCTCTCCAAGCCACCTGTAGCACCATCTCTGAATCAACACATGGTACATAGCAATATAGTTTACTTATTCACCACAAAAAGTTTAAAGCACTAACGTATCATCATGAGTTACAATTTGTACCTTAACATACAGCCGAAAATTAAATTTTATTTTAAATTGGAAAAACTACTGCTGAAATATTTGAGATGATTCAATCTGTATACTGCAGTGTAGCCATGAATCGCAAGAATGTTTTCAAGTGGTTTTGAAGATTTCATGATGACAGAAAACATTGAAAACAGTCATTAAAAATATGAAACACATTGTCACATTTCATATCGTATCTTGCGATCCAGTCACATTAGCTCTTTAAAATTTTCATGGTAAATAAGTAAATTGTGCACTATGTAATGCATGCTTTAGTTCAGAGATGGTGCTGCAGGCAACTTAGAAAGAGAACTAATCATCTTTTCATTGGAATACGTGTATAAATGAATGATTCCTTACTTTCGCTATAGTTTATATCACCTTAAGAACTTAAAGCAGCGGTTCTCAATCTGTGGATCGCAACCCCATTGAAGGACAAACAACCCTTTCACAGGGTTTGGTTAAGACCATGGGAAAACACATTTTCGATTCATAACAGTAGCAAAATTAAAGATTTGGGGTCACCACAACATAAAGAATTGTATTAAAGGTTCGCGGCATTAGGAAGATTGAGAGCCACTGACTTATAGGTTATCATAAAATACACATTTTGATTTTGAATCAGAAACTTTTTAGTTAACTTGGAGCTTAACATCAGAAAATCAATCAGTAAATAAAATTTGACTATTATTAATATTCATACCTCAACATCCTGAAATGCATTATGGAAATTAAATATTAAGACACCCATTATCACTATTATCTGGCTGATTCATTGTTCTGATAATGACTATTCTGGACCATTCATTCACCATTTTTATTTTGTGATATTATTTATGACAGTTTTGGTTATCCCATTCACAATTCCAGTCGTGATATTCTTTTCCACTGAGTCTATCTGTATTACCATCATATCCGAAATAGTGTAAATTTATTTGCCTTCATTAAAACCCATTCATTAGTTCTCTCAGCTATCCAAGCTATGCCAACCATCTCTCAACAAAATTCCATTTCAAAAACATCAATCCTTGCCTTCTCTTTTTTCTTCAATGTCCATGCTTCACATCCATGTGTTGCACTAGATCATATCAAAGCTTTCAATAGTCTACACTTTGCCCACATACTTAAACCTATGTTTTTTATGTGGGTACTACCCTTTTGATACCAACAATAATAAGACTCTATATATTTACTGTTCAGGGGATAATTTTTCTATGATTAAAATCGAAAAAAACAGTTTGATTACTTGACTGGTCACATGACTTTCCTAACAATGCAATTTTTTTAATATATGCTTTTATTTAACTTAGTTTGGTTTTTTGTTTCTCTATCTGGATGAAACTTGCAACTCAATTTTTTGCAATATCTGTTCTAGTTGAAACTTTGCAAATATATATTTTCATGATATCAATATACTTTTATAGAATTTGAAAATATTTTAGCAAAAAATTAGTGTAATATTTAAGTTTTTGATTTTATGTGAGATGCAATCATTGTGACTTCTTATTCGGAGTCAGGAATCTTTCAGCCACTACGCCCAGAGAAACCTGTTAGCCACTACCATCCCTTTCCATTTCCCACCCTAAGTTCTTCCCATATTTTTCTCTATCCTGCTCCATCCCATTTCCATAACATAATCTTTGTCAATTCCATGGCCTTTATATCTAAATCCTCCTTATCTTTTCCCAAATCCAGCATAAAAACCAAGAACCTACTTTCTGTATAATCACTTTGTTTATATTTATTCTCCCACAACTTCATTATTTGTACCCTTTCTGCTTGCAGGCTTTTGCATTCAATTAATGGCTGCCTACTATTTTCTATGCCTTCCTTGCACAACTTGCAAACTAAATCACCCACATTTTTCCATTTGTGCATATATTCCCTTGTTGATAAAGATCCCATTCAAGCCTTAAATAGTAAACTACTTTCCTTGCTATTGTCATAAATTAATTCACACCCAATATTTTTCATTTTCTATATATATTTTAAACTCTTTACTCTCTATACTAGTTCTCCATCTCTCCTACTTCCTACTCTTTATTAATACATCTATTCTTCTATTCCATTCCTTACCACTATACACTCAACAATTCTCCTAACACAATCATCCCATCTTTTGTATAAGTATACTGACATAAATTCTTTATCCAAATCTGCATACCATACAGCCTTCCTCTCACCCTTCTTGTTGCCTGTCCTTTACTTATAACCCAATTAAATACTATTTTGGCTCTTCTCTTCTTATTCATAAATTTGCAATCTACCAAACATTTTCATTTTGCATCTCTCATATAAAAACTTGACCATCCCATTTCTCCTTGAATTGCCTCCTTTGCCATCCATACACTGCATCTAATGCATGTCTTCCTACTTTGTATTTTTTCTAGAACAATTTTAAAACTAAAAAGTTTCAAATAGTTATAAATACACATTTTTAAAAATACAAATTCTACATAACTAATTAATTCTCTTAAGATTTTTTTTGACTTTGCCAGGCCATTTTATTTATAGTTAAACTATGACTGTAATTTAAGTTGTACATTTTGATTTACAAGTATCAAATTTAATCTATCCACAACTTTGACATATACCAATCCTGATAAACACTTCAACGATTATTACTAATCATTTATTAAACTAGAGATTATCTCTATCCCAGATATAAACTTTAAACCAGGTAAAAATTAATTTGTCTGGATTTGATGTATGAGGGGAGACCCAAAAATAAACATAATTGTTCTCTGGTAAGTGCACCTATAGTCAAACATGCTTCTTCTGTTACATACTTCTTATGGTAATGTTTTTGTATTAATCTGCCAAATTACATTCCCATGTAAAGTGCGCTTCACATATTTGGCAATTTTTTTTTAATGGCGGAAAAGTTAGAATAATGTGAAATTCTGTTTTCTTTTAAAGAAAATGGCAGATTACAAGAAAGATGTTCTGGGGAAAATGCAAGTTTATGAGTGATTTAATGAAATTGTCAAATTCACTACGTTCCAAAAAAGCTTAGTGAGTGAAGTCTGTCATGATAATGCCGATATATTTTTTTTATTGTTGCAAACAGCATTTTTCTCTCAAAATTAGTTCTTAACAGTCCAACATTTTATCTACAAGTTTTGAAATGTTTGCTCATGCGATAAAATATAAACATCCCATTTTATGGCAAAGTGAGGAGCTCAAGCCTAACCACAGCAATGCCTCTGAGCGCAGTCATGAGTATGAAACAATTTTTAATTAAATTCAGTATGAGCCAGCATATCTATCAGTCATATTCATTCGATATCTAACTGTGACTTCTTTTTACTCTCTCAAATAAAAAAATGCCTCAATTGTTTTTTTGCTGACTTAGAAATGGGGGGGAAAATGCTGCAGACTTTAAATGGCTTCAGTTTGAAAATGTTTCTGGACTACTTCGAAAAGTGAAAGATATGTTTAGGTTGGTGTATTATATTGAATGTGGACAATACTTTGAAGGAAATTGAATTTATTACACTTAAAGATAAATAAACAATTTTTTATTATCCCCTGGTGTAATTAATTACATCCACTTTGCCACACATTCTTGAAAAAACAACTGACTTTTAAAATGCATTTCATGCTAAACCAAAACTCTTCAGTTGGCCCAGACCATAATCTCTTACATATATATTTATCATTTGTTCAGTATTTATAATTAATAAATTATTACATTTTGATTTACAAGTTTCAAACTTATTCTTCCGATAACTTTGACATAATCCACTCTAGATAAACACATTAATGATTATCACTAATCATTTATTAAATTAGAGATTATCTCTAACCCAGATATAAACTTTAAGCCATTTAAAATTGATGTATGTCATTTGACAAGTAAAGTTGAATCCAGATCCGCTAACTGTTCTCTCGATAAACTCGTCATCTGTAAATTCAATACTTGATCAGATGTTAAACTATTTTTCACTTTTGCTCAAATTAGATTCATTAAACAGAAAACTCTCTTAGCTTCAGTATTAACGGCTTATTGACCTTTTTTTAATGAATTAAAATATTATAGGAACTTAAGTTTTTTTTCCTGTTATTATCTGCAAGTCTCATAATTGCTTAAATCTTAATCAAAATTTCTGTTATTATATTCTTTTGCATATTTCCAAGTAGATAGATCTAATAAAATTTTATATTCAAGTGCTGAATAATATTGTTTTTATATTTAAATGGAATGTAAGTTTCTTGTTTGCATATAATAGATGTTGTTTGTTTTCTATTCAAAGATACGGAAAACATAAAACTTTAACAATGGTGACATTATACGTAATCCATTTAATTACAATATTTATTTAATTTAGATAATTTATTTAACCATAGGTTTTTTTTTATAACAAAGAGTTATTAAAATGCTTTATTAATCTGCTTCCATAAGCTGTGTGAGCTGATTTCTGTGTCCACTGATATATAATTTGTATTATCACCGAAGTAGCAATGATTAATTCTTATGAAGACATCTGGATAACATCTGATCCATAAAAGGGAAAGGCACAGAAAACATGATTTGCTGATGTTTTTCTTACATATTTCTTTTATGCACATCAGTTGATGAATGTTGCAATACATGGACACCTATCCATAAGTAATTTAAGAATCTCTTAAGAAAATATCCTTAGATTATTTGTCCAACTTACATGATAGATCTAGCATATAATAAATGAAAAGAGAAATGATTTTACATAATAAAAATGACTGGTTCTCTATCCAAGCTGTCAGTACACTATTTCCCAATCAATGCATGTGTTAATCAGGACTTAGTTTAGACAATCGTTACAAAAAATTTTAGGTATGTATCACGATATATCATATGAAGTGTGATTGTATTTCATATCTTCATTGATCATCTTCATTGCTCTCTGGGTCATCATGAAATCTTGCAAACTGCTTGAAAATATTCTCGTGCCTCATCAGTTTGCTGTCGTACACAGTTGGAACATTTTTAATGTTTCCTTAGCAGTTGTGCTTAATTTAAACAAAATTTAATATTACGTTCTTTGTTCCATTGTAGGTTAAGATACAAAACCACTTTGTCCACATTTCATATCTTAACTCATAATCCAAATATGGTAGTATCTTAAAATTTTTGTGGTGAATAACTAAACTGTCATTTTGTGAAGCTGTTGCAGGCAGTTTCAAGCAAGAACCAGTCGGCATTTTCATTAGTACACACGACTATGAAGAAATCAGTAGCATTTTTACTAAAATTAAACATCGTACCACTTATTTTATGACTCTCCCATAATTTACAATAGAAATTTATATTTACCATCATTTTAAATTTATGGTTTACACTGCTATAAAACAAAAAAAGTGCATATCTCACAATTTTGTTGAATCTTGGCTTTACTCCCTCGTTTCGGATGATTCATTCTTGTTTGATATGTTTTATCTTTATTTGCAGATTCGTAAAAGCCATACAAATAAATACATCAATGGATTTTGCTATTTCATATATCTTAACTTCTTTTTTGTACCTACTAACATTTCTACTACAGATTTCTGCTTGCAAATGTTCTTGATGTAGAAGTTAAGAAATTTTATCCATTTTGATGACCATATTTTTGGGTCAAACAGACCCCTATCTGATAAAGATATTGTTCTTTCTCTATTGCTTCTAAATGTATTTGGCATTTTAAATTTGCTAACTGGGGTGAGAAAGATGTTTAGTCTTTTCATAAATTGATTATTGTTTCAATTGTAAGACATTATTTAAATGTACTAATAATAGTGTATTTGACCCGTGTCATTCTTATGATTAATTGACTAAACGCATAAAAGAAATATAAAGAAGTGATAGATTTTTAGGCATTTATTTTTATCTTACAACTTTTTTATAAAGTTTTTTTAAAATATTTCAGTTAATATGTAAATCTTTTGTTAAAATTTTACATTTTTATGATATTTTATCGAATATTTTTTTATTAGTTGAATGTAAAAAAGGAAGGTTTTTCTGAACCAATTGGGATGGAATTAACAGAAAGCAAACCTGATCATCATTTATTATTATCACAAAGTGTTACTCTGGTGGCGGATAGTGAAAGTTTTCTATTGGAGGTATGTTTTTTTCTTTTCTAAAATTCATAACTACTTATAATTTTAAAACTACTGATTATCAGAGCACTATTTTATTAAGTTTAATAATTAAACTTTTCAATAAGATTATCAAAATAAAATGTTATTAAAGTAGAATTCTTATCATCTTGGTAATTAATTTATGAATGGATTAGTGACGGAATAAAAATAGAAAATGGTGAAACGAAAGTGTAGTTTAAATATTTGGTATTCGTAGTTTAAATATTTGGTATTCATTTATTGATACCTGGAGCTTTATTATTTTTTGATAAATTTGAAATACTAGAATAAATTGTTACAGGGGTGGTAAATATCAATGAACTATTAACGATTGTTTTTAAAACAGGCAAAACTCATTATATGTATTTCCCACTCACTGCAAGCTAGAGTAATCAATGGATGCCAGAAGGCTTGTGCATAAAATTCCCATCTAGTGCCTACTCATCCAATATTTCCAAACTAGTTTCTGGCTTGTGGCTTTGTCAGTGAAGAGCCTTGGATCTGTGAGTTTTGTCTGTTTTAATAATAGTTATAGGCAAGTGTAAGATGGTGATCATGTGATGTTTATTGGCTTAAAACTATTAATGATCCGTGGTCAAACATTTTCACTTGATCACAGTTTCTTATGTCTTTAGGCTGAGAACTTTCCATACATGTATTAATTGAAATATCGAATACAGTAGAGCAAGATGAAAGAGAAATAGAATATGACATTCGACATAAAAGTAGAAATGTTATAGGCTAATAAAAGTTCAACCTTCATGGCATTTGTGTGTGAAATGGGTTTAAATTTCACCAGCTTCTTTCACCTATTCAAGTTATTTTTCATGGCAATACTTCAACGTCTTTTTATTGGGCTTAGATATGGTGATAATTTTTTGAGTTTATTTTAAGTCGGAATCTTATAAAAATACTTTTTATTACTATTAGATTTGCTTTATGTTAATTTCAGAGCCCTTTATTGTAAGTTTGAATAATCGATGGATACTTTGTGAAGTTATCACGTGTAAATTCCAAATCAGTTTTTTATTATTGATCTTCAGCCAATGAGAAGCAGTCAGCAGCCATCTTTAATTTTTATGCTTGGGCTAATAATCTGAAATTCAAACATTTTCTTTTATAGATCTGACATTAGCCCAGTAATAATACATTTTAACAGCTTTACTTTTATACTGTTTCAGACAATTTTGACCTTCAATAAAGATGATCTATAAGAAATAAAACATTAAGTGATTTTCTCAGCTTAACTTTCAACGTCTGTCTGTATTAGGATCAATTATTTATTGCACATCAGAACCATTCAAATCATCCTTAGATTGCTTTCTGGTTGTAGTCTTCATCATTAAATAGCCTTGAACTTGTACTTATTAACCTTGTAGATACTTTTATTATGTAAAAAATTTGTGGTTTCTTTGCTAATGTCAGATATATATATAACTATATAAATAAGCTATCTTGGAAACATAACATTAGGATGTTTGATTCTTAAAACATTAGCTTTGATTATTATAAAAAAAGTAAAGACAGTATCTGAATATGTAAATGAAGTCCCAAAACTTCTTTTAGGCAAAAGCCAATAATCCAAAACTTGTGTAGGTATTTTCACATGGCTTCACTATCTGTATCCACTCATTACTCAAGTTTACAATAGATGTCTCTGGGATAAACATTCTCTGGTATTGAAAATACATTAAGAATGTCATATGATGCTATGTCCAATATATTATTAAACTATCTGATATCCATTCATTACTCAAGCTACAGTAGATATCTTTGGGATAAACATTCGCTGGTATTGAAAATACACCTGGGTCTCTTTTTACGCGGACTTATTTAACATGATTTTGAAGTTACGCGATTCATGTTTCACCGGAAGTCGAACTCCGATAATGCGCTATTACTTTAAATAATAAATTTCATGCACTTACGTCATATTGAAAGTAATAGCACATTATTGGAATTCGACTTTCATCTTAGTAATTTCAATATTTTCAGTGCTGTATAATAGTAAGATTTTATGCAATAACGAAATTAAAATCATGATTTCCACATTTTAGGTATACACACATTAAATTTTACAAGATTATAATGTAAATTTGTTCAAACATTGTGTGTGTTAATTTTGCATTTTAAATCACATTCTGTTTTTGCTTTTTAAAAAAGAATATAATCAATTATTAATCATTTAGTGTCCGCAAGTTTATTTTTAAAAGGTGAGTAATAGCAGTGAGCACAATTAAATTTGACAATTAAAATCTGATTTTTAATTGTAATTAACAATTTAAAAATTACTTACGGCGACTTGAAATTAATGTGATGTAAAATGAAATTTGATTTTTAAATGGAATTGAAAATTAAAAAATTAAAGACAAAAATAAGAATTTAATTTTTAGTTGTTAGTTTTAATTAAATTTTTCCCCGCAGTGGTGAATAAATGTCTTTTTATTATCATAAGTCTAAGTTCATAAACAATTAATAAAATCATCATCTCAATAATTAATTACTAATTACGTTGTCAACAGAAAACCATTGTCACAACATGAGAGCGCTAGTTGTATTTCCTCTTGTGAGAATCTGATTTTTTACCAGTTTGCTAACGAATGTGTTTTTCGGCAAGTAGCGAGAATAATTAAAACATGTATAAAAAAATGTAAATTACTGTACTGTAAATTATGCATAAAAATATATTATTTTGAATAAAATTAAATATTATAGTTAAAAAAAGTTTGTCTTGTATCAATTTTTTTCAAATTTGAATTTTTTTATTAGTCATATTTTATTTCCTTATTTTTTTTTTGCGCGAATTTTAAAGTAATTTTACGTTGGTGCTTTGCTTTTACGCGAATTTTGAAAAACCACAGACCGCATCCCCCCTTTTTCAATGTAAGTTACGTCTATTTTTGCGCGATTTCGTTTGCGCGTTCTGAGGAACCTATCTATCTCGTAAAACGAGACCCAGGTGTACACTGATAATGATGCTATGACCAGTATACTATTAAATTTAAAACTTAACAGGCATATTCTTAATCATTGGTGTTTCAATTATTTTGGATAGGATAATTATTATTAATGAATATCATCAAATTATTTATAAAAAAATAAAACAAAAATAAATTTGCATCATAATTAATAAATAGTATAGAAAAGTAGGCGTTTACAGTGCCATAGTATCTGAGCCAAATGAAATGGGGCAGTTTTATGGAATATTAATTTTATTTATTTAACTATTGACGTAATACTGTACTTGAATGTCTCAAGCGGTAGTAGTGGGAAAATTTTTTGTAATTTTCCTTCTCAAGATTTTATAAAGTAAAAACTCTTAAAGGAAGTTTTTGGCATGTTATCTTTTTATTTATAATATACAATATTTTCTCAGGGCTGGAGAAAGTTTTCAATGAAATCAGATTTAGTTTTGTAGTTAACCAGATTGTAGGAATGAAAACTTAATAGCAGGCACTGAATTGTAGAACTGTAGAAAGAGAGAGAATTAATTTTTATTTAACCATTTTTTATTTTTTTTAACAATTATCTATTTGTGCATTAGTTTCCGTTATCTCGAATTACAAAAAATATTTTATTTTATATATATATTAAATCATGCTCTGCAGTTCTTATTTAAATGAACCAATAGAATTTCAACAATCAGTTGTCATGGCAGCACTTCACTTTGGATAGTAAATGGAATCCAATTTCATTTTTTTGGCTAAAATAGTATTGCCTTGACAATAGATTGCTGGTGTATTTAAACTTGAGGCCGGAAAATGGGGTATCTAACTATTCTTCAGCAGAAATTAAGGCAAGGATAGAAAAGTCCAATCTTCTTTACAAGACAGTTGACAAATTTGATGAATAATAGCTCTTGATGTTGGAATGTCTTGCAATGATCTGTATACAGGTTGGTGTATTTTTTTCTACTTATGGTTAAAAAAACCTCCAGTAAAGTAGATAATATTCTATCATTTCTTGGATTAACTTCTCCAAGATTTTTATATGTAGAACTCCTCCCGCAAAGGGAACATTGGAATTGGTTGTTTATAGTCAACAATCTCACTAGCCTATTTTAATCGAGCGCTGGAAGTGTCAGAAGAATCTACCGTTAAACTAAACTACGCAAGACGTTTATTGCTTGGGAGTTCATAAGTTTGGGTGGCAGAGGTTCAGAATTGAATCATTCTGAGGATCTTGCACTCCAGAATTTGGCACATTACAATTTCGCTTGACCATACAGGGCATCTTAATTTTTATAATAGCTTGACTATCGGATATTATGGTCTATTCCACAGTAGGTTGATCTGAGGATATGCTTTTCGATCAATTTAATAACAATCAGCACTCTATTAATGATTGTTATACAATTTTTATTTACATGTTTGTTAATGGAAAGGATTACAGCATACCTCTGCTTACTTCTGAAGCTGTGGGGAATTGAATTAAGCTCTTGATGTAGTGTGGCTGCTCCTGTTTATTGAAAAGTCCTCAAGGTAGACTGAAAATTTTCACCATATGCTCATCGTTTGATTGCAGTCTGTCCGCATTTTACTTTGGCAATAGCATTTTTATTTTATTGTGATCTAAGATGACTCTACTGGTTTATCATGATTTGCCATGTGGTTAAAATGATGTAATAAGATTGGAGTCAGGGTTAATAACCTCTGAATTATTCCTTTTCCCCCATATTCATTCAAAACTATTCAGGCTCAAACACTGCAAGTCTAGATATGAATTTGCATGTTCTGATGGATCGATTATATTACTGGTCGGAGGAGAAAGGGAATGTTCTCAGATGGTGCTCCATTAACTCTGCTGGTAACTTCCTGTTAGCATTGAACAATATGCTGATAAGTTAGCAATAAAAATTTCATGATGTGAATTTAATGCATAATCTAGTTTAAGGTTTTATCAAACTTCATTTCGGCCTACTCATTTGATTTAGAATGATAGGACAGAATACTCAGATGAACCACCTTTTTATTGGTGAGTGTAAATCTAATTCTACCTATTATAATAATTTTATTTGAGTTTAGTATAATTTATATTCTGTCTTGTGTGAAAAGGTATCCATGACTAATAGGAAAATTTCTCTAAGATTGGATTCCCAAGGCCTGTGTGAACTCATTGTCAGAGTTACGATATTAAAGCCAAGGTACATGCTCTTTTTTTGGAAACTTAATTTCTCATTAGCATTCATCACATTTTTTGATGTAATTCATATATCAGACACATTTTATGAAAATTTTGAAATAATGTCAATTTGATAACATATTTACAAAAATAAAATATCAAATTATATGTGATAATATGCTTTTCTTTCCTCTAACAAGTTAACAGAAGTTATACATTGGATTGTTGTCAATGTGGTAATCTAACTGGCTTGACAATCATTTAATGCTAATGTTGTAAAAGATAAAATACTTTATCAGCTTCGCAAAAAGGTTGAATATATTAAAGAGTTATTATGACTTACATTTTAATTGAAGCTACTTGTTTACATCCTAGTAGAGTAGAATTATACTCTTATCTTTCTTTTTGAGGTCAATTTCCTGGAAATAGTTATGCCTAGAATCTTTTCAAAGGTATTCCAAGTTCATGTGCTCAAAATTCCTATTTAACCATACCTATTGATTTTTTTTTTTGTGAACTTACAGCTTAGAGTAGTATAATATCGTAATCACCAGGTTCTAACTCGTGATCTTTTAAGTCATTGTGACTTATCTTACTCTTCGTTAGTCTGGTTTGAGCATTCACTGTCCACTATGTACATAAATAATCAATAATTTAGTATCATTTGTAGTACTTGGTAGTAATATTTTTCCACTGTGTAATCATGTGAAAATAATTTAATAGTAACTAAAATTTTAATGTGATCATAGATTTGTTACTCTTGGAGATTTCCCATTCAAAAAGTATATGCAAGCTTTATTTATAGCGAATCAAGTGGTAGAAAAGTTGAGGAGGTTTGATAGATTTCTAATTCTAATAGTAGTATAAATCAAAGATTTAGTAATAGTGTATAAAAACAGGCAAAACTCTACATATAGTAGCGCCACACAGTGCAAGCCAGAGTAATCAATGGATGCCAGAAGGATTGTGCATAAAATCTCTATCTAGTGCCTATTTATCCAATATCCCCAGACTAGTATCTGGCTTGTGGCCTTCATCAGTGAGGAGCCTTGGATCTGAGAAATGGTGATCATGTGATGTTTGGTGGTTTAATAGTGTATAACTGAGCATGCCTTGGAATTTTGTCATTGAATAATGTTTTTTATTTTTAATAATTGTCGGCCATGATTGTAGTGTACTGTACCAAAAGTTGTCTAAGATATTAATATTTTTAAAAAGATAATTATTCCGTTTAACATATTGATAAAGGTACGTTTTATTATATACCCTGAAAATAACTGTTTTTTGTGTTATATTCTCCTAAATATTAACATTTATTACATCCTTTTGATTTCTTCTATAAAAGGGAATTAATAATCATTGTAATGTTCTTTTTATTTTTGCCTGACTATAGTGTTGGTGCAACATGAAATGCATATTGGAAGTCATTTATCTTTTATTATATCTTTATTCACATGATTTGAAAAGAATGTGTGGATGATATGGAGGTTATTTAATATATTTATAAAGATATTGTATATGGGTGTGGGTGTTTAATTTAAAAAACAAATATATTAATCTTTAACTGAGGTTTAAAGTTTATATCTGGGCTAAAGATAATCTCGAAATTAACAAATGATTAATGATAATCATTACTGTATTTATCCAGAATGAGTGGTATCAAAGTTGTGAATGGAATCCCTTTGGCACTTGTAAATTAAAATATAATAAAGAAATTTTACGTCATTTATGGAAAGGAAAATAAAAATCTAAAAACCAAAATTTGATATTTATCCTTTTCTTTCCTATTCTTTGTAATATTTAAAATTGAGCTTCAAATGTAAAAGTAACCTTTTGTAATGCTGATTTTATTTAAGATATTTTTTCTGTTAATGGTTTATGGTATTTTATATTTCATTATCCATCTTAGATCTTGATATTTTTCTGTCATGTGATCAGTGGCTTGTGGTATTTTATATTCCATTATCCATCTTAGATCTTGATATTTTTCTGTCATATGATCAGTGGTTTGTGGTATTTTAATTTCATTATCATCTTAGATCCTGAATTTGAAAACAGACATGCTATTTCCAAGATCAACAAAGCTTATTTTGAATAATCTTTACTTATTATTTAATCTTCTGCATCCACATTCAACAGCAATCATAATGCTAAAATTTTGTCTCACGATATTTTCCTAAATAGCTAATTATTTAATCTCATGTCTTTTTTAAAAATTTTTTTAACAATTTGCCTGTTTCAAGACTTGATCAGCTTTTTTAAGTTAATATTGTGTTTGATGTACTAATTATTTTGTCCATCGTTAAGTCAAAATGACTTGGTGTTCTTCATAGTATTTTCTGAATGACTAAATCTAAAAAGAAATAAGGTAATAAATAATTCAAAAATAATTTTCCGTTGATTAGTAATTTTTTATTACGAGAAAGAATTTAGTTTTGATGTGGAGACATCAATTTTGCATGCATAGTCGAGCGTCAAAAGTAAAGATTATTTCTTTTAAGTTTTTCTTAATTACGGAGTCCAAATTATCAGTCAGGAATTTTCCGATATTTTTAATAATATTGTATTTTCATTTGTTGGCAAACTTATTGCTACTTAAAAAAAAGAATGTTTTTTTTTTACTTATTGTTTTTTTTTAATTTCCCGGTAACTTAAAACAAATTTAATTCTCTATGTTTATATTTGCCCATGTCAAAATAGAACTAAGCAGGACGTAAAAAAAAAAATAGTGGTGTTTCTACGTTACACAAATTGAAAAGTTTGAATAATGAGGAAAGTAAATCTTTAAATAAATTATAATTGAATGGTTTTATTATCCAGGAGTTTATAAGAATTTTAAGCACCAGAAATAACAAACTGGGCCACAATCTATGGACCTTGAGCTCTAGGGATCACCATTCGACCACTGCATTGAATCGTGCAGAGATAATTTCTAAATCATTATTATGTTTCAAACAATATTGACTGACTAAAAGTAATTTAAAAACATTTGAACAGTGGGTTGCGAAATATAAATAAATAGCATTCATTCTTACTAAGTATAATAAATATAAGTCTTTGATCATATATAGAATGAAAATAGTTTTAAGAGGATCTCTAAAAAGGGAGCATGTCAGGGATCCTAAATATAGATTTTATTTACAAATACATAATGCATATATCTGGTAGAAGTATAAGCGATAACTTATTAGCATTCTTCTAAGTAAGTATTAATTTTTTTATTTCATGTTGATCGAATTCATTGAGATATATTACCGCAGTAACACGAATTCTTAATATATTTACATCTTCAAAGTATTTAATTATGTGCAGATAATTAAAGTGTAATCCTAACGATTTTAACATATAAACCTATTCATGGAATAACCAGGTCTGAAATCATTACTACGATCATTTAGAAGTTAGATTACCAAAGAATCTTTTAAATGTCCTTGCGAAGAATATTTACTTTTCTTACATCAATGCCAATAACATTTGTCAGTTAAAAAATGCTTATGTGACTTACAGTTCATTGTATCATAATAAATCAAGAATTTGACAAATATATTGTCATTAATATAACAAAAAATGGGTATTATTTGCAAATTCATTTAAATGATTCTTTGCAAATCCAGCTTGCGAATTACCATAGTAAACTTTTTGAATTTGTGTTCCGTGAATAAGTTTGGAATTAAAGTATTTAAATATGCGTAAAATGTTCATTTGAACTGTTCTTGTATAAATTTTGCTATGTATTGTTTGTTTATGGATTTTTTTTTTTTTTTTTGAAGTTGTCAAATTTTTTCCTGAGCAAAGTCAAACCAAAGTTGATTGTGACAGGATTTACGGACTTTACACTTTTAGAAGGTAACGATTTATAATATAATTTTTACTTAACTCTAATTTATAAACTGTATAATTGCCTTAAAGTAACTAATGTATCTCTTAATTACGTTATATCTATGAATTGTCGAATGTGTATTTTTACTTTGATTTGAATCCCATATTCATATTCTTCATACTGTCTTAAAACTCTCTTTTGTTTTACTTTATTATATTATAAGTATTATTTTTTTCTTTCTTATCATTTTCTTTCTTATCAATGAATTTACTTCCCAGATTGGAGATTAGTTTATTTATTAGGATTTTTTATAGCTCTATTAGTAGAACTGTTTATTTTTATTTTAATTATGATAATTTATTAAATTACCTTTTTTTTATCATTATGATGCAGTCTTTGTTGAAAGTCTTGAATAAATAAATCTTCATTAATTTAGTGACTGAATGAAAGATATCATCTTATTTTCATTAATTAGTAATAATTAATAACTAAACTAATCATCGTTATCTTTGTTATCATTTCTTTCACTATTTCCTTTCACCTTTCTATTTTGAGAAATATGGGAAGTCCTGGTCATTATGAGTCTTTCATGTACTAAATTGGGATAATGGCATTGGGCAACCATATTTCTATTCTTTAATTATATGTACAGCAATTAATCTTTTCTTTTGTTTAATTTTCTACATTTTTATTCTTAGTTTTTTTATATATTTTGGGCGATTTATTTCTTCTAGAGTTAGAATATCTGTAGTCATTAATATCAAGCTGGTAATGTGGTTGAAGGTTTCCTTTGCCAGAAACGAATAGTTTGAATTTATTTGTCATTATTTTGAATAGAGTTTAATTCAAATAATAAAGAGTCTAGACTGGTTTACGGATCAATAAATCCTAAATTTTAATTTTGAACCGTGCATATTAACTAATTTATTTGAAAGGTTTGATGTTCTCTTTTTTTTCTATTTGATCATGGCTATTTAATCCGTTAATAAGAAGTTGGAGTAAACAATGTTTCAGTACAAGTTGTAATAGATTTAAAAAGCTGAATCCATATTTTTGTTATAAACTAATCTAAATTAATAAATCAATACTAGTATATTTTAAGTACTTTAAGATCAACATGGGTATGACAACAATATTGGCATCAACAAAGGTTGGAGTATTCCGTCATCAGATTTTCAATAGAATGGATGACTGAAGTTTTGGAAGGTGGAGAAGATCGAAGCCTGTCCATTAAAGTTTGAAAATTTGCTATCTTAATAAAAACTGAACACTGATTATATATATGTGTGTGTGGGAGATGATGATCCAGACCAACTGATGAGTGCTGGTTCAGCATGAAATATGTATATTGATCATTTATCGTATTCACATGTGTGTGGTCATGTGTATTGGTTATATAAGATGGAGAAGATAGCTGAAAAAAGTTTTAAAAGTCTGTGTTCAAATCTCGTTTAATTATTCTAAATAAAATAAATAATCATTAGTTCATAAAAAAATTCAAGTCTGAATTGCCAGAACTCAAATCAATCTAAGAACCTTTCTCTCTAGAGTTAAGCACTCTACCATTACATTAAACCATGCAGGCACAAATTAATCTTATATAATGAGCATGCCAATAACTCTTAATAAGCTTTTCAGAATATCCCTATCCTCAGACCGGTTTCTAGCTCTGGCTTTCATCAGTGAGATGCTAGGATATTTAAGCATTAGATTTAAAATATCAGGTCAAGCCCAGCACTTTATTTAATGTTTAACTATTAAGTAGAAAATCTGAAATTTTCAGACATCCATGTCTTCAAATCTAACTAATTTAACTTAAATAGCCATATGGGATTGAACTAAGTTTAGATATACCATATATTAAAGTTTTAGCAATATAAAATTGTCAAGGCCTTAACAGCAATAACAATAATTGCAAAGAAATCAAGTCATATATCAAGTCTCACTGACGAAAGCCAGAACTAGAAACCAGTCTGAGTATAGGGATATTCTGAAAAGCTTGTTAAAAGCTATTAGCAAATTCATTATACCATATGTAATACAAGCTTATTAAATTAAATCACTTGATAGACTTAATTTTCTTGCAATTACAAACTAATCTTATAAATTTAGATAAAAAGTATTTCATTTGATTGAATTTGATAAAAAGAATTAATTAAAAAGTAGTTAAAAGCTGATGCCAAAAGTCATTTTCTGGATCATTCTCCAAGTTGTACTATCTTTCGTTTGGTTTATGAAAGCTTTTTTGAATAACTAAATAATTTAAAGTTAAACCTGAAAATTCAAATTTTCTGAGTAACTTACATCATTAATAAATAAATAATAAAATGGTTTTATAAGTCAGAATTCATATGAAGATTGAACATTTGAAGTGACAGTATTGGGCATGATCTGTGGACTTACCATTGTCTCAAATCTTACAGGACGATTAATTTAAGTCTATAACTTGCGGAATTACAAATTTTCTCTTTGTTATGTTTTTCACTAAGTAATCATTTGTTTCAGTATTTTTATTCTTTATCGATTTGATTAATAATAGTTTTTTTTAAAATTATGTATGCTTTACAAATACGTAGCATAACACAATTTTTTTATCTAGCTTACATCAAATGTACATTAAACAATTAATCATGGGTCTCTCCACTTTTAAGCCAAAGCATTGATTAAATTGTTGGACAATAGGTGGCAATACGATCAAACTTTTGTATTTAGTTTTTGACTAATTGGCTTCTTTCAGCATTATCTACTAGAAAATTATCATTTACCAAAAACTAGTCTCAGATATTGAATTGTGCTACCACCTAATGATTGATTGATTACTACAATACAGGACCAGTTTTTGAGAGGATTCAACAGGTGCAAAGTATTTTAGAGCATGAGCTATATATACATGGAGCTTCATAAAAATAGCCAATATATATATTAAAAAAAATGAGAAAGAAAATTAGAATATTTAATGATGCTAATCAGTTAAAATTAATTTTATTTAATTTTCGGCATTAAATACTAAAACTTGTTTAATATGAAATGAGTATAAAGCAAACTTTATCTCAATTGTTGGTGCTAATTGGTTCTTTACTAATGATGAAAAGCACATAGAACAAAAACTGTTATTTGTTATCTCATATAATTACTATCTTCTTCATAGAGAATAATGGTAGTGCTAAAATGGAACAAGGAGCTGCTCATCTAATAAGGTAAGTAATCTTGTAAGTCAGTGTGACAATTCATAATATTTGGGAAATCATTCCTTAGTTTTGCTTTTAAAATGGAGAAATCAGGAGGAACTTCATAGATAATTATATGAAATTTCTAC
The DNA here is from genome assembly GCA_028023455.1 of Epiperipatus broadwayi. Taxonomy (NCBI): domain Eukaryota; kingdom Metazoa; phylum Onychophora; class Udeonychophora; order Euonychophora; family Peripatidae; genus Epiperipatus; species Epiperipatus broadwayi. Next base: position 639,586 of record JAQFVV010006264.1, on the reverse strand, counting down.
TACATGTTGCCTTTGACAAAACAGCCTAGTTGATTAGGTCTTCGCCTTAAATTCAGTATTCATAAATCTAAAGGTCTCGTGTTTGATTTCTTGACTAGTACTGTCACAGATCAGGTCAGCACACCTACAGAAGAGAAGAGAATAATACCACTCAAAATATTGCATTGTGTTATATACTAACCTGTGGGCTATTATTAATTTTTAAATACACTTGAAAAGTTTAAAATTTGATTTTTCTAAAGATATTTAATAATTAATTTTAGATGATGGAAATATTCTAATATATAATTATAAATATCACTATGTTACAGTTTTATATGATTTTTGTTGTCTCTTTTTTTATATATTACGATTAATTAAATATTGCATTTAAAATGGTGTAGTTTTTCAAGTGAAATGTTATTTCAATTCCATCAGTATTTTAATAATTTACTTATGTTTTTTTTTTTTTTTGTAGAAAGTCTTTCTGAATCAGGAAATCTCATTGCTGTCTGCTTACCCAACTTTTCATCCTACATTGTTGATGAACTCACATCTTATTGTTCAGTTCACCTTAAACTTATTAGCGATATACCTCGTCTATATCGACGGACAAATAGAGAGGTACTATTTTCATTATTGCTTTGTGTATTTGGGGTATGTGCAGTAAAAATTTTTAGATTCTGTTTTAATAAGCTGACTTTGTCATAGAACTGCTTATATATTGTAACAGGCACATACGCCATTACATTATTTATTTTAAAAATTAGACATTGAAAAGTTCGCATATAAAAACTTTTGTTTAAGAAATAAAAAAATTGAAAGTTAAAAATCATCTAAACTCTAATATATAAAATTGCACAGATGAAAAAAATTATTAATAGAAAACTTTATTAAAAAAAAGAAAAAGTTTTAAAACTAAATATTAAGAAAAAGACTTGAAAGATTTAAAGATAAAAAGAATGTACAATAAATTAATTAATGTTATTGTAAAATGGAAATGATTATTTTAATTAGTCCAAGTGAACTAGCCCTTGGGCATTTCAAAATATATAAGAAAAGGTCAGATAGGAGAGAAAAAACAATAGAAACTAATAGCCAATAAAAGAAATCCCTCAGGAAACGGACCAGAACGAAAAGATCATCATCGTCATGATGTAATGTCCACTGGATCCGAAAGTTTATTTTAAAAGGAAAGAGATGTGATAGAGAGAGGTGATATGTGTTAGGTCAGAGAGAGTGGGAGGAGAAGGGATTGAAAGATGAACTTTCAATTCCTTCAGTTCTAAAAAAAAAAAAAAAATGAAACATTGTTTTCCCATATTGCGGACTATAGGACATCTGGTCCCGGCAATTAAATACCAACTACAATAAAGGACCAACAGCTAACTGGATACCAATCTCTTCAGGACGGCATGGGAATTCACGTTCAAAAATTACAAGCAACTACAAAATATGGACCTTTTAAAACCGTAAGAACTTTAGAAAATTCGTGAACATTAAATATAAACCTTTCCCAGTATTTAAATTATTGCAATAGAAATTCCTATCTGACCAAACTTAATCAGTTATTAATAATTAATTTATTGAATGTATTATTATTGTTTGTTAAATCATTTCCATTAATTTTTTTTTTTTGTTCTTTTAAGTTTTTAGGATGATTTTTTTTTCTGTTGAACTAAACTTAATAAATGTTAAATTTAAGTCTGGCGTGAATGACTGCGTAGATTCACAAAGTTATATTAATTAATTAAGGAGGGTTAATCTTAGGTTATTTGTTTCGTAGTTAAATTGGGTCAATGGATTGGATATATTGGAGTAATTAGTGAATGTAGTATGACGTCCGCTACGCGCAGGATCGCATTATATGCCGCACATCCCCTTTTTGCCTATGGAATGGGATAGTAAAACAAAACACAATCCCTTCCTATGGAGTTTTTTTTTTATTGCTCTTCTCATCAGACAGATGTAGTATTCCTGTCTGGACGAGAGTCAATGTCTTCTTAACCATGCTGTTCAGATGTACCTTCCTGACAGTATGGTATTTGTGCTGTCGTATTCATGCTACACTGAATACATAGATGTATCAGATGGATTGACGTTGGTTTGACTGCAAATTTTTGGCCTAAAGTTAAATAAGGGATAGAATTTTTTTTTTTCAAATGCAATCCATGTAGTCTATTCATACTCGACACTTTATTAAAAGATTAAATTCATCTGTGCGAACTTCCAAAAATAAAAGTTGAAATTGTAAATTAAATGTTAAAGTAACAGTTAGACTAAAATAATGATTCTAAATTACATATATCTTAAATAAATGTTTGTATGTGTTATTACTGGCAGTGGCTTCTTTTATTTTTTTTTTAATATTGAAAATATTTTTAAATACGGTAAGATTGGAACTTCCATTTCTTCTCGGACTGTTATAATATATATACACAGTCACACACATACACACATATATATGCATAATGAGTGTGCTAATAGCTCTAAACGAACTTTTTTGATAAATGCTGCAAGAGAAAACATTTTAAAATTTCTATCTATCTAGAATTATCCCTATCCCACACCAGTTTCGAGCTAATGGCTCTCATCAGTGAAGCGCTAGGACATTCAGACACTAGATCTAAAATACAAAGTCAAGCCCAGCATTTTTCAAATACTTAACTACTAAATAGAAAATTTGAAATTTTCAGACATCTATATGTCATTAAATCCACCTATCTAACTTAAATACCCATATGGGACTGAACTAAATTAAGATATACTATATATTAATAGCCTTAGCTATTAGCACGCTCGTTATATATTTGTAAATACAAGCTAATTAAGGCATGTGATGTATGACTTGATTTTTCTTACTATTATATATATACACACCCACATAAATACAAGCTCATTAAGTCATGTGATGTCTGACTTGGTTTTTCTTACTATTATATATATACATACCCACATACTATTTTATAGATACATAATTTTATTACTTGGAAAAATCCATTCACTTTGATGCCACTTATGGTCAGGCCAGGCTATAGAATAGAAACCAGTTTTAATTTGTTATTCAGGGTCATCATGTCTAATGAATTGGTATTTTTATAAATCCTAATCATTACTTTCTCTCACATCTCCAATTTACATCAGTCTATATCCATAATTTCATACTCAATTGATCATGAAACTACTTATACATAAGTATGTTTTTGGCATGACGTAATATTTTACTTAACTCATAATCATTTCTTACGAGGTCATATATACAAAAAAGTATCGGTCATTTTATGAACCATCATATTATCTATCTACATTATCATCGTCATGTTCATCTTACCATTTTTATATAATTACATTATCCTTATATACTTAAGCTATTATCATCATTGTTAATGTACACATTATGTTCCAGCAAAGAGCTGGTTCTTGATGGTTCTTTGTCCAAGCTGTTACAGCACCTTCTCAGGATGCATAGCTATTTGCTGCAAAAATTTTAAGGTGCTAGTATATCTGGAATACAAATGATGACATGAAATGTCACAGTGTGTCATACTTTAACACACAAGAGAACAACACACTGATATTAAATTTTATTTTAAATTGGGCAAAACTGCTACCGAAGTGTTTGAAATGATCCAAATTATGTCCAGCAGGGAAGTTACGAATGACAGGAATGTTTACAAATGGTTTGCAAGATTTTATGATGGAAGGGAAAGCATTGAAAATGATCACAGAAGTACAAAACACACTATCACATCAAATTTTTTAATTCCTGATCCAGATATGCTTAAAATATAGCCCTACATAACATGTTGATTTAGAGATTTCAAAGATACCACTACAGGCAGTTTGAAGAAAGAATCAGTTACCTTTAAACTGGAAGACATTAATGTATATTATCATTATTTAGTCATACGATCATTGTGCTCAGATAATTAACACAGATGGTAACATAATGAATGAAATGAATCATGGAATTAAACTTGGTTGGAGTGCTTCTGGTAGGAATAACTTAATACTAAAAGGAAATATGCCTATGTGTTTGAAAAGGAAGGTTTTTATTAAAGGTGTTTTACCAGTTCTTACTTATGGATCTGAGACTTGAACACTTAATAGACGAGCAATACAGAGACTTCAGACCATTCAGAGAAATATGGATAGATGCATGTTAGGAGTAACAAGAAGAGATCGAAAATGCAATAGATGGGTAAGAGAACAAACAGGTGGTACTGACCTCATTTGAAAAAATTAAAAGACTGAAGTGGAGTTGGGCTGGACATATTGCTAGAAGAGATGATAATAGATGGACAATTGAAATCTTAAACTGGATTCCAAGAGATTGTAAAAGACCCAGAAAAAGACTATGTGTGAGATGGATGGATGAAATAAAAAAAATTATGCAGGGGGATGTGGAGAAGGGAGGCTAGAGGTTGGAGAAGATGGATTGAACTTGGAGAGACCTTCATCCTGCAGTGGATTGATGATGGTTGACAATGATGATGATACTGCACACATTCTAGGTTAGCTGTTAGAATGATGGATTGCTACATTATATTAACATTGTATATTGGATAAAACTGTATGGTGATCACTCAGGTTTTATTATAATTATAGGATTTAAAATTGAGAGTTTTACAAAAGCATTACTTTAAAAATGTTCATCTAAGCTACTTGTGGAAAATATAATTAATTTGGGAAGTAAATTTCTAATATACATTAATGAAAGATTATATATAACCGAAAACCATTATGGACAGTTAGAGAAAATGTAGCAGCTCTGACAAATTTGCTTACTCTACGAGTAAAAAAATTTATTGTTGGCCACAAAATATTTTGCCTACATTAGTTAGGTTAGAGAAGGACCTTTAATCTTTGTGACTTATGGAGACAAATTTGTTAAGTTAAAACTCCATTGGTCACAAAATTAGAAATACGGGAAATTTTTATGTTATTACCTCTGATATTATTAATTATTTGACCATGTAAATTCATGTAACTATTTGTCTATTTTTTCTGTAGACTTTATTGTTTTCCATATACAATTCTTATTGTAAGGAAAACTGTTCTATTTTAATTACAAAATATTTCTGTAATTAAATTAGGTATATATTGTTTAAAAATATTTATTGAATTTAGTAATTTCTATTTTATAGAAAAAAAAAACATTTATGTAAAAATATTGTTTTAATATGTTATGTAAGTATTTATTGTGTGTAATTATAACTTTTTTTTTATTATCAATAAATATAATAAATAGTATATATATATAAAAGTTTATAACAGTTTGGGAGAGGCAGTATTAAATGATAGATAATTTTTAAAAAAATCAAAAATTAAGCAATATATGATTTAAGTACATAGATTTTCATTAAATTAAAATTAGATTAAATTAAATAATTGTATTTTAGAAAATAAATATAAAATTGGTTATATAATTGTAAGATATATAAATATAAAGAAGTGTAGAGCAAAATAATATGTTATAATTAATATTAAATAAAACTAAAGATTATAAATTTAAGATCAATAATAATTATAGAAGTACATGTAATAATTTTATATATTTATAATTAAAATAAAAATTAAATAAAACCACCTTTCCTATTACTTTTACAATGCTTATTTTATTAAATTAATCAGACAGTTTCAATTGATGAGCAATCTTCTTCAGAGATAACCAATACCAATATACTGAGAATTGAGCTAATAACAAAGGGGGAAGTATATTTGGATGGTAATAGTAAGGAGGAGGTGTTATTGGTATTAGTTAGCTCTGAAAAAGATTTTTGGTCAATTGAAATTGTCAGATTGATTAATTTTAATAAAATAACCATTATAAAAGTAATAGGAAAGGTGGTTTGGTTTAATTTTTCTTTAATTTTATCAATCCATAAAGAAGAAGAATTTTTTAATATACTTTGGTAAATTAAGAATTACATACATTATTTTTCAATATAATCATATATATATAATTATTCTGTTAAGACTGCTGGAACAATTGAAACTGTAAGGAAAGCAAATAAAATTATATGTAGAAACAGCTTATATAGTCATATAGGTCTGAACCCAGTTCAGTACCCATACATTTTGATGTCTTTGGCTCTTTAACAACCATAGCCACCATTATCCTATTAGGCAGGATTGGTGTTAAACCTCTAAACATCACATGATCACTATTTCTTATGCTAGCACATTATTGTTATTAAAACAGTCAAAACTCTCCATATAGTAGTGCCACTTATGAGAATAAAATTGAAAACACAATAATATTTTCAATCTAAACTCAGGGTCTGAATTCAACAGGCAAAACTCTCCATATAGTAGTGCCACTCAGCTTAAATTGAAAATATTATTGTGTTTTCAATTTTATTCTTATAGTTTTGTAGTTAAGTAGAGATAAAGGTAGCTGCTAGAGGGTTGCATTAGATCCTAAGATCTAGGTGCAATGCTCTCAGATCCAAAGCTCCTCACTGATGAAGGCCACAAGCCAGAAACTAGTCTGGGGATATTGGATAAGTAGGCACTAGACAGGAATTTTATGCACAAGTCTTCTGGCATCCATTGATTACTCTGGTCGGCACTGAGTGGCACTACTATATGGAGAGTTTTGCCTGTTTTAATAACAGTAATGTGCTAGCATAAGAAATAGTGATCATGTGAAGTTTAGTGGTGTAACAGAGAATTTAGAGAGACCATTGCTGTACAATGATCAATGTTTTATCTATACAAAATAGCCAGCTTAGAAAGAACTAGAAAGTATTTCTACAAACATCATTTCATACCGAAGTGTAGGCTAAATTCTCTTAGACTGTTAAGTAATGTTTAAATCATTAAATTAATCATTTCTGCTCTACAAGTATACTGTTCTTACTTTGTTTATATTTTTTTTAGGTACCAAGTAAGGCTTCAAGTTATGTCAGCAACTTGCTCAAGCCTATCGTAGTATTTCTGGATAGGCATGAAAGCTTGATTTCACCTGAAAGAAAAATGCAGTGGTGTCAAAGCATATTACAGAATATCTCAGAACAGTTGAGTATTTAGTAGACAGTTTCTAAAGCTTCTGAATAGTTTTAAAGGAAATGGTGATTTGTATTATTCTAGTGTATTTTAACTTTATTTGATCGTTGTTGTTTTTTAACGAGCATTAATATATAATTGCTATGTATCGTTTAGTGTTAACACTTTGACAGTGTCAACTCCAATAAAAAAGGAAAAGATTAAGAAGAAAAAATTTTGAAATGGATTTTGCTTAAACTATTCTAACAGATATGTGAACCGTAAATATATCCATGTATATCATTGCTGGTCATTTAATCTGCTTATTTAGCATCTTGTCATATTGTTAAGTAAGCTTTCTAATCCAGACTTTTATTTTCTGAAATTCTTTTAACACTTTGCTTGCATAATATCTTGCTCTCTATTTATCAATATTTATCCTTATAGTGAAAAAATTTGGTATTGATACATTTTGGCAGAAACCCACTTACAAATGGATACAGCCATTCAAATTCCACTTTTCTCTACCATATTTTCCCAATGACAACAATCAACATTGTCTTTTTTTATAATGTTATTAAGGTAATTTTTATAATCTAATCAGAGGTTATCCCACAAAAACCATGTTGAAATTTACCGTAAAATATTTATGTAGGAAGTCCCACATTGTTCATTCATTTACACGTTCGATCCAAAAGAGCGGTGATTTTACAATAATAGACTTTGCAATATATATTAAGGCTATATAACCTTAAGACTATGTGCCTAAATATGACAGTAGGGACCTCTAAAAATCTTTAAAAGACAAGAGCGGCCACTCTTATCTTCAACCTACTTTTTAATTATATAGGCGAATGTAAAGCATTTTGATTTGTGAGCGTGAAGCTATTGAATACTTCACTGATTAAGTCCACAATTTCTATTACAAGCTAACGTTCACGAAATCTTTCGATTTACAGCGAGTGAGTATAAAGCTCTTACGATTAGAAATATTTTAAGACAATTTAAAGTTGTAACTAATAATTTCTTAAGTGCGTGCTCATTACCTAAGTAATATATATTAAGGCTATAACCTTAAGACTATGCACCTAGATACGATAGTAGGGACCTCTACAAATCTTTAACGCAAGATTAACAACTTTAAAAGACAAGAGTGGCCACTTTTATCTTCATCCTACTTTTTAATTATATAGGCAAATCTAAAGACTTTATAATATCTTATCCAGCAAGTTAAAGAATGTATTGATTGACTTTTTTATGATGTCATATTTTTAAAATTTTATCAGACCATCCTTAAATGAAATCTTCCTAATATCTTTACATTGCACCAATATAGTGTCCAGGTTTCATATTCCTACAATAAATTAGATAAAATAACATCTCTATATACTGCTAACTTAGTTGCAGTAATTACTTTTTTGTGATGAAATACTCCATATTTTAATTTTTTAAATGCAATAGCAGCCATTGGAATATGTGTTGTTCCTGAATATCTAAGTCCCTGCTATTTATAAAACTATCAAAGGATTTAAATTAATTTACATTCTCAAACTGATAACCATCCAAACTAAAAGTTCCTGAATTGATAAAGAACCTTAGTTTATTGAACATTACTTACGAAACCAAGACCTTTATATACTGTATCCAAAGCATTAAGTATATTCTGAAAATTGTGTCTTGAATTGAAAAAAAATAGTGCAATAATCAACCTACTGTAAATCCAGAATCCAAGAAAATAAAGATCTTGTTTTCATTTTCAATCGATTTGAATTAAGTTCCATATGTTGCTTACAGTGCATCAAAAAAAGGAAGATCCGAAATAACCATGATCAGCAAATGTCTACAGCTTTGAAATTTTAACCCACCAGCCATTTTTCAATCTTCTTGTCAATCGTTGAACTTCTGGATTTAAATGTTTATATTTATGATGAAGCTCCATAGTTAATATAGTATTGTGCCATACAAAAATTGCCACAAATTTCTTTTAATGAAGTCTCTAATAATAAGGTCATTGTCGGAAAACTAATTCAAGAATAGATTTACTTGTATTTATAACATACTTCTTAAGAGAAATCCCTGCCTCGATAATATATCCAGTTAGCAGTTTTAGAGTTTAATAGCTTTTGAAATTTAGTGTAAATAGTAGATACTTTCTAAAAAACAAATGCCAATTTTTTTGCAACTACAATTGGAATAAGAACTATTTTTTTGATACAACTACTATTTTGATCTCTCTACAATAACCTCTCCACTTGTAAATTCTCATGTAACATGAATTTTTTTTAGTATTCTGACTTCTAATAATAATGCAATTTATTAAATGCCATAATTTTGATAGTGGATGAATCCATGTTACTCTATTGTACTTTTTTTTTTTGCCTAAAGAGAGCGTTTGTGATAATCAGTCCATATTTTGTGCAAAAAATTAATACCAACACATCATTTGAATTTATAGCACTATTATTATTTGCAACAAGTTTTGGCTAGTCTATATATGTACCAATCATCATCATCATTACCCATTATTAATCCACTGCAAGATGAAGGTCTCTCCAAATTCAATCCATCTTCTCTGATCTCTAACCTCTCTTCTCCACATCACTCCTGCATATAGACTTATTTCATCCATCCATCTCACATGTGATCTCTTTCTGGGTCTTTTACAATCTCTTGGAATCCATTTTAAAGATTTCAATTGTACATCTATTATCAACTCTTCTAACAATATGTCCAGCCCAACACCACTTCAGTCTTTTAATTTTTTCAATGAGGTCAGTGACACCTGTTTGTTCTCTTACCCATATATTGTGTTTTCGATCTCTTTTTGTTACTCCCAACATGCATCTCTTCATACATGCATTAAAGTCTTCAAGAAGAAAAAAATGCTCTCGTAATGGTATTACTTTAATAATGCTTTCCAGCAACAAATAAAAGCTTTCCTTCTCCCAGTCTAATGTTGGAGCATAGAAATTGTGGCAGCCATGTTTTAACATTATACTTTTAATGATATATTGAAATACTTGTTGATGATGTCAGCTATCATGTGACCTCATAACAGCTGAAGATGTAAGAAGTATTATTATTATTACAGTTCTTATTATTACTACTACTACTATGATTGTATTATTATTATTATAAATAAATGAAATTTCTATCATTTACTTAATAATTTATAATTAAACATTTGCCCCAGTGTTGAATGGAACTGCTGCGACCTCCCAAGCAACTGACATGATTTTACATATTAATAATTTTGTCAAATTCTCATATATTAACTTAGAGTGTTCAAATTTCAAATAAATATAATAATTATTCATTTTAAATATTGAAATAAAATACAGATAATAGAAAATGTGTGTGTGTGTGTGGGGCGGGGGTTACTTACAAAAGGAATAACTTTTTTTTTATTCACATTAATAACAGAAAAATCAATATTTTTTTTTTTTTTTGTAAAAAAATCCAAAAAATAAATCTTTCCCTCAGCTTAAAAGATAAGCATAAAAAAAATATGAAAAGTTATTGAAAAATGTTCTTTTGAAATTTTTTGTAAAGGAATTTATGTTGAGATTATATTCCTTAAATAATCCTAATAGAATAAACATGTCGTATATATGTTATCATATACACATAAAAAATAATAACAAAAATCACCATACAGTTAACTTGAACGATATAAGAATAAAGGGCAGTTCACTGCCATTTAGTGTAAGCCGAGTAAAGAGCGGAGAAATTGCTTTTTTCTTATATATAAAAAATATTTTCTAAAAGAAAATTGCTGTTAATATTATTATTATTATTTTATAAATATAAAAAATAATGGTTTGTTGTATTGAGAGATCCTCTGAGGTTTGATTTGCTGCCACACTGTGATCCGTGAATCTTCCCTCACCATCTGCTTATTAACACCATGATCCATGTTTGAATTCAGGCTGAAGAAAACAAAAACTTTTTCACTTTCCATTTAGACATACGGTCTTTCTTTCAGTAAACACAAATGTACTCAATCCAGCTAACTATCCCATATCAGTTGGTAAACGGGTATCTAATTGTTTTTAGCTATAGAAACCCAAACAAATTTTCACCAAGTTATTCAGACAATGTGGAGAGTAATGCCATTTCTTTCACTGTTTCTCTGTTATGATCTGTTGAAGAAAGAAGTCTTTGTCATATATATAGTGGGATATTTGAAATCTGTTTTATTTTTTTACCTTTATATATAGATGTATTTAATTAAATACTGGAAAAATATGTTACAATATTAACATCAAACATCATATGAATACCATTCTTTATGCTTACACAAGCTGTTTTTCACAGAGGGAAAATTCTCCATACAGTAGTGCCACTCAGTGCAAACCAAAGTAATCAATGGGATGCAGAAAGGTTTGTGCATAAAATCCCTATCTAGTGCATACTCATCCAATATCCCCAGACTAGTTTCTAGCTTGTGGTTTTCATCAGTGAGGAGCACTCATCCAATATCCCCAGACTAGTTTCTAGCTTGTGGCATTCATCAGTGAGGTGCAGTGCTCTCAGATCCAAGGCTCCTCACTGATGAAAACCACAAGCTAGAAACTAGTCTGGGGATATTGGATGAGTATGCACTAGATAGGGATTTTATTCACAAACCTTCCTGTATCCATTGATTTCTCTGGCTTGCACTGAGTGGCGCTACTGTATGGAGAGTTTTGCCTATGTTTCAAGTGCTAAACATATGTTTCTATCCTTCAAATCTAATGTTACCAATAGCGGAGTAAATCAATTGAGACTCTAACAAACCCAGCATTCATTTAAGTCCGTTCTTGATGTTCAATGTGATTTTAAAGTGTGAATGCAAATTTAGCAGCAATTCAACTAAACTGCTTTTATATCAGCTTGATATTATTAAAGAATGCAGTGCCTTTAATTAAATGTTTAAATATGTAATTACTTAATTGAATACCACACAAAAATACATAACAATGCTAATATTACCTTCACCCTCTGTAAAAAATTTCCATTGTTTCAAACAATAATTGAAATAACATAAGAACATTATTTAAAGGAAGATACTGTAGAAACTGGACTGTTCTGTGCATTATATGTATATTTATTGTAAATAAAGTTTAATAAAATCTTGTATTATACATACAGACAGTGCGGTAAAAGTTATCAGTATAAATGTACTCTAGAAAATTAGCATAAAGCTGAAAATCCGGATTTGATATTGAGAAAGGTTAATATATTTAAATGAACCCTTCTATGTAATCTGAATTGCATAAATATAACCGGATACATTCTAATGGTGGCAGAATAACTTATATGATCGTGTGACCAGCAATTGTGTAATCTTGTAAGCAGAAAAATAGGTTTGTGCTGATTGTTGTAGAAGTTAGTGAAGTGGTTTTAAAGACTGATAATGAAAATAAGATTAGAATATCTGTTAAGACCAAAGTCATTGGAACACACAGATAATTGGATTTGTATGTAATGTTTGTGTGTATGAGCAGTTTATCATGGGCTAATTATTGGAAATGCTTAAAGAAGCTAAACTTAGACTTTCACACGACCCTCTGCTCTCCATGCCATCTCATATTGCTGACCGTCCTGATCATACACATATTGAAAAGATAAATAATCACCAATATACATATTTCATGCTAAACCAGCAATCATCAGTTGGTCCAGATCACTAGCTCCACACATATATACAATCAGTGCTCAGCTTTATATTAAGATAGCCAATCTTCATACTTTAATGGACAGGATTCAAACTACTCCAACCCACAACTCTTCAGCCATCCATTTCATTGAAAATCTGATGATGGAATGTTCAAAGCCCTTGTCAGTGCCAAGGCTGTCATCCTACCCATGTTGACCATTTAGTCATTCTGACCCCTCATGTACTGGAGAATAATCCATTTACATACATATGCGAGGAATGGGCAGACCCTTAATGCACTATGTTTTTAATATGTAAATTAATACACTGTACAGGCTTACACACACCTGCACATATGTAATGTAATATATAAGGGATTCGAACTCAGATTTTCACATGACCCTCAGCTCTCCATGCCATCTCATACTAAATGATCAACATGGGAGGTGGCACTAATGAGGGCTTTGAACATTCCATCATCAGATTTTCAATGTAATGGATGGCTGAAGAGTTGTGGGTTGGAGTAGTTTGAAGCCTGTCCATTGAGGTATGAAGATTGGCTATCTTAATATAAAACTGAGCAGTGGTTGTATTTATCTGTGGAGGTAGTAATCCAGACCAACTGATGATTGCTGGTTTAATATGAAATATGTGTATTGGTGATTATTTATCTTTTCAACATGGGTATGATCAGGTGAGTCAGCAATATGAGATGGCATGGAGAGCTGAGGGTTGTGTGAAAGTCTGAGTTCGAATCCCTTATATATTACATTATATATGTGCACGTGTGTGTAAGCCTGTACAGTGTATTAATTTAAAGAAGCTAAAGTGGTTTCACTCATTTTATTTTATTATTTTTTACTTTATTAGCAAGTGAATAAACTTGTTTTTATTACTCTAGTTAGGGTATTGTTTTCATTAAACTACTGTAGATGCATATAGAGCTGGGAAACATAAATTTTACCCCTGTGTTCAGCAGAAATAGAAACTAAAAGGCAATTCTTATATATAAATTTAAAAATTCTCTAAAAAATAGTCAATCTGCTAATACTGAAATATACAATTCCTGGTAAATCGCATCCACTTAAGTTCATACGATTATGATCTAAAGAGTTGAAAGTATTTTTATATAAATTATATGTTATTACTGTTTTACCGTTATTATAATTTAAAACTTTATATATAAATATATTGAGTAAAAAGTGTTTAGTTTAGAGGACTATTGTGATTGATGGTTTCTCCGACAACATCACAGATAAAATATGTTTTTAGACTTATTTACGCGGAAATGATACCACACTTTGGTTTCTTCATAGTAAACCCATGAAAATATTTAACATATACAATTCTTTAGAGGAGGATGAATTATTCATGAGATGTTAAGGGCATTATGCAGTATCCTCTGATCCGCGCTTATAAAAATAGCTATCTGGGTTTAAATTGTATAGCAATTTGAATTAGAAATAAAAGAGAACCTTTTATTTTTAATTAAACTTGAAACAAAAAAGCGATAGAAACTGTTTTAGCTTTGGCAACTATCAATAGTGTTGGATGTTGATGGTTTTCTAGCAACATCGCTTCTAAAATACATTTCTAGTTTATTTACATGAAAGTGACCCCACATAACATAATAAATACTTGAAAATATTTAATCTAACATATAGTGCATCAAAGATTTTTACAGTTTTATGATGAAAATAAAGTTTTGTTTGGGTTATACCATGAATTATTTTTTTGGTTTAATTCATGCGCAATCACAATCTCCTTATTATTCAAGATAAATCGTTCTTCATTAAAACCCAAGTCTTAAAAAGAATGAATCTTATTTCATCAAAAAGTCAAAAATTTAAAAAAAAATAATACACGGTATAACCCAAATATATATAATAAGTTCTATTGAAAAGTTAAAATAAATCATAGATATGTAAAATCTTAGATTCAGGAACTTCAATTTTTAAGTTATGCTGTGTTATAAGTCACAATTTGGATTATTTACTTTTTGACTTTGTTTTCTAATCACACAACTATTCCAGGCATTCCATGTTACAAACAATAAGTTTTTAATAACCTTAGCTCTGATCACTTAAAATTATAATTCTCTTTGTGAAGGATGAGATTGAGGAACTAGCATTGAAGATTTTCAAAACTATGACTCTGTTCTTCTCCCAATCTCTTATTTTAACTTTTCTAAAATTGACTGGAATAAGAGCCAAATAGTTATACAAGGGGATACCCAAAAAAATCCAGAATCGTTTTCTGGAAAGTGAGTATATTGTAGTACATTCTTCCATCAGTAGATGTATCTTTTAGGAACCCTACAATAGTCTGCAAATTAGTGTGAACAAGTGAAGTCGTAGTGTCACATAGTAAATTTTTTTGCTGTGTGTTGTTTATTTGTTGATTTTTGTGATGACTGAAAAGTTAAAATAAACTAAAATTCTGTTTTCTATTTATGCCATCATTATAAAAATTAAATATTTGTAAATATTTTGGGTTTATTCAAATCAAATTCTATAAAAATATTTTTCCTTTTTTTAAATAATTTTAGATATCTTACTATTACTTCTGATGTTTTGACATCTGTTAAAAAAATGGAAGACAGTTTGAAACGTTTAAAAAAGGCTAGAGATAAGCCTTCTTTAAGTGCCTTAGTTAGCAGCCCCGGAGTTTCGGATGATGATAAAATTCGACTTCAGCTGGCATTAGATATCGAACAGTTTGGAACGGAGGTATGACTTTTCCATGTTAAAAAATTGTTTAAATGTCTTATATCTGTTTATTAGTCGATTTTGATAATCGAAAAATTAGCAAATTTATTTCTAATAAATTAGTTCCTAAAACATATTTTAATAAAACCAAAGAAAAAATTGGTGGAGTTTCTATACACACACCAAAGTAGACTAGCAGATGCTAATTAATATCCGTTCAATTTTTTTCCTAATGCGAATATGTTTGAAAAAATAACAACACGGAAATAATAAAATTTATTTAGAAAACGTATCGAAATTACCCTTTGTGAACAAAGCATAGTTGAAAGGCATTTTTTTAATTATATGATGTTATGAGATAGTGTGGAGAATGGTGGGTCATGTGAAAGTCTGTACCCTTTGTGAACGAAAATAATGTATGTTTAAAAAAAAAGATAAAAATCAAATAATAATTTATTTAGAAAATAAACAAGAAATTAATATTAGTGAAAGAAAAGAAATTGAAAAGCATTTGGGAAAAATTGAGTTATTGATGAAGGCCAACAAAAATGATTGAAAATCAAATATTTCATTAAGTATAATCAGTATAAATACTTGGAAAAAAATTCAATGAACAACAAAGAGCAAACAATGGGTCATAATATAGGGTTGTGGCATAGTTACCCAAGAGATTGTGTTGGCACAAAATTGCCAATATTTCGTTTTTATTACTTACCACTTGGCGATAGCAATCTTTCATAAACATTTTAATAGAAGTGACAGGAGTGCCATTGGTGGTCGAGTGGTCCTCATAGCTGCCTTACAAGCAGTTGTTACGGGTTCGCTTCCCAGCTGATGCTTTGACACATGAAAAAAAAGTATATCCACTATTGGAAATAAATGTACATTTTTGTCGTGATGCATTTTTTGCTATACCTGTTGTTCATTTATCCCAATTTGCGAAATTATTTGCTCATCATTAATTTAATTTTTTCCAAAAGTTTACTCTCGTAGATAATTTAATTTTTTACCCAGATACTTTTCAATCCTTTTTTCTTTGCTAAACATATTAATTTCAGTTTTGTTTTCTGAATAAATTATATTTATGTTTTCATAAACTTAATATTTCTTTTTAATGTTTTTTTTTTTTTTTTCAAATATATTATTTTCATTACAAAAAAAAATATATGCTTTTCGATCATGTTTTGTTTACTAAAGATACTAATTTCAGGTTTGTTTTTTAAATAAAATTATATTTTTGTTTATTTGTTTTTGTTCTGTATGTGTATAATTAAAATACACATACACACAAAATAGTAATAGTAAATGGTAAATAGGGATTTAATATTAAACATATGTATGTGTATAAATTATCGCATATACATATGTAAGTTATATATATACGTGAAGATAAAAATACTTCATTAATTTAAAATAATATTATACTTTAATAGTTGTGTTATGTTCTAAAACAACATGTAAACAAATCCTGTTTGATAGCAAGGTTAATTAACGAAGGAACTTTGCAGATAAACAAGATGATTAATTAAAAAGCAATTGAACTGCAAAGGATAATCAATCAAAGTAAAACCAAAAGGTAAACTGGGAGGGATTGATCCAACCAGGACGGACAAGATTGACCAATCAAATCCAGAAAATCAGGACTGGAAAAATGAGAGAATGTGTAAAGCATTTTTGACACTTAAAACTGGAAGCTCTACCGGTGCAGATGAACTGGGAAAGGCGCTGAACATTGCTTATTTAGCACAGTAGCCCCAGAGCGGACAGCGGCCTCCAAACGTCCAAGAGTCAGCATAGGGACTATAAAGTAGGTCGCATAGATCTTCATTATTACTTTTGTATACCTTCGGGTTTGTTAATATAAATAGATTATGATTGTTTTAATATATTACTGTAAATATGTATATATTAGTGTGTTATAATTAAATCTGTTTTTCTTTTTCTACCTGCATTAGTCTTTGTGATTATAAATTATTCTATGCATATATATATATAGTCAGTGCAAGAGTTAGCTTACTGCATAGATTGTTTGTCAGTGCTTATTATAACTGGCGGATCCAACAGTTTTTCAAACAGATTTTATTATTTTTGTTAGAAAAAAAAAAGAAATTAGTCATTTAGTATCTTATTGTTTATGTGATGTGTTGTACTGTGGCTTTTCCTTAAATGAAGTCAAGAATATCTGAGCAATTATACCCAGATAAACCTGTTAGCCACTTAATTTTCCATTTCCCACTATTTTGTTGCATAGACAGTGGCTCCACCAACAGTCAGTATTTGTATCCAATCAGCACTGTTAAATTTAAATAAAAAGATACAAATATCTTTTTTTAAATGCTGATAATTTTTATTTTTTTTAAATTCAAGTTACAATATAAAAATTCAGTTTATAAAAATAAATTATATAAAAAGGGGCTTATGGAGTGGAATAGTTTTGTAAATAATGCCATGTACTAAAACACTATATATATATAATAAATAATTACAATAAGATGGTTTCTGAATTCTATTAATAAATAAATGAAGTGCCCTCTAGCTGCCAAGATTAACTTTTTTTTTATTTATTGAGAAGATAGTTGCTTTCTACTATACTGTACTCTAAAATTTTATATGTAAAGCTACATTGGATTTCAATGGCCATCAGAAGAAATCTTAAATCAGCCAATATTTTAAATGTAAATTGATTTAAAATTACTGAAAATTAAATTTACTGAACAGAATAATTTTTACTTATTTACAACCTGCAAATAAATGGATAAACATTAAATATGTAATAATAAATAATGACAATATTAAATATATATAAAAGTCATAAAATGATTTCCAAATATTATTAATAAATAATTAAAATGCTATCTCCCTTGTTCAACAACATTTTTTTTTTTTTTTTACAGTAAGAAAATAATTGTTTCTTACTATAAAAAAAATTGTTGAACATGGTCGCAAGAGAGCATTTCAATTACTTATTGTCTCTGCAGTCCTGGTAATGGTGATCAGACAAGCAGAAATAATTTGACATTTATTGTCAACAAGATAATAAAGATAAAAGTTAAATTAACAATGCTTAATGTATATATCTTAATGTAATAAAGCCTACAAAGATTAATATTATACTAACACTTACAATACTTGATCATAGAAGCGTACAAAAACATAATAAAGCCGGTGTGGCCTGCAAAATGTCCCTAGGTCCACTTTTGAACCGTCGCTGATGGAGATCATTGGATCATCCGTAGTTTTTTAATCACTTGGTCTTGTAGTTTCTTCAGTTAAATGTGGTCAGTTCTGTCGATGTGAGTGTATTAGTGAAGACCTTGATTTTTCTTACAGGTGAGTTTTTATTCCTTTTTCAATTCAATCCCAGATAGTAACACTGTAGCAATGGAAAGTTCTAGTACTACCACTGTTATTTATCATTTTAGTTGATCTATACCCTGGTCTATTATTTTAAAATATTTTTCAATATGGAAGCTTTTATCAACATATATTTTTAATATTTTTACTTTGTAATACTTTTGTATTTATTTCAACTTTGGCACGATTATTTAATATATTCTAATTGCATTACTTTATTTACGTTATATCTATAACATTCTCCTAAATCCCCTGAAAAGTGAATGATTTTCTCTCCAGGCTGTCAGCTGCCCTATCTCTTAATTAACACATGTTCCAATTTAGTTATTCACCATCGGAATGTTAAGATGTTTGGATTACGAGTTACAACATGAAATATGGCAGCATATTTTATATCTTATCGCATGATGGAGCAATGTTGCTAATGAAACATTTGAAATGATTCAAAGTGTATATGGCAGCGAAGTCTGAGTCATAAGAAAGTTTTCGAATGGCTTGAAAGATTTCATTATAATAGGGAGAGCTTGAAAGATGATCCCTAAAGATATAAACATACAGCCACATGGCATGCCATAGCTTGTGTTCCAAATGCACTAACATGTTAAAATTTTTATTGCGAATAATTAAACTATATAAATAAAAGGACATATGACTTTATTGTTCGGGAGTTCATAAGAACCACTAAGATCACATGATCATCATTCTTTATGCTTCCACAATCTTTTTACACAGAAGCAAAACTCTCCATACAGTAACGCCACCCAGTGCAAGCCACAGTAATCAATGGATGCAGGAAAGGGTGCACAAAATAACTACCTAGTGCCTACTCGTTCAATATCCCCAGACTAGTTGCTAGCTTGTGGATTTCATCAGTGAGGAGCCTTGGATCTAAGAGCACTGCATCTAGATCTTAAGATCTAAGGCAAATCTTCCAGCAGCCACCATTTTCTTATTAGCTAACTATAAAGTTTTGAGTCCAAAATGAAAACACAATAATGTTTTCAATTCAAGCTCATCAGCTTGTATAGTCATATAGATCTGAACTCAGTTTAGCATCCATACTTTTTGGTGTCTTGGGTTCTGTAATAAAGAATGGTAATCATGTGATGCATAGTGGTTTAATATCAATTCTGCCCTATAGGATATCGATTCTGAACTGAGTTCAGATCTATGCGACTATACAAGTTTGATGAGCTTGAATTGAAAACATTATTGTGTTTCATTTTGGATTCAAAGCTCTATAGTTATTTAAAAAAGTAAAAGATGGCTGCTGGGGGGTTGCATTAGACCCTAAGATCTAGATGCAGTGCTGTCAGATTCAAGGCTCCTCACTGATGAAAGCCACAAGCTAGAAACTAGTCTGGGGATATTGCATGAGTAGGCACTAGATGGGGATATTATGCACAAACCTTCCTCCATCTATTGATTACTCTGGTGCTCGCACTGATTGGCGCTGCTGTATGGAGAGTTTTGCCTCTGTGTGAGTTTTATAAGAAGTTGAAGTGCCAGAACTGCGAGTACCAGAATTGATCCTGGGATCTCCTCAAATCAGATATTCTACCAATGGCGCCAAACCACGCATATCCACTATATTCCTGTTGATTCAGAGGCGGCATAGATACACTAGGAATAGAGATAAATTTATATAATAAATTTTTATGATTAAACAGTATAGCTGAGTCTTCACAAATAAAACTTTTTATCTCTTAATTTTTTTTTGGATTGGAACAATAACATTCACAGAATTTTCATATTCAGAAATGTGTATTATTATTAGCTGCCATAAAGTCATCCTTGATTCCTGGTGATGATATGGATAACACGAGCTAACATTTATTTAGTTTTTCAGACCGATGGAATTCACTTCCTTGCCATCATTCTTTTTGCTTGTTTTCTCGTGACTAACTTTTACGAGAATTATAGGTTTTTTAAAAATAAAATATCAGTACGATCAAAGTAGAACAGTTGTCAAGCGTTGTTAGCCGAGAGGTCAGCGCAGCCACCTTGCAAGCAAGCAGTTGGTTGCAGATGGTTTGCTTCCCGGCCGATGCTATGACATATGGAAGAGAAAAAAAAAAGTAGAACAGTTCACAGTATCCATACACACTGCCTTCCAAACATCTTATCTTTCCATGCTCATAATCTGAGTTTGGACATTTCTGATATTTTTTGAGTGAGAAAATTTTCATAAGCAAGTATTGGTCAATAAATGCAAAAAATAAAAACCATAAAATCTCACTAGGTGGCATTTTATTAGACAATTGAGAATTGTCTTCTGTTAGTATTCTTCAGAGACCTCTGATTGCAGTGGGCTATTTAAACTCTATTAAGATTTTTGGTACAATTAATATTTTATTACCTTTATATCACTTTATATATTTTTAGTCATTTGTAATTCAAAAGAAATTCATATTTTTCCATTCCATTACGAGGCCTTATATTTTAACGTTCAGTTTTTTATAAATATGGAAGAGTTGACTTCGTGACCTCAAACCGCCCCCTTAGCAGACCTGGGTTTTATATTAGAAGACAACCAATTTTTTCAGAAGTATTTACGGATGGACAGAGAAGTAATTGAGAATTAGAAGTCATCTTGGAGCATTATAGATTGGTGAGAAGAAATTCATGTTATAGAAATGCACTTATAGGAGAAATGATTATATTTATTTTCTTTAACTTGATATGTATGGATTATATTGGTTAAAGTAACCATTTGCACTAATTGGAATAAGTTGTCCAAAACTTGATTCAGTAATTAATTTAGTATTTGTTAATTGATTCAAGTTAACATCATTAGTACAAGTTTTTATTCGACTACTGTCAAACATTTCATAAGGGATATCATTGGTCACTGTTTACTATTAAAGCAGACTTTACTATAAATTCCCAGTGAACTATATATAAACTAATATAATTTCATAAATAAATGAAAAAATATAGAATGAGCCCACCTGAATTTTTCATTTATTAACAGATATGTATTAGTCTATATATCTATAGGGGTTATTTGATCTCATTAGTAAATGCAGAACTTTAGGAAAATATATGTGCGGGAATAACTGCCGGGTGGTCAGATGTTACTGGTCATCAGAATTACTGAAGGTGCAATTGTGTATAATGTTTATGTATATTAATGTAAATAAATATATTTTCACTTTATTTTGATGTTTTCCTTTAAAATTTATAGTCTATAATTTTTGTTATTTTGTTGGCATTGAATACACAACAATTCTACATTAGTTTATTTAAAGATCATTTTTCTTTTTATTAATGTAATCTTGTAATTTCACTGACAAGAATCTGCAGTACAATTTTAGGGAGTTTTTGTTTAATTAATATATACTAATATTACTGTAAATTTTTATACCCTCAAATTATGATGCTGTAAAGTGATAAGTAATATATTGCAAATGGCTACTCTTTAGAATTTTTAGATCTGTTATTAATCAGTAAAGAAGATTTATCGTCCACTACTAAGATCAGATTTATTTAGCTTATACAGTCTAAAATAAAATTATTTCCAATCGAGCAGATATCTTAGCACAGGTTGTGCAGTGGTGGAAATGGTTGGCTCTAATTTTTATTCAAAACGTTAAAAAAAAGCCCTAAAAAAATGAAAAATAAATGTTCTTCCACTTTCACAGTTTTCTTGCTATTATGAGACCAAAAATAAAAGCGTAGGATGAAGAATATTAAGTTAAAAATATTAAATTGTAATTCTTATTTGATAAGAAGGTAATAAAAATTGGTAGAAGGTGTAACTAAGACTATTTCTAAACATAAGATCCCATATTTATGTTTTTGGTAAACCACGGGCAGAATTACTGTTAAATAGGAAAATAAGAAAAATGTTCCTAGTAACATTCAGGAAACGAAGAAATGGATCTAAACCTGGGTCATCCAGGTAATCAGTAACTATCAAAACAGAAAGGATGGGAATTTGTAGACACATAAGACATTCAAAACATCAGACAGGCAATAACTCACCGAAAGGAACAAGATGGGGGAATCGTGATCAGATTTTCTCCTACAGTTTTCACTTTTGAAGGCTATTAGAGGAACTTATCACCCAGTGGGCTGTTTGAAGACTGTTTTATTTTTACATGATTCGGTCTAATCTTGACATTAAATCAAAATTCAATCTGGATCAAGTGAGAGCTTGGGAATTTTTTTTATTTTTTAGATTAAAACAAGTTTTGGGTGCTTCTTTTATGTAATCCAATCATAGTCATCCTAAAATGGTATCTACTTATTGGCTGGTCATTGACTCTTTAACTAATCATTTTCTGGAGGATAAATAAAGACAAAGAATCGTAAATTTTCTCCACCTGGCAGTTGCCTAGTAATGCCTTCTCCTTTGTCGATTTACTTCTGAAAGTTGCCAGAGAGACTTTTATTCTTGTTATACTTTGGAAAAAATATTGCTTTAGTAACCGTAATTTATATAAGTTATAAAGCTAGAATTTGTGACACAGAAAAAAAAGAAAAGAGTAGTGACTTAAATATAGAAAGATATTGTAAGTTAAAAGCAATGAAAAAAGATTGCTGATAGATAAAAGAAATGTGAATAATATTGCTGGAAAATCTTAATGGATTTAAGTATAGAAAAGGGTAGTATCATTTAATTAGAGCATTAAGCTATTTGAAAGTGATTAAACAAAAGAAATACATATTTACTAAGGCTGTAACCTTAGGAATAAGCGTCTGAAAAATTCGAAGGTAGGGACCTCTACATGTCTTAGCCATAAACTTATGCTTGGAAGAGGGAAACCCTTCTTCACTTCAACCTACTTTTATATATGAATAGGTAAGCTTGTGGCTAAGACCTGTAGAGGTCCCTACCTTCGAATTTTTCAGATGCTTATTCCTAAGGTTACAGCCTTAGTAAATATTACTTAATATAATAATGTGCGTTTAATATAATGTATAATTACAAAAGGAATGCAGAGGAAGGATCAGTTTAATCAATATTTGAAAGACTAATTGCATGTGAAAGAAATGTACACTGACACAATTAAAAACTTGGTGATAATTTGTGAAAAGATGCATTATTGGGGGGAGGGGATAGCTTAATATAAATAGCTATTATATTTTATAATAATTAATACTGAAACACATGGGCTTACTATTTACCTGTGATCTATATATGTAATATATAGGGTCAATGAGCACAGACTTTCACATACTGGATATTAAACTGCGAAAAGATATAAATAGTATGTGCTGAAAAGAGCAGTACCTTTTTCTTATCCCTTCATGTGATGGTTCTGTTGTGTCGTGGGATGTCAAAAGAAAGGACCCAGAGAAAAAGCTGTTGGAAAAGTTGTAGCGACTTTTCTGCTACAAGGGACATCATCCTAGAGACCTAGCCTCTTTAGGTGCAAACAGCCGGATAGGGAACTTAAACAGACCACACTGTGCAGAGTAGGACTGTGACTATCAACAATTTTTTGGTTATTTACTCAGGTCTAAGAATAGTGAAGACTGATTAGTGTTTAACCATGGGGAGTATTAGCCTTTTAATGGGAAATAGTCCTCCAATTCAAGGACTGATTTGATCACATTAGTAAATGCAGAACTTTAGGAAAATATATATGTGGGAATAAATGCCGGGTGGTTAGTTGTTAGTAGTCATCGGAATTACTGAAGGCTCAATTGTATATAATGTGTTATGTATATTAATGTAAATAAATATATTTTCAGCTTTATTTTGATGTTTTCCTTTAAAATTTATAGTCTATAATTTTTGTTATTTTGTTGGCATTCAGCTTTGTGGTTGAATACACAACAATTCTACGTTGGTTTATTTAAAGATCATTTTCTTTTTTACTAATGTAATCTTGTAATTTCACTGACAAGAACCTGCATTACAATTTTAAAGAGATTATTGCTTAATTAATAAATACTAATATTAAATATCACATGATCACCATCTCTTATACTAGCACATAATTGTTATTAAACAAGGCAAAACTCTCCATACAGTAGTGCCACCCTGTGCCAACCAGAGTAATCAATGGATGCCAGAAGGTTTGTGCATAAAATCCCTATCTAATACCTACTCATCCAATATCCCCAGACTGACGGCAATAGGCCAGAAGCTAGTCTGGGAATATTGGATGAATAGGCACTAGATAGGGATTTATGCACAAACCTTCTGGCATCCATTGATTACTCTGGTTGGCACAGGGTGGCACTACTGTATGGAGAGTTAAGTGAAGTTTTAGGGAGTCTGATATTTAAAGAATATAATTCGGGAAACTTTTAAAGGGGATGAGCTTTTAAATTGTAATATTATCAAAAAGAAGAAGAATGAATGGGATATAAGAAATAAGCAAAAGATGGTTGATTTAGATATAAGTGTAGATGTGGAGAGGGAATGGTTCTGTAAGATTAATGGTAAGAAAGTTTGTTATAAACGTAATGGAGAAGAAAGAATTAAAAGAATTTATAAAAGAGTAGTTAGGAAAGAAGAAATTGTTAAAATTGGGTTTTTAAATATGCAAGGTGGTAGGAGACCAGAAAAGTGGTTGGAATTAAATAAAGCAATTGAAAATGAAGAGCTTGAGGTATTAGCAGTAGTGGAAACTCATCTAAGAGAAGAAGAAGAACCTATTTTGGAAGAGGTGGTATGGCAGGGTATAAACAGAAAAGAAAAAGAAAAAAGGGATGGTGGTATAGGTGTTATATCGAAAAAATATTTAAATATTGTTAAATGTCAAGAGCATTTGTGGTTTGAAATAAAGTTGGGTAGACAAGAATGGATGGTGGTGGTAGTATATATAGCCACTGGAGATAGTCAAACTGTAATTGAGTGAAACAGTAGTATATATGAATGCCTAGTTAAGGATATACAGAGGTTTAAAGAAAATGGGAAGAGAATAATGGTTATAGGGGATATGAATGGACATATTGAAGAAATTGATGATGTAGATAATAAGAATGGTCAGTTTTTGAAGGAATTTTGTCAAAGAGTAAATGTGAGCATTGGGAATTTATCAAATATGTATGAGGGACAATACACATTGTCTAGGAATAATGTATTTCACACAATAGATTATGTATTGGTAGAGAAAGAGGGAATGGGTAAAATACAGAAAATTAAGGTGTTTGATAATGAAGAGAGAGTATGTAATAGTGATCATAACTTTTTTGTAATAAAAATGGTTA
Organism: Epiperipatus broadwayi; assembly: GCA_028023455.1. Lineage (NCBI taxonomy): Eukaryota > Metazoa > Onychophora > Udeonychophora > Euonychophora > Peripatidae > Epiperipatus > Epiperipatus broadwayi. The sequence goes on along the minus strand of JAQFVV010006264.1, from coordinate 613,744 downwards.
GTAATGTGATGGAGGATAGAAATAAAGGTAGAAACAATAGTGAAAGATGTGGATGGAGAGTAAATGATAAGAATAAGTTGGAAGAGTATAAAATAAAAGTTGAAGAAACCATGGAGCAGTTGGTTGGGGATGAATATAAGGACTGGTGTGGTGAAATAGAAAAAGTGGCAAATAGGGTTTTAGTTGATAATATGCAGAGGAATAAAAGTAATAAAAAAATGAGAGTTAGTAAAAGTGTAAAAGAGAGGAAAGAAGCATGCAGAGAATATAAGTCTGCTATTAAGAATAAAGAAAGTGAAAACGATATTAATGCTAAATGGGGAAAGTACTTAGAAAAGAAGAAGTTGGCTAAAATGGATAATTATAGAGAGAGGATGAAGTTAAATAGTAAATTGTTGGAGGATATTAATAAAAGTGTGAGTAAAAAATTTTGGAATTACATTAAATGGAGAAATGTAGGGGAAAGAGAGATAGTATTAATAGATGATGAGGGAATAGAGTGTAGCTCTAGGGAAGAGGTAGAGAGAGTCTTAAATAAATATGTAATGGATATAGAAAAGATGTTGGATGTGAAGGAATTAGTGATAGAAAACATGAAAGCAGGTAGTAATGGGAATATTAGGTTCACAAAAAATGAACTGAATGAGGCAGGGAAGAGATTGAAAAGTGGAAAGGCATGAGGTTTAGATGGATGGGCAGCAGAGATGGTAATGAATTTAGGGCATAGAGCAAAAGCAAAGTTATTATCATGTTTTAATAAGATGGCACAGAAGATAGTTTTTCCGGGTAGTTGGAGTAATACGAATAAGATTATTATTTAAAGGAAAGGGTAAGGATCGTAGAAAGTTAAATAATTATAGACCGATAGCGGTAACATCAGTTTTATATAAAGTTTTCTCATTTATGGTAGCAGGAAGAGTTGTAAAATGGATGGAAGAGAATAATGTAGTGGGGGAAATGCAAGGAGGTTTTAGGTCAGATAGGTGTATAGGAGATAGTTTGTTTGTAGTTACACAACTTATGGAGATGAGTAGGAATTCAGGTAGATCGTTATATATGAGTTTTATAGATATAGAGAATGCATATGATAGAGTAAATAGAAATAGATTATGGGTAAGGTTAGCCAATTTGGGAATGGATGAAGATTTAGTAAAATATTATTAAGAAATTATATGAAAATAATTATTATACTTACCAATTAGGGGATATAGAATCAGTTAAAGTTAAAAATGGGGGTGGGATTAAGGCAAGGATGCCCTATGTCACCTATTTTGTTTTTGTTGCTTTTGAGTGAAATGGAGAAAGCAATAGAAAGACTAGGAAGAGGGATAGAGATACCGTTAATAGGTGGCAAGGGAGTATATACTTTGTCGGGTCTTTTTTTTTGCGGATATCTTTTTGTGTGCAGAAAGAAGAGAAGATATGGAAATTATGTTGCGGACATGTGCAAGGGTGGGTAAAGAGATGGGGATTAAATTTAGGGAAGAAAAATCAAATATAATGATGGTTAACACTGGGGAAAGAGAAGATGTAGAATTTTTATTGGGGGTTATAAAGTTAAGTGTGGTGGATAGATAGAGGTATTTGGGAATTATCTTATGTAATCAGGAAAATTGCTTGGATGAATGGGAGAAAAAATTGGTAAATGAAGCAAAGAAAAGAAAGGGGTTGGTAAAGAAACTAACAGTATTTTCATATAATAAATATGATGTAGCTAGAATTGTATGGAAGGGAGTTGCAGTAGCAGGGTTAACATATGGTAATGATGCATTATGTGTTAGTAAAAGGGTTTTAGATTATTTAGAGAAAGTACAAAGGGAAGTAGGAAGACATGCATTAGATGCCGAGATGTGGACAGCAAAGGAGGCAATTCAAGGAGAAATGGGATGGTCAAGTTTTTATATGAGAGATGCAAAAAGTAAAATGAAAATATTTGGTAGGTTGCAGTTTATGGATAGTAAAAGAATAGCCAAAATAGTGTTTAATTGGGTTATGAGTAAAGGGCAGGTAACAAGATGGGTGAGAAAGGTAATGCGATATGCAAAAGATTTGGATAAAGAATTTATATCAGTATACTTGTATAAAAGGTGGGATGATTGTGTTAGGAGGATTGTTGAGTGTTATAGTGGTAAGGAATGGGATAAAAGAATAGAAGCATTAATAAAAAATAGGGAGTTGGAGAGATGGAGAACTAGTATGGAGGGTAAGAGGAGTTTAAATATATATAGAAGTAAACGGAATATTGGATGCGAGTTAATTTATGATAATAGTAAGGAAAGTAGTTTATTGTTTAAGGCTCGAACGGGATCTTTAGCAACAAGAGAATATACATGTAAATGGAAAACTATGGGTGATTTAGTGTGCAAATTGTGTAAGGAAGGTATAGAAAATATTAGGCATCTGTTGATTGAATGTAAATGCTTGAAAGCAGAAAGGGTACAGATAATGAGGTTATGGCTGAATAGGTATGAACAAAGTGACTATACTGAAAGTGAGTTATTAGTTTTTATGCTGGGTTTGTGAAAAGATAAGGGGGATTTAGATATAAAGACCATAGAGTTGATTATGTTGTGGAAATGGAATGGGGCAGAATATGGGAAGACTTAGAGTGGGGAATGGAAAATAAAGTGGCTAACAGGTTTATCTGGGCATAATTGCTGAGTTATTCTTGACTTCGTTTAAGGAGAAGCCAAATACATCACATCACCTTGTTTGAATACTAATATTACTGTGATTTTTATATCGCTCAAATTAGGTCGATGTAACACAATGATCAATATATTGCAAATGGCTACTCTTTAAAATTTCTAGATCTGTTATTAGTCAATAAAGAAGATTTATCATCAACTACTAATATCAGATTTATTTAGCCTATACAGTCTAAAGTAAAATTATTTTCAATCAAGCAGATCATATTTAGGGTCCATAAGCAGTACATGGCAGATACCTTAGCACAGGTTGCGCAGTGATAGAAATGGTTGGCTCTAATTTAAAAGTCCTAAAAAATGAAAAATAAATTTTCTTCTACTTTCACAGTATTCTTGCTATTACAGAACCAGAAATAAAAGCATAGGATGAAGAATATTAAGTTAAAAATATTAAATTGTAATTCTTATTTGATAAGACATGGAGAAACAGTGCCGTGTAGTGGGCTAGAATCTTGGTAGTTTCTGATAGCAGACGACACATAAGCTAGATGTGTTTACGGCAATCAGCGCCACCTAGGTTCGTTGTAGCAGATGATGTAAGCTGCCAGCTAGCTTGTGGAAGGTTCCTGTGCATACGCATGGTGAACAGCGTCACCTAGCGGCAGGAAAAAGCGTTGTCTGCTTTCGAGGCCCTACCCTGTATGTTCTGTGTGCTAACACAGAAACGCCTCTAGCGGCCATCGTGTAGGTCGGGTTAGAGTACCTTTGCCTTTTAATGTTTTTTTTTTTATGTTTACAAAAAAAAAATTTATTGAAAACATGAAGTAAAGCAAAGAAAATCAAATTTTTCTCTTACATGTAATTAGATTTGGAATGTATATATATTTTTAATCACTTAGAGGGGTATGTGACATAAATCTAATATAGAATATGGTTGTGTAAAGAGGTTGAAAGCTGGACCATAGATGTGGAGGATCTATACATGAATTGCACATATTTAGAAACTGAAATTAATGCTCTTATATTTCATCTCAATGTGAGACTCATTAAAGTTCTGACGTAGCTCTAAAGTGGAGATACTAGAGTAAATTGGATCAAAAGGTCAACAAGCATTGCCCAACTACATTAATGATGAGCAAATCTTATCACCATCCTAATTAATCTAACCCATTTCAGGAATATGTCTATGTGTTTGAAAAGGAATGTTTTAAATAGATGTGTCTCACCAGTTTTGATTTTATGGATCTAAAACATGGACATGACAATACAGAGACTTTAGACAAATTAAAAAAGTATGGGAAAATATATGTTGGAAGTAATAAGGAATTGAAAGCAAAATAATTCAGTGAGAGAATAAACATGTATCACTGATATGCTGAAAGAATTGAGACCGAGATGAAGCTGGTCGGATGTATTGCGAGAAGAGATGATTAAAGATGGACAATTGGAAGTCTAAAAATTGGATCCTAAGAGATTGTAAAAGACTTGAAAAGAGATCATATGGAAGATAGATGAAATAAATAAATTTGTTAATGTGGTGTGGAGAAGTTGTGATAGAGGTAGTTGAATGCATTGCCAGAAGAGATTATTTAAATTGAACAATTGGAAGTCTTAAATTGGATCCCAAGAGATTGTAAAAGACTTGTAAAGAGATCATATGGAAAATAGATGAAATAAATAATTTTTTTGCTGTGGTATGGAGAAGTTGTGATAGAGCTGGTCGGTTGCATTGCAAGAAGAGACGACTAAAGATCGTCATTTGGAAGTCTTAAATTGGATCCCAAGAGATTGTAAAAGACTTGTAAAGAGATCATATGGAAGATTGATGAAATAAATAAAAAAAATTGATGTTATATGGAGAAGTTGTGAATTGGAGAAATTAGTGTGAAGCTGAGAATTTGGATTAAACTTGAAAAGATCCTTATCTTGCACTAATGAATAGGCATTTTAAATAGAGACCTATTGCCAGTGTATGAAACGAACTGAATTCTATTTTGGTTCATTTTTATTTATTTATGTATATAAAGAGAGAAATTACTTTGTGTGAGAGGGTATTTATAGAATTATAATTTGAAACTTTTATTAAAAAGGGCAGCTGTTTTATAAAATATTTCAATATTTAACTAATTGTTATTCCTGTTGTCGTTATGTTATTTTTAATTAAAAATCTCTTAAGGAATTTAATGTCATGTCATTACTTTTTAAATATTCAGAAAATAGCGTTCTGATATCAGGGTCATTTATAGTTAATGTCATTATTTATTAATGTACATTTTAAAAAACGTTTTTGTTGACTAATATTGAATTTCTGCGATTATTTGTTTTTTTAAGATTGATTCCTTGGGGATCGCAAAGGAAGAGATCAAGGGTTATCAGTCACTGGTGAAGATGATGGATGCAACCACTACAAATTCTGTTCTATCTGAAACTTGAGTCTGAAAATAAAGTGTATAATTTTATATGAAAAATTTCATATTGTTAATATATTGAAAAATTAATAAAGTTTTTTTTAAAATAACGTATCAGAATTTATTTTAAAGTAGCTCCGACTTATTTATCTTTGACTATTAGCTTATTATTTTTGCACAGAGGCAAAACTTTATATGCAGTGCTCTCAGATCCAAGGTTGCTCACTGATGAAAGCCACAAGTTTGAAACTAATCTGGCGATGTTGGACACTAGATAGAGATTTTATGCACAAACCTTCTTGCATCCATTGATTACTCTGGCTTGCACTGAGTGGCACTACTGTATGGAGAGTTTTGCCTTTGTTTTAACAGCTTGTGTAAGCATAAATAATGATGATCGTGTCATGTTTAGAAGTTTAATTACTACTTTTGTTTAACTATGTATGTCTTCAATGCCCCCCCCCCCACCATCACAATATCTTGCAAACTGTCGTATCTCAAAATAATCTTGTCATTCATGGCTTCACAACCACAGTGTGAATTGTTTTAAATGTTTTATTCAATTTAAAATAAAATCAAATGTTAGCTATTGCTGCATCATGGATTAATGTATGAAACTGAAGTGCCCTATTAACTTGTGTTCCAAACACACTAGTGCCATAATTTTTTTTGAGGTAAATAGCTGTAAGTATATCACTATTTAACGTGTTGATTCAGAGATGGTGTTGCATGTAAGATGGAAGAGAGAACCAGTGACTTTTTGATTGTACCAGTGACTTTTTGATTGTAACACACTGTATATATATATATCACATGATCAACATTGTCTATGCTTACACAAGCTGTTAAATAGTGAGTAGATACAGTAATGCAATTCAGGGTGAGCCATAGTAATAAGTGAATGCAGGAAAGTTTAGCATAAAATTCCAATCTAGTGCCTACTCTTCCAAAATTTCAGATCAGTTTCTAGCTTGATCCAAGACTTTTCTCACTGATGAAAGCTACAATCTAGAAACTAGTCTGGGATATTAGACTAGCAGGCTCTAGATAGGAATTTTATGCACACATCTTGCATCCATTGATTATTATGGTTTGTACTAGATGGCACTATTCTATGAATAGTTTAACACTTTATATACATCAAGTACATGAGACTATTTTTTAGATTTTTTTATTTACAAATTTCCACAATATGTCATTTACATTGAAAGAAAATAAACGTTGGCTAAAACCACTCAAACATCACATGACCACAATTTACTTATGAGTACACAATCTGAATAATCTCTGTACATTAGGGTCACTTAATATCTGTTGCTTGCACTAGTTCACACTATTGTATGGAAAGATATAGGGCCCTTGATAAGGTTTAAAATGCTGAAAGCTTAATAGTAGCATATAAATGTTCTTAGTACAGGATAAAATAAAAATGGATACTCGCAAATTGCTAAGTAATCCTGATTCTTTTATTGCTCCATTGTGAGGGGATGCTTTTGTTCTTGAGACTATTTAAAAGCTATTTTTATCTATACTAAACTTTACCTAATCTTGGTAATTATATTTGATCAGGCTTAAAATGTAAGCTGTTTGGCAAAATGATTCCCCTCCCCAAAAGAAAAATATGATTCTCCCTACAGTCACCCACTATCCAATATAACTGATACACATGACCACACACATGTGAAAAATATAAATGATCTCCAATATACGTATTTCATGTTAAATCAGCACTCATCAGCTGGTCCAGATCATCATCTCCCTCACATATATATATAACCAGTGCTCAGTTTATATTAGGATAGAAAATCTTCAAACTTTAATGGACAGGTTTCAATCTACTCCACTCTTCAGTCATCCATATCATTGAAAATCTAATGATGGAATCCTCAAATTCTTCACTGATGCCAATATTATTGTCATACCTATGTTGACAGTCATTCTGATCCCTCATGTACAGGATATTGTTCATTTAAATACAGAGAAGAGGATTGGGCAGAGTACAGACTGAAAATGTAATATTGAAATACAAATGTATATATTTAACCTAGATATAATTTAAAAGGGATTTGAACCCAGACTTTCAAGCTCCAACTGATGAGTGCTAGTACAGCATGAAATATGTATATTGAAAGTCAATCTTTTTCAAATGTATGTGGTCATGTGTATCACTTATATTGGATAGAGTGGATAGCTGTAGAGAGCTTGAAAGCCTGGGTTCAAATCCTTTTTAATTACATCTAGGTTGAGTATATACACTATACTTGAATTTCAGTATTACATGCTCTGCTCATCTCCTGTGTATTTAAATGAACATACTAAAGCCCTACATATGAGGGATCAGATTGATTTAAGGCCAACATGGGAATGACTAATATTTGCATCATTGAGGGCTTTGAGCATTCCATTGTCAGATTTTCAGTGATGTGGAGAGGATTGAAGCATGACCATTAAAGGATGTAGATTTGCTTTCTAAATATAAACCAAGCACTGCCTTAGATGAAGTTATATATATATATATGGAGTTTGTATAATAAAAAACTTTTTTTTTTTAATTTTGAATTTTTTTAGAAAAGTAATAAAAAATTTAATTCTATCCCCCCCCCCCATAAACATCTGTGATAACTAGAAAAACAAATTAATTTATGTATGACTGATTAGATTTTGTTCTGTTTCTTTTTTTTTAATCAGGTAAAAGTGCGATGAAAAAAATAAATAAAAATTGTTTATATTAATTAAAAGTTTAAAATCTTATTATTTTGTTATTAAAACTTTCTTGCCAGTCTATCGTGGACCAGCAAAAAACTTCTACGGACCAGCACCGGGCCGCGGACCGGTGGTTGAAGACCACTGGTTTAGAATATGTACAAGGTGCCCCAATGGAAACATGAGTAATTGTCTTTTGAAACTGCATGACCATCTCGGAATCAACAATAATTTAAAGGATTTATGACTTATGAAATATGGCAGTATGTTTTTTACCGTAGTGCATGACAGAGTAATATACTAATATTAAATTTTGTTTTAAATTTGACAAAACTGCTACTGAAACATTAGAAATGATTTAAACTGCACCTGGCAGTGAAGCCATGCATGACAATAATGTTTTCAAATGATTTGAAAATTTTCTTTATGACAGAGGAAGCATTGAAGATAATCCTCTGAGGTATGATACACATAATCACATTTCATGTTGTAAAACACAATAGTACCTTGGCATTTTAAATGGTAAATAACTACATTATGTCACCATAGAACACATTGATTCAAAAGTGGCACTACAGACACTTTCTAAAGAGGACCAGTTATCTTTTACTGGTACAAATTGTGCAAAAACTTATTTATGGATCAATTAAGTCTGAATATATTACTATAATTCACAAGTCGGATTCCCAAAGAATGCCAACTTTTCACATTAAAATTTTATATTAAATAATGTTTAAAACTGAATTTTGCCTAATGCTATACTAATAATTATAAATAAAGTAGGAAATATAACATTACAATACAAGCTGAAAAAATTTTTTTTTACTAAAATTCTTTTACATCATGGTTTAAATAGATAAAACCATGGTTATAGAAGAATTTTAGTAAAATTTGTGATGTTATGTTATTTGCTATTTTGAATAATGTTATTTATTTATAATTATCTTATTTGGACTGAATACATGATCATAACTGAAATCACCATCCATATAAAAAAAATCTTTAAATATGTTTATATTATAATCGTTGTAGCCACAAAAATATACATTGCAGATTGCTAGTTTAACATGTCCGATCAAACATATGACCAAATTGCAAATATGTAGTATTTAAATATATAGTGCTAAATAATATACAATATGTTTGTGAGATGCATTTAATATATCTAACAATAAGAAGCACATCTTTCCAAATTATTACTTATTATTTAGCATTGCATATTTGAATATTGCATAATTATGTTATTTTTTATTCACTCCATTAGTTATTGTCTAAATCCACTGTCCATATAATAACATAGACTGCGGACAGAAATGGATTTATTGGGAATTATTATATTTAATATAACGGTCACTCAGAAATGCCTCCAATTTGTTACATATTTAGTGGTGTACATTGAATATAACATAATATAGTCACCTATTTAAAATTCCTTAAAATGAATATTTAATTTTTCTGCATAAATGCAATTTAAGATCAATTTAAATGACAGCAAGTAAACATTCCACAGATTAAATATTCACTCTCATCTACATAATAACATGGACCATGAATAAAAAACATTCCTTTTTAACATCCTTTGAAGCCAGATTTTGGGTCACAAGGGAGGGTGCATTGGACTGCAATATGGAAGTAATCTCTCCAAAATATTATAAAGTATTTAGTGTTGTATATCTGTCTATTACATATATGTCCATGCTAAAACAGGCAAAACTCACTATACGTATTGCCACACACAGCAAGCTAAAATAACTAATGGATACCAGAAGGCTTGTGCATAAAATCCCCATCTCATGCCTACTCATCCAATATCCCCATACTAGTTTCTGGCTTGTGGCCTTAATTAAGGAGCTTTGGATTTGAGAGCACTACACCTAGATCTTAGGATCTAATGCGAACCTCCAGCAGCCACCTTTTATCTCCACTTAACTACAAAACTATGAGTCTTAAACTGAAAATACCTTAATGTTTTCAATCTAAGACCATTAGCTTAGAATGAAAACATTTAGATTGAAAACATTCAAGTGTTTTCAGTTTAAGACTCATAGTTTTGAAGTTAAGTGGAGATGAAAGGTGGCTGCTGGAGAGTCGCATTAGATTCTAAGATCTAGGTGCAGTGCTCTCAGATCCAAGGCTCCTCACTGAAGAAGGCCACAAACCAGAAACTAGTCTGGGGATGTTAGATGAATAGGCACTAGATGGGGATTTTATGCACAAGCCTTCTGGCATCCATTGATTAATCTAGCTTGCTGTGTGTGGCAATATGTATAGTGAGTTTTTCCTGTTTTAACAATAGTTATGCACAATCATAAAAAGTGGTGGTCATGTGATGTTTATATATGTCCATGGTAATTTGTGAACAAGGTCATTAAAATGAAGATTGAATTGTTCTGATTTAAAGGCCAATTTGAATGATGCTAAGTTAACATTTACATGGATTGAACATTAACTTTTCTATTGATTATTATCTAAATCAGAGACAAGTAAACTTTTCTGACCATGGGTCACACATGTAAAAATTATAGCAGGCTCCATGTAAAAATCTTTAATACATAATTCTCATAGTAAAGTATTGCTATCATAACAGAAAATGACTTTGTATTTTCAGTGATGTTTCACAAAGATAAGCTTTTAAAGTATATTTGGGGCAATTTTAAAGTAATGTCCAGCTGTGTCTGGGTTGCTGAATCTTCATCAGAAGCCACATGTGACTTGTGGTTCATAGTTTTCCCACCCTGGAAACCAACAACATGGACCAAGAATGGAGAAGGGATTCATTGTTTGTTTGTTTTATGCTGAATGGAATTGCCTTTAGTATATACAAAATTCAGGTATGCATTGTGTCAAAAATATTAATTATATTTAAACACAGTATGTTTCAGTGAAAAGGTAACTGGTTTGAGTTACCCGTAATGCTATCTTTGAATCAATGCATCTGCTATGTAGTGACATAGTTTAGCTATTTACACAAAAATTTTAAAGTATTAGCATGTTTGAATCATGAATTACAACATGAAGTGTGGCAAAAGTATTTCCTAACTTTATAAAAACTCACAGTGGAACAACACACTAATGTGAAGTTTATTTTAAATTGAGCAAAACTGCTAATGAAACATTTGTAATGATTCAAACCATCTATGGTAGTGAAACCCTGAGTTTCAAAAATGTTTTTCAAGATTTTGTGATAGCAAGGAGAGCATTGAAGACAATCTGTGGGTTTTGTACTAAGGTAGGAATACCCTCAAATTTTATATCATAACTTGTAATCTAGATGCAGTAGCTGCTTAAAATCTTTGAGATGAATAACTAAATTATGCCACATAACACATTCATCGATTCTGAGATGGTGCTACAGGATATCTTGGAGAGAATCTGTGTATGATATGTGATAAGGTTTTTCATTTGAAATACTTAAATAAGATTAGGAAGGATGTAAAAAGTGTATGACTGAGTAGATCACGTATAAATGTGATAGAGATGGAAAAAATGCTTTCTAAGTGTAGATAATTTAGAGAAAAAGTAAGGAGAAATGAAGGAAAATGTGTTAAATCACTAAACATTACATGATCACTATCTCATACTAGCACATAATTGTTATTAAACAATTCAAAACAAAGCAAAACTCTCCATATAGTAGTGCCATCTTGCGCACTACTGGCATCCATTGATTGCTCTTGTTAGCACAATATGGCACTACTATATGGAGAGTTTTGCTTTGTTTTGAATTGTTTAATAACAATTATGTGCTAGTATGAGATAGTGATCATGTGATGTTAGTGGTTTAACACCAATCCTGCCTAATAGGATAGTGGTGGCTATGATTGTTAAAGAGCCAAAGATGCCAAAATGTATGGGTCTGAATTGAGTTCAGACCCATATGACTATATAAGCTATTGAGCTTGGATTGAAAATATTGTGTTTTCAATTTCATTCTCATAGTTTTGTAGTTAAATAGAGTTAAAAGGTGGGTGCTGGAGGGTTGCATTAGATCCTAAGATCTAGGTGCAGTGCTCTCAGATCCAAGGCTCCTCACTGATGAAGGCCACAAGCCAGAAACTAGTCTGGGGATATTGAATGAGTATGCACTAGATAGGGATTTTATGCACAAACCTTCTGGCATCCATTGATTGCTTTTGTTAGCACAAGATGACTACTATATGGAGAGTTTTGTTTTGTAAGGAAAATGTGGATAAGGATAACAGAATGGAGTATATTTAGTGGAGTGACAAGAGATATATATAGATGATAAATAAGTAGAGCAATGGAGATAGTTAGGTAAAGAATAAGTAAGACAGAGAAAAAAGTGTAAGCAGATCAAGAAATTAATGAATAGTAATGGTAAGCAAGAACTAGATAAGGTAGACCAGAAGGTGATGTAGAAAAATTAAATTATGATACAGCCTTGATAGGGGACTCATTAATTAGAGGATGTGAAAAAGTAATTGTAAGAGAAAATAGAAATAGGTATGTAAGAGTATGTTTTCTATGGAGCTAAAATTAGAGATGTTACAGATACGGTAAAGAAACAGGGAAGTAGAGTTGTTTATGTTATAATAGGAAGAAATAATTTAACAGAGCTATCAGAGGAAATAAGGGATGAGTACAAATAATTGATTAATAGTTTGAATAAGATTAAAGGAAGAGTAATAGTAGTTATATTACTACCAAGGTTTGACAATAGGCATAACTTAGATAGGGCATATTCTATAAATGAGATTGAAAAAATTATGTGAGAGAAATAGTGTTATGTTTGTGGATGTGTGTGATTTTTTTTATTAGTAAGAGAGAGAGTTATATAATACAGATGTATTGCACTGAGTAAAACAAGGAAGTGAAGCATTATGGGGTTTGATTTATGAAAAATATTATAGTTTGAGAAACTTGTAAAGGGAGGGGGTGTAAGAAGTAAACAAAAGGTAGCTGACTCATATATAAATTTAGATGTGGAGAGTGAATAGGTCTGTAAAACTAATGATAAACAAGCTAGAGTTATAAATGTAATAGAGAAAGAAGAGTCAAAAGAATTTATAAAAGGGTAGCAAGAAAGTTATGGATATTTGAATATGCAAGGTGATAGGAGACCAAAAAAGTGATTGGAATTAAACAAAGCAGTTAAAGCCAAAAGGCTTCAGGTATAAGCAAGAGTGGAAACACATTTAAGAAAAGAAACATACATGGGAAGATTTGGTGTGGAAGAATAGAAGAGAAAAAGAAAAAAGAGGTGGTGGTATAAGAGTTATGTCAAAAAATATTTAAATACTAAAAAGTGCCAAGAGCATTTGTGGTTTGAGATAAGATTAGGAAAACAAGAATGGATGGTGGCTATAGTGTATATAAATAGTGGATATAGTCAAACTGTAATGGAGTAGAACAGTACCATAAATGAATGTCTAGTTAAGGATGTACAGAGTCTCAAAAAAAGGGGAAAAAATAATGGATATAGAGGATATGAATGGGCATATTGAAGAAATTGATTATATGGATAAAAAGAATGGACAGCTTTTGAAAACTTTTTGTCAGAGTGAATATGAGCAATGGAAATTTATCAAATATTTATGATGGATAATACACATGGTCTAAAAATAATATATTTCATGCAATAGATTATATATTAGTAAAGAAAGAGGGAATAAATAAAGTGTGGAAAATTGAAATGTTTGATAATGAAGATAGAGTATGTAATAGTGATCATAACTTCTTTATCAAACAAATAGTTAGTAATGTGATAGAAAATAATAATAAAAGTAGAAAGGACAATGAAAGATGTGGATGGAGAATGAATGATAAGAATAAAATAAAAAAGTAATAAGTCATGGAATAGTTTAATCAGGATGAATACAAGGATTTGTGATGTAGAAAAAGTGGCAAATAGAGTTTTAGGTGAGAATATTCAGAAAAATAAAAGTAATATAAAAGTGAGAATTAATGAAAGTGTAAAAGAGAGAAAAAAACTTGCAGAATATATAAAAGTGCTACTAAAAACAAAGAAAGTGAAAAAGATGTTAATATTAAATGGGAAAACTTATTTTTTTTAAAAAAGAAGTTGACTAACATAAATTATAATTATAGAGAAAGAATGAAATTAAATAGTAAATTATAAAGTGGAAGAGATAAGAGCAAAAAAAGTTGGAAATATATTGAAAGAAGAATGTAGAAAAGAGAGAAATAGTATTACTAGATGATGAGGAAAAAGAATGTACCTCTAGAGAAGAATTAGAAACAATCTTAAATAAGTATGTAATGGATATAGAAAAGATGTTAGATGTGAAGAACAGAGTGATAACAAACATAAAAGCACATAATTAATAAATTTATTTAATGCACATTGATTATGTAAGTAATATTTACTAAGGCAATAAACCTCAAGAGTGTGCGCTTGAAAATACGAAGGTAGAGACCTCTACAGGTCTTCCAAAGTGTAACCTTGTGGTTAAGACCTGTAAAGGTGCCTACCTTCACATTTTCAAGTGCACACTTTTGAGGTTTATTGTCTTAGTAAATATTATAAAAGCACATAGTAATGGAAATATTAATTTTAACAGAAAATAAAATGAATGAAGCAGGAAGAAATTGAAAATTGGAAAGGCAAGAGCTTTAGATGGATGGACAGCAGAGATGGTGATGAATTTGGGAAATAGGGCAAAATTAAATCTATTATCATGTTTTAATAAAATGTTAAGGGGAATACAAAATGTCCAGATAACTGCAATAATACAAGTGTAAGGCTATTATTTAAAGGAAAGGGTAAGGACCATAGAAAGATAAAACAATTATAGACTAATAGTGGTAACATTAGTGTTATATAAAGTTTTTTCATATATGGTAGCTAATAGGGTGGTAAAATGGGTGGAAGAAAATAATATAGTGGGAGAAATGCAAGGAAATTTTAGAGTGGATAGTTAGAAATGCAAGATTTTAGAATGGGTAGGCATATAGGAAATAGTTTATTTGTAATCAGATAACTTATAGATATGAGTAGAAATATGGTCTTCATAGCTATAGAGAAGGCATATGATAGAATAAATAGAAATAGATATGAATAAGTTTAGTAAATTTGGGAATGAATGGAGGCTTTAGTGGATCTTATTAAGAGATTGTAAGAAAATAATTATGCATAATCGGTTAGAAAATATAGAATCAGAGTTAATAATGGGGGGGACTAGGGTAAGGATGCCCAATGTCACTTATTTTGTTTTTGTTACATTTGAGAGAAATGTAAAGAGCAATAGAAAGACTAGGAAGAGGGATAGAAATACCATTAATAGATGGTCTTTTTTTGCTGATTATATGTTCTTGTGCATAGAAAGTAGAGAAGATATGGAAGTCATGCTGTGTGCAAGAGTGGGTAAAGAGATGGGGATTAAATTTGGTGAAGAAAAAACAAAAGTAATGATGATTTATGCTGTAGAAAGAGAAGAGAAAGAATTTTATAAAGTTAAATATAGTGAATAGGTATAACTATTTGGGAATTGTTTTAAATAATCAAAAAAAAATGCTTGAATAAATTGTTTTAAATAATCAAAAAAATTGCTTGAATAAATGGGAGAAAAAAATGATAAATTAAGCAAAGAAAAGAAAGAGGTTGATAAAGAAATTAAATGTTTTCATATAATAAATATTATGCATCTAGAATTGTATGTAAGGGATAGCAGTAGAAGGGTTAACATATGGTAACAATGCATTATGTATTAGTAAAGGGGTGTTAAATTATTTAGAAAAAATACAGAGAGAAATAGGAAGACATGCATTAGATTCAGATGTATGGATGGCAAAGGAGGCAATACAAGGAGAAATGGGATGGTAAAGTTTTTATATGAGAGATGCTAAATGAAAATATGTGGTCAATTGCAATTTATGGATAATAAGAGAATAGCCAAAATAGTATTGAATTAGGTTATAAATAAAGGACAGACAATAAGATGGTGAGACATGTAATACAGTATGGACAAGATTTGGATAATGACTTAATGTCAGTATACTTGTACAAAAGATGATGACATTGTGTTAGGAGGATTGTTGAATGTTTTATTGGAAAAGAATGGGATAGAATAATAGGTGCATTAATAAAAAAAATAAAGAGTTGGAGAGATAAAAAACTAGTATGGAGAATAAAAAGTTTAAATATATATAGAAGTAAACAAAATATTGGGTGTGAGATAATTTATGATAATAGCAAGGAAAGTAGTCTATGGTTTAAGGCTTAAACAGGATCATTAGCAACAAGGGAATATACACATAAATGAAGAAATATGGGTGATTTATTCTGAAAGTTATGTAAGTAAGGTACAGAAAATATTAGTCATATACTAACTAAATGTAAATGCTTACAAGCAGAAAGAATACAAATAATGAAGTTGTGGGAGAACAAATATAAACTAAGTGATTATACAGAAAGTGGGGTTTTGGTTTTTATATTAGGTTTGGAAAAGGGGGGATCTAGATATAAAGACCATGGAGTGGACCAAGATGATGATGTGTAAATGGGATGGAGCAGGATAGAGAAAAATAAGGGAAATACTTAGGATGGGAATGGAAAGGAAAAGTAAGATGGCGAACATACCTTTCTGGGCATAGTGATTGAAAGATTCCTGACTTTGATAAAAGAGTAACCATATCATATTTCATCAGTCATTTTTATAGGAACAAACTGTATGTTCAACATATCTCTTTTTTTGTACTGAAATCTAATGAAGCTCTCTTTCCGAAGCCTTTTTTAATTAATTTTTAAAAAAATAATGGCCTTTTTCTAATCTCTATTAACCATTTGAAATGAATGCTCTCTTTATATACATGCTAACTTAAACAAACCAGTATTAGTACATAAAAATAATATACTGTATGTTCATTTAATTGTGTTATTACTTATTATATAGTTTATCTATGAGATATTGTTAAATTTTAATCAAATTAATTGATGCAGGAAAGGAATTAATGACATAAAAAAAATATTATATATATATTTATTTAAATTTTATTTAAATAATAATTCAAATTTGCATACATTTGTTCATCTGCTTAATGAAGTGGTTTCTTTCTTTATAATCTAAAGCCTGATGCACTTTCGATGAAGTTTACCGTAATCAGAGCTTTTTACAATTATGGTGAACTTCATTGAAAATGCACTGAGCTTTGGATTATAAAAAAGAAAGAAACCACTTCATTAATCAAATAAACAAATATATGCAAATTTGAATTACATATGCAAATGAAGGGAAAATCAATATTTAAATAATAACAAAGCTTATGTTTAGTTGCCATTTTAATTTCTATTAGTTAGAAACCTGTGATTTAGTTGTAACAATTTTTTTTAGTTATATTCAAATACATAATTTGACACAAACATAATAAATAAAATTAATCATAGAATTAAACTTGAATGGAATGCTTTACTAGAAATATCTTAGTATTAAAAATAAATTTATGTTTGAAAAAAGGTTTTTAATAGGTGTATTTTATCAGTTCTTACTTAGAGATCTGAGACTTGGATATTTAATACAAAAGCAATGCAATAACTTCAGACCACTCAACGAAATATGGAGAGATGTATGATCAAGAAATTGAAAGTAAAATATACAGATGTTATCATTGAAAAAATAAGAGACTGAGAAATAGAACTGGTCTAGACATATTGCTATGGATATAAAAACAACAGATCATACTACTATGAATGAAAAAATTAAGAGACTGAGAAATAAAACTGGTCTGGACATATCGCCAGAAGGATAATAGGCAGTCAGTTAAAAATTTTAATTTGGATTCCAAGAGATTGTAAAAAATCTAGAAACAAACTATGTATGATGAGTACATAAAATAAGGAACTTTTATGGTGTGATGTGTAGAAGAGGCTCTGGATGGATTAGTAGAGATTAGAGTCAACTTGGGGAGATTTTTAACCTGCTATAGGTCTTAATGGTTGAAAATGATAATAGAATTTTATGTTTATTGGTATTTCTTGGAATTACCTGTGCTGTCTCCTCAACACTTTCCCTCTTCTTTTCTTCATAATTACCACTGCATTTTCTAATACCCATTTTAATTTTCCTGATAATTTCATTTTATTCTAGTTTTACTATAATTTTTTTAATCTAGTTCTTTAATTTCCATCCACAAGCCATTTTGGTTCACTATCAGTTTTATCCCAAATTTCAAACTTGGGTGTAATATTATTTCTAAAACCAATAGATTGTTAAAAATACTTGTAGATTGTTTATAGCTTTGTTAGAAATCTACACATAAGTAATTATTGATTTGTTCCACACACAGTCTGACCTTTTTTATTTTTGGATTAAAACTGAAATCTTCTACTGCTCAGCAGTAGGAATATTTGTTTTTATGGATTTCTGTCCAATTACATCCATATTTATAACAGTGTTTAACAAAATATACTGGGTAATAAAAAGTTCATTAGTTATTCTACTGATTTCAAACCTATATTGAACAACAGCACAATTCTTACTACAGAATTCAAGTTATCAACTACTTGAAAGAATTATGGTCTCATTACTTCGTAAAATGCTGCCTGAAAATGATCATAATACTTTGAAATGTATTTTTCATTTTCTTGAGTCTAAAAAGTGGCTGCTGGAAAGTTGCATTTGATACTAATCTAGCTGCAGGGCCCTCGGATCCAAGGCTCCTAACTGATGAAAGCCACAAGCTAGAAACTAGACTGGGGATATTGGATGAGAAGGCACTAGATAGGAAATTTTATACACCAATCTTCTAGCATCCATTGATTACTATGGTTTTCACTAGGTGGCACTACTGTATATTTGTAGAAAAGATGGGATGATTGCGTTAGGAAGATTATCGAGTGTTATAGTGGTAAAAAATGGGATAAAAGAATAGATTTATTAATAAAGAATAGGAAGTTAGAGAGATGGAGAACTAGTATGGAGAGTAAAAAGAGTTTAAATATATATAGAAATAAACAGAATTTTAGGTGCGAGTTAATATATGATAATAGTAAGGAACATAGTTTATTGTTTAAGGCTCAAACGGGATCTTTAGCAAGAAGAGAATATACATGTAAATGGAAAAATATGGGTGATTTATTTTGTAAATTATGTAAGGAAGGAATAGAAAATATTAGGCATTTGTTAATTGAATGTAAATTCTTGAAAATAGAAAGGGTAAATATAATGAAGAATAAATTTGAAAAAAGTGATTACACAGAAAGTGAATTATTGGTTTTTATGCTGGGTTTTGGAAAAGATAAGGGGAATTTAGATATGAAGGTTATAGAGTTGGCAAAGATTATGTTGTGGAAATGGGATGGAGCAGAATATGGGAAAAGTTAGAGTGGGGAATGGAAAATAAAATGGCTAACAGGTTTATCTGGGCATAATTGCTGAGATATTCTTGACTTCGTTTAAGGAGAAGCCACAATACATCACATCACATCACTATCTTTTCCAACATCCTGTAAAAATTAATTCATTTTACCTCAAGAGCTGTTCATGTTAGATTAAATATTCTTTGTGGATTAATGTAATAACTAGAAAAAATATATTTTACTAGTTATTACATGAAAATTCCCAATTGTCCCTCAATTCATAGAAATATTTAACAAATGTAGGTATCAGAAGGAATTGAATTGATATTTACAAGATAATAGAGATATGATTGTTTTAAATTCTTATACTTACAAAAATGTCTGAGTTTAAATCTAAATAAAACATTGGGTACAAAATCAAAGAGAGACTTCTCTATTTCTAAGTAAACTCAAGACAAAAAAACTATTGCTGGCTACCAAAGCAAATATTTAACTTATGGTAGGTAATAGTAATTGATAATTATCTAGCAACATCAGTGCTAATATATTTTTCTAGTTATTACATAGAAATATCACTACTCATTTAATTGTTCATAGCATATGTACTCATCACTTTTCCAGAAATCTGACATGTAACAATAAATAGTGACATGCCATCATGAGATAAAGAATTCAGCAGTTGGACTATTAAGTACACAATGCAGCATGAACACCAAGAGAGCTACCTCAATTTAGATACTATAAGTTATTATAACCCAAAATAAAAATAATGCAAAAAAATCTTTGCACAGCCCTGTTCCTGTGGGTCTTAGGAGCTGGTAAATATGAAACTATACCTTGCTCCTTTTCTTTGAGACTAAGATGCTAAGTATCGTGGCATGTAATTCATGAAAATATTTAATATATGTATGTGTACAAAGGTCAACCTACACCAGTTTTATACACATTAGACAGCTTTTCTTCCACTTGCTATGCAGTGGCCCAGCATTCCAAATATCTGGATAAGATTTAGACATTATTTTTCAGTTCCAAAAAACCTTAAAAATTATTTCACTTAGTTAAGGTAATTATATATACTAAGTTTACCAGTATAGTACTGTTTTTCTGGCCATTGGTCTTATACCCCTAAACATCACATCTCTTATGCTAGCACATAACTGTTATTAAACAGGCAAAACTCTCCATACAGTAGTGCCACCCAGAGTAATCAATAGATGCTAGAAGGCTGTATGGAGAGTTTTGCCTGTTTTATAAGTTATGTGCTAGCATAAGAGATAGTGATCATGTGTTGTTTAGTGATTTAACAACAATCCTGCCTAATAGGACAGTGGTGGCTATGATTGTTAAAGAGTCAAAGACATCCAAATGTATGTGTCCTGAACTGAGTTCAGACCCATATGACTATATAAGCTATTGAGCTTAGATTGAAAACATTTTTTTTCATTCTCATAGTTTGGACATTAAGTAGAGATAAAAGGTGGCTTCTGGAGTGTTGCGTTAGATCCTAAGATCTAGGTGCAGTGCTCTCAGATCCAAGGCTCCTCACTGATGAAGGACACAAGCCACTAAGTGGGGGGTTTTATGCACGAGCCTTCTGGCATCCATTGATTACTCTGGTTGGCCATTGGTTCTGGTTAGTTGTGAAATGTAACCAGTATAGTTTAGAAAACTATAAATAGGACCTTTTTAAAAAAAAAAACACTTTATTCTAATGCTATACTTAACTATTTTGTATTCCTACACTTGATTATTTTATTATATTACATAAAGATAAGTATATTCCGTAATATTTTTTCAATGTATATTCTATGACAGTGAGTCAGATTAATTTATTTAGTCATTAAATGGTTGTATATCATTATCCAGTTATTCTTAGAAAAAAAAAACAATCGCCATAAAAAATTTAAAATAATCAGCTTATTGAGAAATTGCTTCTTCATTGTTATTTTTAGAGGACCATTAAAGAAATGTTATCATCAATAGGACTAAGCCAATAAACATTACATGATCACCATTTTTTATGCTTGCTTATAACTGTTATTAAAACAGGCAAAACTCTATACGTATTGCCATTCAGTGCAAGCCAGAGTAATCAATGGATGCCAGCAGGCTTGTGCAAAAAAAACCCATCTAGTTCCTACTCATCCAATATCCCCAGACTAGTT
Source organism: Epiperipatus broadwayi (assembly GCA_028023455.1). Taxonomy (NCBI): domain Eukaryota; kingdom Metazoa; phylum Onychophora; class Udeonychophora; order Euonychophora; family Peripatidae; genus Epiperipatus; species Epiperipatus broadwayi. The sequence goes on along the minus strand of JAQFVV010006264.1, from coordinate 592,545 downwards.
TCTGGTTTGTGGCCTTTGTCAGTGAGGATTGCATTAGATCCTAAGATCTAGGTGCAGTGCTCTCGTATACAAGCCTCCTCACTGATGAAGGCCACTTTCCAGAAACTAATCTGGGGATATTGGATGAGTAGGCATTAGTTGGGGATTTTATGCACAAGCCTTCTGGCATCCATTGATTACTCTGGTTTGCACTGAGTTGCATTATGTATAGAGGTTTTGCCTGTTTTAGTATCAATAGGACTATTTAATGGATGTTTACTTTTACAGACATATCCTTGCTTCTTTGATAAAGCAGTATTTCAAAATAACTATTCATAAACAGGTATGTAAAAAATCAATTAGAGAAACATTTTAAATATTCAAATCTATTTGAAAGTTGTAACGTCTGCATTGTTTTTATAATGCCTATTAAATTCTTTTTAATATTTTTTTTTTCTAAACAAATATATTTCATTATCATTTTCAACAATTATTAACCCACTTCACGATAAAGTTTCTCCAAGCTTGATCCAGTTTCTCCAGTCTCTACCCTCTATTCATCGCACACTAGAAAACTATTATTTCATCATATCTCACGATATCTTTCTAGGTCTTTTACGATCTCTTGGGATCTAGTTTAAGACTTCACCCGCCCATCTGTTATCAAAACAAATATATTTATAATTGCATAATTCTAATTTGCATAGTCAGTTTGCTCATCTGCATAAATTATAATTATAGTGAACTTCACCGAACTTAGAGAAAAAAGAAACTATTTCATTACCTTAATGAACAAACTGAAAATTTGAATTACAAATGTAAAGGAAAAAATCAATTATTTAATCCTTTATGCATTTAATCTCCAAAAATATCTCTCTTTATAAAGTTAAAGTGGGATGTGTTGTCTTTATCAAATGTCTCTGTCTATTCAGAGAAACCATTAGTAGTGAATTTTTTAATTTGATGTTGGCTAGTATTTTCATTATAAGATGAATTTGGTTTAGTATAGCGACTGGTTTAGTTATTGATATTTTGCTAATCAACTATAAAAATCTGGTTAAAATTTATTACTTTATACATTTTGGTTGGAATATTTTCTTTTAACGTTGTTTCCCACATTCGGATCAAAATTATACAATCAATAAATTTATTTATGCATAATTTTTTATAATATTTCACCCATATTATTTTTGTTTCTTTTTAAATTTTTGTAATGCAAAAAAAAAAAGACAAAATAATAACGATAATTTCATATTGTTCTCTTCAACAGTTATAACTTGCTACAAATGTTTTTTTCTTAATAATATAATTTAAAAACTATCTTATAATTTTTTTATAAGCTAAAAGTATCTTTAAATAAACTCAAAAATATTAAGCTTTATCTGGATTAGATTCGATCGTCATGATAAGGATTACATATCTTAATATATTAATAGCATCCATGTTCTTTATTACTTTTTACCATGTTTTTTTTATAACCCACTATTGATGGTTTCGATTGCCCCAACAATCTTCTTCAGAACTATTACTTTTCACAATGCTTTTTTACAACCCACTATTGACTGTTTCAGTTGCACCAGCAATCTTCTTCAGAACTAACTAGAAGTTCTGAAGATTTCTGGGGCAATCGAAACCGTCAGTGGTGGATTGTAAAATAGCATTGTAAAAAGTAATAAAGTACATAGATGATATTAATATTATATGGATTTGGCAATGCAATAAGTAAAAGTTAATTACATATCTTAACAAATAAAGGGTGTTTTCTGTAGGAATATGATTCTTTTGTTAAACTTAAAATGCATTTCTCTAGTGCAATTTTCACTACCCCACTCACGCAAGGTAGGGATTGGTTTCTATCCACTTTTCACACTTTGTGAAGGAATGTAAGCACAAACATATGACCAAAGGCATGTGAAAAAATCTGATCCCTAGGATGCACATTTCATATTGCACCTGTGCTCAACAGCTGTGAGAGATTGTGGTCAGGGCCAACTGACAAGTGCTGGTTCAACATGAAATCTACATCTTGGAGATCATAGACCTTTTTCACATGTCATTGGTCATATGTTTAAAATTACTGGTGTTCAAAGTCAAGCAAGCAATATATATGTGTATAACAATAAACATATAATTGTACAACAATTATGTATAATGATTGTGTATAAATAATTATATATATATATATAATAATTATATAAATAACTAACAATAAATGTGTAGCAATATTCTTAGGTCATAGTTGCATAGCTGGCTTTATAAGATCAGAGAACTGTAAAAAATGCCATATAGGGTAAAGTGGGTAAAAAATACCAAGTGTATGTAAAAAATGCTATATTTGGTAATGTTTGTAAAAATTTTAGAAGTCTTAAGGGTTATATAAACTCCAGGACCTCATCTATACATTCTGGTATTAATGTAAATCAGAGATTCCTGCCTCTCAGATATGATGTGATGCACTGTGATTTTTCCTTTTATGGAATAAGGAATTTCTCAGCAACTATGCCCAAAGAAACCTGTTACCCACTTTATTTTCCCTTTCCATTCCCCACCCTGTTTTCTCATATCCTGCTCCATCACATTTTCACAACATAATTTTTGTCAACTCCATGACCTTCATATTTAAATCCCTTATCTTTTCCCAAACCCAACATAAAAACCAATAACCCAATTCTATGTTTATATTTATTTTTTTCCTTAACTTCATTATTTGCACTCTTTCTGCTTTCAAGCATTTACATTTAATTAACAGGTGCCTAATATTTTCTAGCCTTTCTTACACAACTTGCAGACTAAATCACCCACATTTTTCCATTTACATCTATATTTCCTTGTTGATAAAGATCCCGTTCCAGCCTTAAACAGTAAACTACTTTCCTTGCTATTATCATAAATTAACTTGCACTCAATATTCCATTTACATATATATTAAAACTCTTTTTACTCTCTATACTAGTTCTCCATCTCTCCAGATGTACTGTAGCTTCTTCTTAAACGAAGTCAAGAATCTTTCAGCAATTATACTAAGAGAAACTTGTTAGCTACTTAATTTTTCATTCCCCAGTCTTAAGTTTTTCCATATTCTGCTCCATCCCATTTCCACAACATAATCTTTGTCTACTCTATAGCCTTTATATCTAAATCCCCCTTTATCTTTTTCCAAACCCAACATAAAAATCAATAATCCACTTTCTGTATAATCACTTTTTTCATATTTATTTTTCCATAACTTCATTATATAAATGTGCCTTTTCTGTTTTCAAGCATTTACATTCAATTAACAGATGCCTAATATTTTATATTCCTTCCTTACATATTTTACAGACTAACCCTTGAAACTCAAGTTAGAAAAAAAAAATTAAAAAAAACTTTCATTAAATTATTAACAAAAAAAGAAAAGTAATCTAAAATTTCCTATCATAACACATTAAATGAATTGATTAAAAAACATTTTTTATATGAATTTCCGTCTTGTTTTATTTTTAGCATATTCGTCAATTATTTTTGCAGTGTCAATTCGTCTTTAAATTTTCTGCTCTATACAGATGGCCATATTATTTAACTTTTCTTCTCCCATAATGCTCCTTAAATAATTTGTTGAGCTTTAAAACAGAAAACGATCTTTCTCGTGACGCAATGGATAACGGAATTGTTAAAAAAAAAAAATTCAATATTTCAACATTCGGAAATATGCAAGACATTTTCCTTGGCGCTAAGATGTTAACAAAGAAAATTCATTTTTACCTGCTTCCAATCAAACTATAATTTAGCAAAAACCAACCCTCTGGAGATAAATTAGCTTCAGGAAAACAGCAAACTTTATTTACGATAATTTTTTCAAAAGCAGGGTATTTAAATTTGAATCAAATTATTTATTTTGGGAGGGTTCGAATTTTTTGTGTTTAATTAAAAAAAAATATGTATTTACTTAATTTGGGTATATTTATGCTATACTAGTTTCACCCCCTGATATCCTGTTAAAAGTTACAATCCTGCCAAAACTCAAATAAATAAATTCCTTTCAAAAGCTTAAATAATACCGCTTAGTATTCCGAGGCCCTACACGGCCGCTTAAGTCCAAAAGCAGGACTAGGGCTTATTAAGTGCAGGTCACGATGACCTTTTATTATTTTAGCACGTCTTAAATAGGCTATGTATATATGTAAAAATAATCGTACATATTTACATTAAAGTATTAGCTTACCATCTCAATTCAGACTTTGTCAATTATTTACTTTTTTTTTTCATGTGTCATAGCATTGGCTGGGAAGCTAACCCGGGACAACTGCTTGTAAGGCAGCTGTGCTGCTCACTGGACACAACAATTACATCCCTCCACAAGGTGTTAAAGGTGGATATAAACTAGTCCCTACCTTGCGTAAGAGTGGTATAGTAAAAATTACCTACGGAAATATTAAACTTTGATTCTAACTGTAGAAAAAATAAAAACAATTTTCAATTATTTATGGGAACCAAAACAAAGTAGAAATTAATATTTAAAAACAACAACACAATCATTTTTCTTCACTGTAGAAAAAACAAAAAATCGTAACAGTATAATACATTTTATTAATTAAAACAGTAACTATTAGTTAAGTATTACATCATGTGATTTGGAAAAACAGGATAGAAAGATAATTAAACAAAAATCTTAGCCAGAATCCTGATTAATTTTTCTTTTAAAATAGAAGAAAAATAAATCTTTCGAAGTATAAAATTAAGATTGAAGTGAAACTCAAAAAACATAATATCGACATAATTAAATTATAGCACCTTATAAACAATTAGTTATTCGTCCTTGAAAAACAACGCTTGCTGGCAGTCACGTATACGGTCTCTCGTCTTAATATAGTTTATCGTATCTAAATCATGATATAACCATATTGGAGCATCAGTAGCCATTTGATCATGTTTGTTTTCGTTACCAGGTATTTCGAGAACTGCCATTAAGCAGGAGTAGTAAGCATAATGCAAAGGCTTAGCCCCCTCAGGGTATGTGCTTATGAGATGTTGAAAATAAACTTTACTGGCATATTTTGCAAACGATATGTCGTACTTTGAACATAAGTTAGCAATAAACTGCAAAGGATCTTTGATTTTAGCCTTAGAATGATCTTCCGGTTCAGACATTAGACTTTCATCACCCGTTACCACCGTTGGAATATCTTCTGCCGTTGAACACCCTTCACCGGTAATCTCTCTAGTATCTTTTTTTTCAGCCATGTCTCTTCTAATTCTTATTTAAGTTCTGCAAAAATCGCTCTGAAAAGAATATCAAAAACTAACAGTGAATATAATAAGTTGATACTGATAGCAAAATTTGCATAAATTTGAATAGCGAATTGTTAATAATACCAACCTGTTGTGTTCGTATGGAAAATCAGTATAGAAGTAAATAGAACGAAATACTCCCGCAATCTGAAAGACGAAAAAGAGGTAGAAATAAAAAACAAATTTTTTTAAATAATATGGAATGTAGAATTAGAAGGTTTTGTGAAACGTTTTTAAAACTGTTGATTAAATAAATGATGAGAAAAGAAGTATAACTGATCAAAGAAATAGATATGGAAACAATAATAGAACATCCGTTTGGGTGCTCTAAGTAATTCGGAAAGAAGGAATTAAATTAAGTGTAGCCGGAGGGAAAACAAAGGCGGGGCTCTATAAACTGCATGTTAAGAGCGTTCATGGGGTTTTTTTTATTTCGTTATTGTGTGTATCACCAGTGGAAGGAGATCATAAGAGAGTTCAACGGTTTGGTAAAGCCGATCAACGAGGAAGAAGAAGCCATAGACTCACATCTAAAGATACAAAAATCCGACCTGGGTTTTTTTACAGATCAGACCGATCTTATTTTATTTTATGTAAGCCTCAATGGTTCCCGAGGGTATAATAATTCTTTAGGGAGTAAAACCGTTAAGAATAGCGAATTTTATAAATAATGTTCAGACTAATTTTGCTGGAACTTATTTCTGACTAGTTAAGGAGATACAAATATATTGCGGATCAACGTTTATCTTGTCTATGACATTATTGTAAATAAATATTTTCCCTCTAATTATTATTATATTTTTGTTTGTATGTTTGTTTTTTTCTTGCCTCTTGTAATTATAGCAGGGAGGGAAATAAAATACGCAACCTTTTTAATTAAAAAATAATTAAACTATTAAAATAGTTATCGGGACTCGAACTCAGATTTCCACACGACCCTCAACTCTCCATGCCATCTCATATTGCTGACCCATGTGTGTGATCAGGTAGGTCAGCAATATGAGATGGCATGGAGAGTTGAGGGTTGTGTGAAAGTCTTGAGTTCGAATCCCGCACACATTACATAAATATATGCAGGTTTAAGCCGGTATAGTGTATTAATTGAAATAGTTATCGTAAAAATGTTTAAATCGGCATATAATATAGATTATAATATAAATCTCTTATACTTACAGACAAATGTTTTTGTTTGCTAGTTTTCCGAAATATTAACTCATAAGTTTTAATCTAGAAAGACATTTAAACAAAAATTAGCTAATTATAGTGGACTTGAACGAGCTCCCTTCAACTGACACTATCTTATACAACCGATATATATCACCACACACATGTGAAAAAGATAAATCATCTCTAATATACACATTTCGTATTGAACCAGTACTCATCAGTTGATCCATATCATTTCCCATACATATATAAAATCAGTACTCAATTTACATTAAGATAGAAATTTTTCAAACTTTAATGGACAGGTTTCAATCTACTCCAACTCTTCAGATATACATATTGAAAATCTGATAATGGAATATCCAAATCCCCTGTTAATATTGAAGCGGTGCATATATGCGTACTTCATTTTTTATTTTCCGCCATTTAACGATGCATGCAAATTTCGTTAGACGCACACACATAGATAATAGGTACGTGCGTGGGGTTACAATTGTACAACGCTTTAACTTGTTGAGACTGGACAAGTAAACCTAAAAATTAAATATTTTAAAAGCACGATTTAAATAATTATATATTGCATATGTTTCAGCAGGTTGGAATAATAAAAATAATGGAAAAGTTTCAGTAATGGAAGTACAGTAATCCATTAAATAATAGTAGCAATTGGTGCCTTATTTAAACATTGAGATGCAAGATAACAAATAGTTCCGGTCTAACTACTTTGGGAGTACCGAAAATAGTAATAGCACTATCCAGGAATGTTAATGCAATGCCAAGTGCTGCGGGGTAGAAAATACATACAAAGAGCAATGGAAAAGCAAATGCATTCGCACAAAAGATAATTAAAATAAAATATGCGAATAGCCATTAAGCTTAAGAAAAGGAAAAGAACTTGAAATTTTAATTTTCCAAACGCTCTTTGAAAAACAATACCTTATAAATAGTGAGGGTGATTCTGTATTTTTGATTATGGATTGCCAGTCTGACAAGAATTTACGAGTAATATATATACGCACTACATTTAATATTATTTTTATATAGTCAAAATAAGAGTCATAGATCACATGACCCTATCTCTTAAGCATGGTCAGGGGTTTGGGGGTGGGAGGGGATGGTTCCTGACAGATATTTTAAGTGCTGGCTCTGGCTAAGCATTTATCATAAAGCTTGTAGAAGAATTGGCAATCCTCATTGTTTATTTATATATATGTTTAAGAAAAGGTAGAATATTGCTGGCCTATTCTTATTTACTTGTAAGAAAGGAGATCGGCTAGAGAGATTAAGTTTAATACAAATATAATTAAAGCTTTACTTCTCTCTTCTCGTATGAAAATAAAGATTGATAATGATGAATTAGAAGTTAACAGATACAAATACCTTGTTCGGATTATTAATACTGCTGGAAACATAATGGATGAAATTAATCTTAGAATTAAACCTGGTTGGAATGCTTTTGGTAAAAATAACTTGATACTAAAATGAAATATGCCTACATGCTTGAAAAGGTTTTTAATAAATGTTTTACCAGTTCTTACTTGCGGATCTGAGATTTGGACATTTAATAGAAGAGCAATACAAAGACTTTAGACCATTGAAAGAAGTATGGAGAAATGCATGTTGGAAGTAACAAGAGATTGAAAATGCAATATATGGGTAAGAGAACAAACAGGTGTTACTGACCTCATTGAAAAAATTAATAAAAGACTGAAGTGGAGTTGGGCTGGACATATTGCTAGAAGAGATGATAATAGATTGACAATTGAAATCTTAAACTGGATTTTAAGAGATTGTAAAAGACCCAGAAAGAGACCACATGTGAGATGGATGGATGAAATAAGAAAATGTGCAGGGGTGATGTGGAAAAGAGAAGCTAAAGATTGCAGAAGATGGATTGAAATTGGAGAGACCTTCATCCTGCAATGTATTGCTAATGGTTGATGATGATTATTAATAACCATTTAAAATTTTTGGCTAAAATTTTCAATCTTTAAAATTTTGTTAGATGAAATATTGTACCACCTTGCAAAAAAAATAGCAAATTATAAAATATCCTTTCTGTAACTTGAATACATGTTATTAGTAATTGTGGTCATGTACAACGCTCCTGCCATATTGTAGAATTTATTAACTTTGTAAATTTTAATGTTTCTATTTTGTTTTTAATTTACATTTTTTATTGGATATCATATAATTGAAGCGGTGTATATTCATACGACCAGCTTCACCATACGTTGTAATGCTGGTTACCATCATTTGTTCAAGAAAATGCGGTACATTAAATCTATAATTTATAAAAATTCGGTTTAATCTGATTTTGTGATTTATTTTTTGTAAACAGTACACACATTGTATTTGAGTATTGATTGAAAAAGTAAGATATATTTATAATATATATTTTCATATTAATCTAATTTTGTTTTATTTATTTCAATGGATTAAAATTAAAATATTTAAGCAATCGCATGTCTTTTTGCTATAATATATTAAATTAATATATATATATATGTGCTCTTCGCACAGATAATGAAGCTATTATATGTAAGTAAAATTATCAAAAGTTATCGCCAAGCGCTTTCAGGACAGTTTATAGTCCCATATTCATGGCTACTTGTGTTTAGTTAAGACCCGTAATATTAATGCAAATTTAAGCAACCCAGTAGCAAATCAATAGAAGAGAGGCCTGCTTTTGTCTGTCTCGAAAATGGTCCATCTAGCATCTCCATATGAATTTGCATAAATTTGCATTAATATTACAGTTCTTAATTAAACACAAGTAGCCATGAATATGGGACTATAAACTGTCCTGAAAGCGCTTGGCGGTTACTTTTGATAATTTTACTTACTTATAATAGCTTCATTATCTGTGCGAAGAGCACATATATATATATTAATTGATTTTAAACGCTAATTAAGTAAAGCCTTAACTATAATCTATTCGAAATTATTATTACATATTTTATTGTTTTGCAAAGATATATCTAATTTAAATAATAAAGAATTTTGAAAAGTAACAGAAAAAAAAAAACATTGCTAGTAAAAATAATTTTTCAATTACAAAATTGTTTTATTATAATAACATCGCCTGTAATCACTTAACCCTGTGAGGTTTGCAGTCAAACGTTGCAGTGTAGATCGAAGGTATCTGAAAGATACATTCTTAATTAGTATGTAATAAAATGCAAAACATTTTTTAAGAAATGATTTTATTTAATTTGAGAATCAATGTACCATTCTTGAATCACAATTTAGGTTGTCATATGTAACTTTAAATAAAAGTATGAGATATCTATAAATTAATTAATTCAAGCTGTACAGTTTGCGATCAAACCAAATATTTTATTGTTACTTGAATTAATCAATTTATAGGTGTCCCATGCTTTTATTTAAAGTTATAAATAATAACCAAAAGTATGGTCCAAGAAAACAATTTTTTTTTTGTTTCCTGCATTAGACCTCAAATTAAATAAAAGCATTTCTTAAAAATTATATATATATCTTATATACCTGTATTTTTATATTGGACTATTTCCATCATCTAATATATGTGTTGAATGTCTTTAGAAAAGTTTAATTTTTAGTTAAATATTCCAAATGCATTCAACTGTTAGTAATATCACAGCAAACAGGTTAGTATATGCACTGTCACAGCAAACACGTTAGTATATGCACTAACTGTTAGTAATATCACAGCAAACAGGTTAGTGTACGCACAACGTTTCGAGAGGTATTTTTCTCCCCTCTTCTTAAGGTGTTGCTGGCCTAACCAGTGGCAGTACTAGCATGGGATTCGAACCTGGGTCCTTAGATTCTTGATTATTGAAATTTAAGGTAACGCTCTAACCAACTAAGCCATCCTGCCAAAGGCAACAGTATGTAATCATTTCATATACTTATCTATGAGGTTCCTCCTGATTTCTCCACTTTTTCCTCAGAGCAAAGTTGATTAGTGATTTCCATACATTATGTATAGTCACACTAGGTTGGCTTATGGAATCTTTTGCCATTGTCATGTGAGCAGCTTCTTTAAATTTTCTTCTTTGTACCTTTTCTTCTTTATCCAATATTTTTGTATTTTCCCCAATTTAAAGAAGCTGCTCACATGACAATGGCAAAAGATCCCATAAGCCAACCTAGTGTGACTATACATAATGTATGGAAATCACTAATCAACTTTGCTCTGAGGAAAAAGTGGAGAATTCAGGAGGAACCTCATAGATAAGTATATGAAATTACTACATACTGTTGCCTTTGGCAGGATGGCTCAGTTGGTTAGAGTGTTACCTTAAATTTCAATAATCAAGAATCTAAGGACCCAGGTTCGAATCCCATGCTAGTACTGTCACTGGTCAGGCCAGCAACACCTGAAGAAGAGGGGAGAAAAATACCTCTCGAAACATTGTGTGTAAACTAACCTGTTTGCTGTGATATTACTAACAGTTAGTGCATATACTAACCTGTTTGCTGTGATATTATTAACATTTGTTTACTGTGATATTACTAACAGTTGGTGTGTATACTAACCTGTTTGCTGTGATATTACTAACAGTTGAATGCATTTGGAATATTTAACTAAAAATTAAACTTTTCTAAAGACATTCGACACACATATTAGATGATGGAAATAGTCCAATATAAAAATACAGCTAGAACACCATCATCACAAATCTTTAGAAAAAAATTCTTATATACCTGTATTAATATATATAATATATGGGGTAATATATATAATATATGTGGTATAGTATATGAGCACAGACTTTCACACAATCCACCACTCTCCACTCTGTCTCATAACTCTGATACACTTGAACATATATATGTTGAAAAGATAAATAATCACCAATATACGTATTTCATGCTAACCCAGCAATCATCAGTTGATCCAGATTATCATCTCCACACATATATGCAATAAGTGTTCAGATATATATTAAGTTAGCCAATTTTCATACTTTAATAGACAGGCTTCAATCCACTCCACACTCCCTCTCTTCAACCACCCATCCAATTGAAAATCTGATGATGGAATGTTCAAAGGCCATCTATTGGTGATTATTTTTTCTTTTCGACATATATGTGTTTAAGTGTATCAGTGTTATGAGATAGAATGGAGAGCAGTGGGTCATGTGAAAGTCTGCTCATATATCCTATATATTACATATATTGATACAGGTATATAATAAGGCTGTATTTCAGTTATTACATAGTAGAAATGTCTGTTCATCCCTAGTATATGTATTAAATGGATTATATTCTGTACATGAGGGGTCAAATTGACTTTAGGTCAACATGGATGTGGTGAGAATCTTGGTCTCAGGGTGGCCTTTGAGTATTCCATCATCAGATTTTCAATTGGATGGACGGTTGAAGAGTTGGAGTGTGGAGTGGATTGAAGCCTGTCCATTAAAGTATGAAGATTGGCTATCTTAATATATATCTGAGCACTTATCGCATATATGTGTAGAGATGATAATCTGGACCAACTGATGATTGCTGGTTTAGAATCAAATACATATATTGGAGATTATTTATCTTTTTGACATATATGTGTTCAAGTGTATCAGTGTTATGTGATAGATTGGAGAGTGGTGGGTGGTGTGAAAGTCTGTGTTCATATACTCTATATATTACATATATATATTAGTTTTTGCATATTTTAACAAAAGTACTCACGGTACAAAATTGAAAGAAAGTCCATTTGACAGAAGTAGATTAAAAATAACTTCTGATTGTTTTCCTCAGCAGCTTCACTCAACAGCTAACTCAGAAATGACTTGCTAACCAGACTAGATACTGAAGTCCTTTGTTTTAATATGTCATCTACCTTATTTTTGGAACAATCTTAATATTCATACAAACATACAATATCTCAAAAATATCAACATTAAACTATTTTTAACAAAAGCTTACTTTTCTCATTTTTAAATAATTAAAAATTCCAATCATTGAAAATTTCTTTGTATTTTTTTTTTCTTCTTAGGTTGTTAAAAATGTATAATCCTTTAATTAATTTGAAAAACATTACATTTTTTAGAAATAATAAGGAAAGGAAAAATAATTTAATTAACAAAGTTCTTTATCAAAAATGGTAAAAAGTCTTGCGTTGGTGGTCGAGAGGTCAACGCAACTGCCTTGCACTTGCAGGCAGTTGCCCGGGTTGCAGGTTCGCGGCCCGGCCGATGCTATGACACTTAAAAAAAAAAAATGGTAAAAAAAATTTTTTTTTTTTTTTTAAAAACTAATACACATTACTTAAAAATTTACCTATTTATCTCTTAATATTTTTTAAAAAGTTTTAAAAATTAATACTTAATAATATTCTAATAAACCGTGAGAAGAAATATTTCTTCTCAATATATTCTACAAAAGAAGCTTTGTAGATGGTATGAATGATCTTGTGATATAATTTATTGTGTTATATTATGTTTGTAAAATCTATCCATTCTTGTACTGGATTAAGTTTTTAATTTGTTAGTTTCACTAACAGATTGTAATTTCAGTGAATAAAAACTCTATTGATCATATTCTCAGAAGAATTTTTGTATTGCACTGAGTAATTAATTAAATTTAGATTAATTGTGATCATTGTTGCTGAATGATTTGAGAATGGAAAAGGCACTAATATAATATTTAATATGTGATGAAGCCTTGATGAATAAAAACAAGATCAGTAAGTGATGAATTTCTGCCATTATCAAATGAAAATAAATCAATAGACAGGAAATCCTCATCACTTACCGAGGAGAAGTTGATGTGATGCGGCCATTTTGTCACAAAGTATTGTATTTCACATTAGAATCTCCCATTAAAATAAGTGGATGTGGTGAGGATGCAAAAACGTAAATTAAAAACCACACAGATGCATGACCAACCCCACTCTTCATTAGTTTTATTTCCTGATGAGCATATTGCATGAAGGAACTATCAATTGGCATTTCCTGATGCAGACGTCACCCCATCTACAACTATATTTTCTGCTCATCAGAGGATGTGGTGCCATAGAGACTGGAAGCATCTAAAAATTTATGTGTTTGGCTTTCCAAACATCACCACTAGAGTTCCACCACACTACAATCTTACTTACCATCACCTTGTTATGCTGAACATAGCTCAGGAGGCATGAGATTCTTGTGAGCAAGATGCAATGAATGATTGGTGATGCAAAATGGAACTGAACAACTAAAATTAATTTTTAATAACAACAATTTTATTAACAATAATTATTGGTAAGTCCTTCCAATAGAGTTCACCATTTGTATTAAATGAAAGCTTATTTCAGCTCTTCTTGTGTGAAGAAGTCAAAAAAACCTTTTTATCAAGTATACATATACATAGGTTTTATCACTTTGTTCAGATGTGGTTTATTCAGGTAAGTATCTAAGCATTTATAACTCATTATCATTTAATTATTCTAATATGTAGCACTTCCAGGTTTATAGTTATTTATTATTCAATCAACACGGATGTATATTTTTACATAGGTTTTATCACTTTATGCAAATGTGGATTATTCAGGTATATATATATATTTATAATTCATTGTCATTTAATTATTCTAATATATAACAATTTCATGTTTGTATATTTTTATTACTCAATCAAACACAGACGTATATTTTTACACAGGTTTTATCACTTTATCCAAATGTGGATTATTCAGGTATACATCTAAGCATTTATAACTCATTATCATTTAATTATTCTAATATGTAGCACTTCCAGGTTTATAGATATTTATTATTCAATCAACACAGATCTATATTTTTACATAGATTTATCCCTTTATCCAAATGTGAATTATTCAGGTCATTGTCATTTAATTATTCTAATATATAACAATTTCAGGTTTGTATATTTTTTATTACTCAGTCAAACACAAATGTATATTTTTACACATAAGTTTGTTATCAGCAATTCCATATTCGTAGAACATTTATAATTTTGGACATATAACACAACTAATGTTTTCATATTATTTCATTCATTTTCTATCGTAAACTTATTATAGAATTAATAATTGATAGGTAAAACATTATTACTATTAGAGAATTAATAATTGAATTATTTTCTAATGCTTACTTTTTAACTAAGCTCTGTAGTTTTCAGCAAATAATGGGAGGTATGTCTTTAAGCTGAATGGCACTGAAGGCTTACTTTCTGATGGTGGGTAGAGAGAAAAAAGCAGGCTAACCACCCATGTTAATCTGATTTTTCATGGGGCTGCTTGATGATTTAATTCATTTTTTTAATAATCTAATAATCATCTCTAATCTGAATACTCCAACATTTATATCTTTTCTCTCTATCAGAATGGATTCACCTTACATGCCTGCTTGATCCAATTGGTGTTGGTGTGTCTTCATTCATGTTCATGCCATTAATCTCCCAGCTCATTGGCCAGTTTTTTGGTGAGAATAGACTTTTAATTAGAGACTATGTGTTTTCGAATCTTACTTTTTTCTTGCTTGCAGCAGTGACTTGACCCCGTTCATTATTATACCTTAAAGTTTTCTTCAATTTGAGTTTTAATGTTGGAAGATTTTTTTTATATAATTGACTTTTAACTTGAATTTATTAATTTTAATAAAGAAAGATTTATACTTTCTTTAATCGCAAATATAAACGTATTTGCTTTTCTTTTTTTTACTTTTTAAAAAGTTTGATTTTCTTTTAATTTGACCAAATCATTATTTTTAATTGCGGTCAAATTTCATTATTTCTTCCTTTTCTTTAAAATATTTAGTATAATTAGACTTTTTTTAAAAATATTGCTAGTCTGACTAAAATATTATTAGTCTTTTTATTTGAGGGGGGTCTTCTAAACATATGCTATGTTTAGTTTTACAGTTTGATATTTATAATAATGAAAAAATATTCATCTATATGTAATATTTTTAATGAGTTGACAGTACAAGACTTTGCAATTATCATCTCTGTATCTTTAAAGGCTACAGATAATGTTACTGAGAATGCTGACTAACCAAAATTATTAAGATAGTTTGAGGGAAATTCTGGTCTCTAAAATCATCACCCTAGGGTCTATAAAGGATACAGATGATGTTAACAAGAATGTTAATATTCTCCATAATTTTTTGTTCCAATTTTTTAAGTCCCATATGTGGGATTGAACAATGTCTAACCATTTTTCAGGCTGAAAATTTTTGGTCACTGAATTCACACCCTTACAATAAGTGAACCTACTTTAAATTTCATAATCTGTTATAGTTGGGGGGGGGGCATATTTATAATATAGTCTGTAATTAAGAAAACCAACAATAAAAGTGAAAAGTTATGTAATATATATATATTGAATTAAAAACACTAACAACTCTCTATACAATAATGCCACCTAGTGCAAACCATAATAATCAATAGGTGCTAGGATATTTATGATCAAAACCACCATCTAGTGCCTATTCATTCAACATCTCCAGGCTGGTTTCTAGCTGGTAGTCTTCATCCAAAAAGAGCCTTGGATTTCCTGCACCTAGATCTTTGGATCTAGCAGAACCTTCTAGAAGCCATATTTTACCTTTTTAGTTAACAATAAACTATCCCAAAATGAAAACACAATGTTTTTGATCCAAGCTCATTAATTTGAGTAGCCATACAGATCTGAACCCAGTTCAGTGTCTACTCATTGTGGTATGTTTGGTTTTTTAATAATCATAGTCACCATCAAGATGACTGAAAAAGGATTGCATTAGATCCAAAAATCTAGATGCAGTGCTATTAGATCCAGGGTTTATCACTGATGAAGGCCATAAGCTAGAAACTAGGCTGAAGATATTAAATGAATAGACAGTAGCTAGGAATTTTGATGCACAAACCTTCTAGCATCCATGGACTATTATGGCTTGCTCTGGTTGGTACAACTGTATGGAGAGAGTTGCTACTCTTTCAGCAGCCTAAATAAGCAAAAGAAGTGATGTGTTAGTGGTTTAATTAATCAAGTAGTTACCATGACTAAATGCTGATTTATTTTCCTACTGAATCAATAGTGACTATGAGTGAATTAGTTGTTTGATATCACTATTATGAGGTGTTTAATATTCTCATGAAGTAATATTAGATTTTTAGAACCATCATAAATAATAAAATGTCATTTTTTCATATTTATATTATCATACGAGAAATCTACAAATTCATCAGCTTGTTTAGTGTCTGTTTTTTTAAGTTATTTCCTTTACCCTGATTGACATCTATGTTATGGCTAGCTATTTTCTTCCACATTTTTTGTATGGTAACCAACCATATTCTTTTTTGATTGGTGCACTATTCATGTCATTTAGGATTTGTGGACATATGGAGTTATAGTGTTCATGACATCTGTTGACATTTTATTTATTATTGTTAATGTCATTGAAGTATTTGCTGAGTTTTACTCATACTCTTTAACTTCAACAGTAATTGTGTGTTTAATATCATGTGGTATTTGATCTATTACCTGAATATTTTCTCTTTCTGATAAGGTAGTAATCACACTATTTATATCTTCCCACATCTTTTCTATTGTGCAATTGATATGATATTGTTTTAATGGTGTTTCAATGTTAACATTGTGCATTTTTACAATTAACAGCTAAATAACTGGTGTCTGCACTGAAAACACTGCATCTTAATTCCACTTACAAATATCAACAACAATGACACTTATTCTGTAATCTGGGGTTGATATGTTTTGTGAATTGGTATTGGTGTGCAGCTCCACCCTAAACATGAAATTATTTCCAAATATATGAATTGGTATATCTTTTAGATATATTGGTTGTAAGTCCATTATGTTATTCCATACGCATCTTAAAATAAATTTATAGCATAAATTAGACATGTGCATTTAAGTATTCCAGTAATTCTATTTTTCAGTGCTGATTAACAGTGACTAGCATATAGCTTCCAAGCATTGCAATTTGTCTTTTGAACAAATTTTTTTGTTATATATCTGTTGTGTTTGGTTGTCGACTGCACCAAATCTGTTGTGTTTGGTTAGGCTTGCAGGTTCATTACTAAACCAACAGATACAAAAAGAACAACTACACAGCAATTAATATGTGCAATTTATTAGTACAAAAGATATACACATGTTAGTTAAACAAATGTACAAATACAGTTGATATGCTTCAATGCTGAGATAGTCATGCAAAGTATGGAACTCACTTCCAGCTAATGATTAACCTGCATCATGATTTCTGGTAAGAAGAAGACTCTTCCAGCTATGTAGTTAGCTTGCCTTGAGTTGGCTCTAGTTCAGATATAGCAGTTTCCAGTCCATAGGTGGACTTGCCTCACTGTGTGGATGTCTCAGTGGTGACTAGATAAATACCTTTGCTGATGACAGAAGGTTTAATGGAGAGCACGTTCTGTCATTAAGGTTAACAGAAGTAATTGCTTTCTGCCATACCACCAAAAGGCTGACATTTAAAGGCAGATCCCCTACCTTACTGGAAGCATGCGGATTCAGTGCACGAACCCCAGTCAAGGTTTTAATCCCTTTGGATAGCAGCAAGGTGCTAGCCAATCAGGCAAGGAATGTGGAATAGTCCACTTCTGAAGGCAGGGTCAGATATGACAATATCATAAAAGGCTAAAATGAGTTATTGACGAATTGATTTGTCAGCTATATGCCAAACCCTATCATGTAAATTGTTTACAATGAGCACTCTGTATAGTAATTCCCTAAAAACTTGTATAAAGAGCATGTTTTATAAGTAATTTCTAATATTAGTGATCAATCAGCAAAAAACCATTTGAATAAATTAAATAATTTATTGGGAATTGGTGAGTTAAATTTTTCTGAGACATCCTATATTTTATTAATTCATGTTAAAGCAGGGTTTTATTATTTTCTCTAGATGCACCCATGTAAAAGTCAAGATCTTTGATGTCCTTTAACATTGTCACAATAAATCTTGGCATTATATTATGTCTCTTATGATGAGGTCAACAAGGCAAAACTCTCCATATAGTAGTGCCACCCTGTGCCAACCAGATCAATGGATGCCAGAAGGCTTGTGCATAAAATCCCTATCTAATGCCTACTCATCCAATATCCCCAGACTTGTTTCTGGCTTGTGGCCTTCGTCAGTGAGGAGCTTTGGATCTGAGAGCACTGCACCTAGATCTTAGAGATGATCATGTGATGCTTAATGATGAGATCAATTAGTGTTTGTGACAGTGTTGTCTGTCCCCAATGATAGTTAATAACATTAGCATATGTAATGGTCTTTTTGTGATGGGTATCACAATCATTATTTTCAATTCATGCAACTGAAAATCTATGATAGATTCTCACAAAGGAAATGATTAGTATAGTTGAGAAACTTATCTATCAAGTATGTTTTCTTATATCTTCTTGGATATGCATGAAATGTATCTATGAATTAAAACAGTATTTTTGCAATTAATCTTGAAGGCTCCTTATGGAGCAGTATTTGTTTAAGAAGCAGTACTACTTATATATTATTACTTTCAATACAAAGTATATACTTGGTTACTTTACAAATGTTAATTACACTGTTAAATAGATGTTAATTATATTGATTTTATAGACAACTAAACACAAAGAAAGCAATAGAAATCAAAAAAGAACATATAAAAATACTGCCATATGAGAGGTCAAGTATAAAAATACTGCCATATGAGAGGTCAAGTATCTGCATACACGTCCAGTAGAGTGATTATTTTGACCCTTATTTTTATTTTTGCAAAAATTATTTTCTAAACATGTTGGGGGTGTTTCTAGTATTATTATTTTCATCATTTCATTATTTGTCTTATATGGAATGGATTATGTCTTTTAATTTACTGTTTAGTATTGTCTGCATGTTCTTTTTATAGTCACATGATTACCCTCGTGATACTCATATTTTTTATTGTAGGTTTCTCTTAAAAGATTTCTTCTAATTGACTAAGATTTAGCCAAAGCTCTGTACCTTTTTGATTGATTTGTAAATGATGACACAGACTGAATAACTATTGTGCCTGCTAAAGTTACCCAAGTTAAGGCATAGCTAAAGGGGTTTTCTGAATGCATCACAAATTCTATCCACAAATGTAGTCCTTCATACTATAGGTTGCATTCCTTTATGCCACATATACATCTCAGTGTTTTATCTACAAGTATACTGTTATATCTCATCTTGCCTTCAAATATTAGACTATCCCAAATTCCATCTTATCATGATTGGATTGAGCATTCGTAATCACAGACCAATGGATATACAAATAAATAACATATGACCACTGGCAAGAATGTTCCAATGGATGATGATGCTCACTGAATCTAACTGCTCTCATGGTAAATGGAAATGTGAGTGTAACTAGTCGGGGGATATTGGATGAGTAGGCACTAGATAGGGATTTTATGCACAAGCTTTCTGGCATCCATTGGCTTGCACTGAGTGGCAATACATTAGAGAGTTTTACCTGTTTTAATAACAATTATAAGCAAGCATAAGAAATGGTGATTATGTTATATTTAATATAATGGTTAATCAGAAATACCTCCAATTTGTTACATATTTAGTGCTATATTGAATAAAACATAATTTAGTCACTTATTTACAATTTTTTAAAATGAATATTCAATTTTTCTGCATAAATGCAATTTAAGATCAATTTAAATGATGGCAAGTAAACATTCCACATACTCACTCTCATCTATATAATAACATAGACCATGAATAAAAAACATTCCTTTTTAACATCCTTTGAAGCCAGATTTTGGATCATGAGGGAGGGTGCATTGGATGGTGACATGGAAGTACATCTCCAAAATATTATAAAGTATTTAGTGTTGTATATCTGTCTATTACTTATATGTTCATGGTAATTTATGAACAAGGTCACTAAAATGAAGATTGAAGTGTTCTGATTTTAAGGCCAATTTGAATGATGTTAAGTTAACATTTACATGGATTGAACATTAACTTTCCTATTGATTATTACCTAAATCAGAGATGAGTAAGCTTTTCTGACCATAGCTGCATGTAAAAATCTTTATTTTTAATACATGATACTCATAGTAAAGTTCTACTATCGTAATAGAAAACATCTTTGTATTTTCAGTGACTTATCACAAAGATAAGCTTTTATTGTCTGTTTTGGGCAATTTTAGAATGATGTCCAGCTGTGTGTGTGTGTGTTGCTGAATCATCTCAGAAGCCACATGTGACTAGTGGGTCATAGTTTTCCCACCCTAGAAAACTAACAACATGGACCAAGGATGGAGATGGGATTCATTTTTTGTCTGTTTTATGCTGAATGGATTTGCCTTTAATATATCCAACATTCAAATATGCATTGAGTCAAAATATTAATTATATTTAGGCACAGTATGTTTTAGTGGAAAGGTAACTGGTTTGAGCTATGTGTAACACATCTGCTATGTAGTCACATAGTTTAGCTATTTATTGCAAAAATTTTAAGTATTAGCATGTTTGAATCATGAATTACAACATGAAATGAGGCAAAGTATTTCCTAACTTTGTAAAAACTCACAATGGAACAACACACTAACATGAAGTTTATTTTAAATTAAGTAAAATTGCTAATGAAACATTTTGTATGGCAGTGAAACCCTGAGTTTCAAAAATGTTTTCAAGATTTTGTGATAGCAAGGAGGGCACTGAAGACAATCTGTGGGTTTTCTACTAAGATAGAAATACACTCAAATTTTATATCATAACTTGTAACCTAGATGAGAGATGAAAACTAAATTATGCCACATAACACATTCATCGATTCTGAGATGGCGCTACAGGATATCTTGGAGAGAATCTGTGTATGATATGTCATAAGGTTTTCCATTTGAAATACTTAAATAAGACTAGGAAGGATGTAAAAAGTGTATAGTTGTGTAGATCATGTATAAATGTGATAGAGGTGGAAAAAATGCTTTCTAAGTGTAGATCAGGGGTCCCCAACCTTTTTGCACTTAAGAGCACATTCTATAATACCGGCCAGGTGGCGGGCACCTTTTATTTTTTCAATGTAAATTTATAGTTGGATATCGTTAATAATACACATAATGTACAAAAACATATTTATTTCAAAAATAAAATTTTACTTATAATTAATGTTTATATTTTTATGCTGTAAAAGTATAGTATGTCCTACAATTTGATTACAATATAATACAATAATTTATAAGAAATTTTAAAAATTAAATTTATTTGTATCATATAAATAATTTTTTGTGTTCGGATAGCGGCGGGCACATGTAAAATGGTCTGCGGGCGCCATGGTGCCGCGGGCATAGGGTTGGGGACCCCTGGGGTAGATAATTTAGAGAAAAAGTAAGGAGAAATGGAGGAAAATGTGGATAATGATAACAGAATGGAATATATTTAGTGGAGTGACAAGAGATATATATATGGATGATACATAAGTATGATAATGGAGATAGTTAGGTAAAGAATAAGTAAGATAGAGAAAGAAGTGTGAGCATATCAAGAAATTAATGAATAGTAATGATAAGGAAGAAGTAGATAAAAAAGGCCAGAAGGTTACAGATGAAGTAGGGAAAGTAAATTATGAGACAGTCTTGATAGGGGACTCACTAATTAGAGGATGTCAAGAAGTAATTGCCAGGGAAAATAGAAATAGGTATGAAAGAGTACGTTTTCCTAGAGCTAGAATTAGAGATGTTACAGATAAGGTAAAGAAACAGTAAAGTAGAGATGTTTATGTTATAATAGGAAGAAACAATTTGATAGAGCCATTGGAGAGAATAAGGGATGAGTACAAAGAATTGATTAATAGTTTGAATAAGGTTAAAAGAAGAGTAGTAGTAGTTGAATTACTACCAAGGTTTGACAATAGGTATAACTTAGATAGGACATGTTTTATAAATGAGAGATTGAAAAAATTATGTGAGAGAAATAGTGTTATGTTTGTGGATGTGTGTGATTTTTTTTATTAGTAAGAGAGATAGTTATATAGTAAAGATGTATTGCATTGAGCAAAACAAGGAATTGAAGCATTCGGGGGTTTTGATTTATGAAAAATATTATAGTTCAAGAAACTTTTAAGGGGGGGGTGTAAGAAGTAAACAAAAGGTAGCTGACTCATATATAAATTTAGATGTGGAGAGTGAATAGGTCTGTAAAACTAATGATAAACAAGCTAGTTATAAATGTAATAGAGAAAAAAGTCAAAAGAATTTACAAAAGGGTAGTAAGAAAGGTATGGATATTTGAATATGCAAGATGATAGGAGACCAAAAAAGTGATTGGAATTAAACAAAGCAGTTAAAACCAAAAGGCTTCAGATATTAGTAAGAGTGCAAACACATTTAAGAAAAGAACACACACTGGAAGATTTGGTGTGGAAGAATAGAAGAGAAAAACAAAAAAAGAAGTGGTGGTATAGGAGTTATGTCAAAAAATATTTAAATATTGAAAAGTGCCAAGAGCATTTATGGTTTGAGATAAGGTTAAGAAAACAAGAATGGATGGTGGTTATAGTGTATATAAATAGTGGAGATAGTCAAACTGTAATGGAGTAGAACAGTAGCATAAATGAATGCCTAGTTAAGGATATACAGAGTCTCAAAAAAGGGGGGAAAATAATAGATATAGAGGATACGAATGGGCATATTGAAGAAATTGATTACATGGATAAAAAGAATGGACAGCTTTGAAAACTTTTTGTCAGAGTGAATATGAGCAATGGAAATTTATCAAATATTTATGATGGATAATACACATGGTCTAGAAATAATATATTTCATGCAATAGATTATATATTAGTAAAGAAAGAGGGAATAAATAAAGTATGGAAAATTAAAATGTTTGATAATGAAGATAGAGTATGTAATAGTGATCATAATTTCTTTTTAAAACAAATGACTAGTAATGTGGTAGAAAATAATAATAAAAGTAGAAAGAAAGAACAGTGAAAGATGTGGATGTAGAATGAATGATAAGAATAAAATAAAATAAAAGCAGAAGAAATCATGGAACAGTTTAATCAGGATAAATACAGGGGTTGGTGTGATGTAGAAAAAGTGGCAAATAGGGTTTTAGGTGAGAATATTCAGAAAAATAAAAGTAACATAAAAGTGAGAATTAATGAAAGTGTAAAAGAGAGGGGAAAAGCTAGCAGAATATATAAAAGTGCTATTAAAAACAAAGAAAGTGAAAAAGATGTTAATATTAAATGGGAAAACTTTTTTAAAAAAGAAGTTCACTAACATAGATTATAATTATAGAGAAAGAATGAAATTAAATAGTAAATTATAAAGTGGAAGAGATAGGAACAAAAAACGTTGGAAATATATTGAAAGAAGAATGTAGAAATGAGAGAAATAGTATTACTAGATGATGAGGAAAAAGAATGTACCTCTAGAGAAGAATTAGAAACAATCTTAAATAAGTATGTAATGGATATAGAAAAGATGTTAGATGTGAAGAACAGAGTGATAACAAACATAATAGCACATAATAAATTGAAAAGTGGAAATGCAAGAGCTTTAGATGGATGGGCAACAGATATGGTGATGAATTTGGGAAATAGGGCAAAATTATATCTATTATTATGTTTTAATAAGATGGCACAGAAGACAGAATTTCCAGAGAACTCCAATAATACAAAAAATTGGCTATTATTTAAAGGAAAGGGTAAGGACCATAGAAAGATAAAACAATTATAGACTAATAGTGGTAACATCAGTGTTATATAAAGTTTTTTCATATATAGTAGCTAGAAGTGTGGTAAAATGGGTGGAAGAAAATAACATAGTGAGAGAAATGCAAGGAGATTTTAGAATGGATAGTTAGAAATTCAAGATTTTAGAATTGGGTAGGCAAATAGGGAATAGTTTATTTGTAGTCAGATAACTTATAGATATGAGTAGAAATATGTTCTTTATAGATAAAGAGAAGGCATATGATAGAGTAAATAAAAAAAAAGATTATGAATAAGTTTAATAAATGTGGGAATGATCCAAGCTTGATCCAGTTTCTACCCCTCTATTCATCGCAACACACTAGAAAACTATTATTTCATCATATCTCACGATATCAAAACAAATATATTTATAATTACATAATTCTAATTTGCATAGCCAGTTTGCTCATTTGCATAAATTATGATTATAGAGAACTTCACCGAGCTTATAGAGAAAAAACTATTTTATTACGCTGATGAACAAATTGAAAATTTGAATACAAATGTAAATGAAGGGGAAAATCAATTATTTAATTCTTTAGGTATTTAATCTCCAAAAATATCTCTCTTTATAAAGTTAAATGGGATGTGTTGTCTTTATCAAATGTCTCTGTCTATTCAGAGAAACCATTAGTAGTGAATTTTTTAATTTGATGTTGGCTAGTATTTTAATTATAAGATGAATTTGGTTTAGTATAGCGACTGGTTTAGTTATTGATATTTGGCTAATCAACTATAAAAATCTGGTTAAAATTTATTACTTTATACATTTTGGTTGGAATATTTTCTTTTAACGTTGTTTCCCACATTCGGATCAAAATTATACAATCAATAACTTTATTTATGTATAATTTTTTATAATATTTCACCCATATTATTTTTGTTTCTTTTTAAATTTTTGTAATGCAAAAAAAAGACAAAATAATAACGATAATTTCATATTGTTCTCTTCAACAGTTATAACATGCTACAAGTGTTTTTTTTCTTTATAATATAATATAATTCCTTGACTATTTAATTAAAGTGAATCTTGATGCTATGCCCACAAACTGGTTCTTACATCAGAAAAGATTCCTGAACAATATAGATCTTTCATGCCCAATCTGCCACAGATAGAATGAGACCTTTGAGCACATTATATTAACCTGCACAGGCTTTGGACCAGTGAAGCATATCATAGCCCAAAATTCAGAAATTGATTATTATAAAATCCTCTCCATTAAAGATTGCATTAAGGAGAGAAATTTTCCCAACATAAGAATCTCAACATTCATTCCATATTCCATATGGATCACACAATGCAAAATGATATTCAACATCCCACAACCAAACCTACTTGAAATTTTCTTTAGAACCCTCAGAAAAATCCAAAGTAAAGACAAAATTCTTTCTTCTAAGTTTAGCTATGAGAATACATGGAAACTTTTCAGGATTCCCAGTGAATAAAGTTCCCTATTCTCCCACACTATCTCTGCTGTACCATAGAAGTTTTTTTTCTCTTCATCTATATTTGACAAGGGCATTAACACTGACAATTCTAGTTCTCAAGTAAGAAGCTCCTGCTGACAATGTTCTCATCTGAACATCATTGTTTGTAACCAATTTTTTATTCACTAATAAAGTTTCTTTGAAAATAAAAACTGTCTTTGATAATTTTTTTATAACCTAAAACCATCTTTAAATAAACTCAAAAATATTAAGCTTTATTTGGATTAGATTTGATCGTCCTGATAAAGATATAGTAATTACATATCTTAATATATTAATAGCATCTATGTCCTTTATTACTTTTTACCATGCTTTTTTACAACCCACTATTGACTGTTTCAGTTGGACCAGCAATCTTCTTAACTAGAAGTTCTGAAGAGTGCTGGGGCAATCGAAACCATCAGTGGTGGGTTGTAAAAAAGCATTGTAAAAAGTAATAAAGTATATAGATGATATTAATATTATATGGATTTGGCAATGCAATAAGTAAGATAAAGTTAATTAGATATCTTAACAAATAAAGGGTGTTTTCTGTAGGAATATGATTCCTTTATTAAACTTAAAATGCATTTCTCTAAAGAAATTTTCACTATCCCACTCACGCAAGGTAGGGATTGGTTTCTATCCACCTTTCACACTTTGTGAAGGAATGTAATCACAAACATATGATCAAAGGCACATGAAAAGATCTATGATCCCTAGGATGCATATTTCATATTGAACCAGTGCTCAACAATTGTGAGAGATTGTGGTCCAGGACAACTGACAAGTGCTGGTTTAGCA
The DNA here is from genome assembly GCA_028023455.1 of Epiperipatus broadwayi. NCBI lineage: Eukaryota > Metazoa > Onychophora > Udeonychophora > Euonychophora > Peripatidae > Epiperipatus > Epiperipatus broadwayi. The sequence goes on along the minus strand of JAQFVV010006264.1, from coordinate 566,187 downwards.
TGAAATCTACATGGAGATCATAGATCTTTTTCACATGTCATTGGCCATATATTTAAAATTACTGCAGTGTTGAAAGTCAAGCAAGAAATAAATATGTGTGTAACAATAAACGTATAATAATTGTGTAAAATAAAAATAACTTTGTACAACAATTAAGTATAATGCTTGCGTATAAATAATTATATATATATATAATAATAATAATTATATAAATAACTAACAATAAATGTGTAGCATTATTCTTAGGTCATACTTGCATAGCTGGCTTTATAAGATCAGAGGAACTGTAAAAAATGCCATATAGGGTAAAGTGGGTAAAAAATACCAAGTGTATATAAAAAATGCTATATTTGGAAATGTTTGTAAAAATTTCAGAAGTCTTAAGGGGTATATAAACCCCAGAACCTGGTCTATACATTCTGGTGTTAATGTAAATCAGAGAATCCTGCCTCTCAGATATGTGATGCACTTCTTATATGGAATCAAGAATTTCTCGGCAACTATGCCCAGAGAAACCTGTTACACACTTCTATTCCCCACACTAAGTTTTCCTATATCCTGCTCCATCCCATTTCCACAACATAATTTGTCAACTCCATGACCTTCATATCTAAATCCCTATCTTTTCCCAAACCCAGCATAAAAACCAATAACCCACTTTGTGTAAAGTCACTTTGTTTATATTTATTTTCCCATAATTTCATTATTTGTACACTTTCTGCTTTCAAGCATTTACATTCAACTAACAGATGCCTAATATTTTCTACACCTTCCTTACACAACTTGCAGACTAAATCACCCACATTTTTCCATTTACGTGTATATTTTTTTGTTGATAAAGATCCCGTTTGAGTCTTAAACAGTAAACTACTTTCCTTGCTATTATCATAAATTAACTTGCACACAATATTCCATTTACATATATATTTAAACTCTACTTTTTATACTAGTTCTCCGTCTCTCCAGAGATGGATCAAGTCAAGTGAGGGCCCCAAGCGGTAAAAATCTCGGGCCTTGAAACTTGAGTTAGAAAAAAAAAAAATCAAGAAAATTCATTATTAACAAAAAAAGAAAAGGAATCAAAAATTTCCTATCATAACACATTAAATGAATTTATTAAAAAAACATTTTTTATACGAATTTCCGACTTGTTTTATTTTTTGCATATTCATCAATTATTTTTGCAGTGTCAATTCGGCTTTAAATTTTCTGCTCTATACAGATGGCCATATTATTTAACTTTTCTTCTCCCATAATGCTCCTTAAATAATTTTTTGAGCTTTAAAACAGAAAACGATCTTTCTCGTGACGCATTAGATAAGGGAATTGTTAAAAAAATAATAATTCAATAATATTTCAACATTCGGAAATATGCAAGACATTTCTTTGGCGTAAAGATGTTAACAAAGAAAATTCATTTTTACCTGTTTCCAATCAAACTATAATTTAGAAAAACCAACCATCTGGAGATAAATCAGCTTCAGGAAAACAGCAAACTTTATTTACGATAATTTTTTCATAAGCAGAGTATTTAAATCAAATTATTATTTTGGGAGGGTTCGAATTTTCTGTGTAATTAAAAAAATAAATATTTACTTAATTTGGGCATATTTATGCTATACTAGATTCCCCCCCTGATGTCCTGTTAAAAGTTAGAATCCAGCCAAAACTTAAATAAATTCCCTTCAAAAGCTTAAATAATACCGCGTTATATTAAGTTCTCGGGACCGCTTAGTATTCTGGGGCCCTACACGGCCGTTTAAGTTCAAAAGCAGAGGACTATGGCTTATTATGTGCAGGTCACGACTACCTTTTATTATTTTAACAAGTCTTAAATAGGCATTTGTCATAGCAAAGGCAGGGAAGCGAACCTGCTAACCCGGGACAACTGCTTGTAAGGCGGCTGTGCTGCTCATTGGACACAACAATTACATCCCTCCACAAGGTGTTAAAGGTGGATAGAAACTAGTCCCTACCTAGCGTAAGAGTGGTGTAGTAAAAATTACCTACGGAAATATTAAACTTGGATTTTAACTAGAAAAAATGAAAACAATTTTCAATTATTTATCGGAACCAAAACAAAGTAGAAATTTAATATTTAAAAAAAAAACAACAACACACAATCATTTTTCTTCACTGTTGAAAAAACAAAAAATCATAAAAGTATAATACATTTTATTAATTAAAACAGTAACTATTAGTTAAAATATTACATCATGTTTACATCATTTGATTTGGAAAAACAGGAAAGAAAGATAATTAAACAAAAATCTTAGCCAGAATCCTGATTAATTTTTCTTTTAAAATAGAAGAAAAATAAATCTTTCGAAGTATAAAATTAAGATTAAAGTGAAACTCAAAAAACATAATATCGACATAATTAAATTATCATAGCACCTTATAAACAATTGGTTATTCCTCCTGGAAAAACAACTCTTGCTGGCAGTCACGTATACGGTCTCTCGTCTTAATATAGTTTAGCGTACCTAAATCATGGCATAACCACAGTTTAGCATCAGTAACCATTTGATCATGTTTGTTTTCGTTACCAGGTATTTCGAGAACTGCCATTAAGCAGGAGTAGAAAGCATAATCCAAAGCCTTATTCTCATCAGGGCATGTGTTCATGAGATGTTGAAAATAAGCTTTACTGGCATGTTTTGCAAACGGTATGCCGTAGTCTGAACATACGATAGAAATAAACGTCAAAGGATCTCCGGTTTTAGCGTTAGAATAATCTTCCGGTTTAAACATTGGTCTTTCATCACCGATTACCACCATGGGAATATCTTCCGCCGTTGAACACCCTTCACCGGTAATCTCTCTAGTATCTTTTTTTTCAGCCATGTCTCTTCTAATTCTTATTTAAGTTCTGCAAAAATCGCTCTGAAAAGAATATCAAAAACTAACAGTGAATTTAATAAAGTTGATACTGATAGCAAAATTTGCATAAATTTGAATAGACGAAAAAGAGGTAGAAATAAAAAACAAAAAATTTTAAATAAACGGAAATAATATGGAATGTAGAATTAGAAGGTTTTGTGAAATGTATTTAAAACTGTTGATTAAGTAAATGATGAGAAAAGAAATACAAAATGATGAGAAAAGAAATACAACTGATCAAAGAAATAGATATGGAAACAATAATAGAATATCCGTTTGGGTGCACTAAGTAATTCGGAAAGAAGGAATTAAATTAAGTGTAGCCTGAGGAAAACAAAGGCGGGGCTCTATAAACTGCATGTCAGGAACGGTCGTGGGTTTTTTTTTTATTTCGTTGCTGTATGAATCACCAATTGAAGGAGCTCATAAGAGAGTTCAACGGTTTGGTAAAGCCGATCAGCGAGGAAGAAGAAGCCATAGACTCAGATCTAAAGATACAGAAAAACGACCAGGGTTTTTTACAGATCACACCGATCTTATTTTATTTTATGTAAGCCTCAATGGTTCCCGAGGGTATAATAATTGTTTAGAGAGTAAAGCCGTTAAGAATAGCAAATTTTATAGACAATGTTCAGATTAATTTTGCAGGAACTCAAGAGAAAATGACAACTCATTTCTGACTAGTTAAGGAGATACAAATATATTGCGGATCAACGTTTATCTTGTATATAACATTATTGTAAATAAATCTTTTCCCTCTAATTATTATTATATTTTTGTTTGTATGTTTGTTTTTATCTTGCCTTTTGTAATTATAGCAAGGAGGGAAATACACTACGCAATCTTTTTAATTAAAAATAATTAAACTATTGAAATAGTTATCGGGACCCGAACTTAGATTTTCAAATGACCCTCAACTCTCCATGCCATCTCATATTGCTGACCCATCCGATCACACACATGTTGAAAAGATAAATAACGTGTGATCAGGTGGGTCAGCAAAATGAGATGGCATAGAGAGTTGAAGGTCGTGTAAAAGTCTTAGTTCGAATCCCACACACATTACATAGATATATGCAGGTTTAAGCCTGTATAGTGTATTAATTAAAATAGTTATAGTAAAAATTTTCAAACCATTTTTAAATCGGCATTACCATCTCCACACATATATACAATTAGTACTCAGCTTTATATTAAGATAACCAATCTTCATACTTTAATGAGTGCTGGTTTAGCACGAAATACATATATTGGTGATTATTTATCTTTTTAACATGTGTGTGATCAGGTGAGCCAGCAATAGAAGATGGCACTGAGAGATGTAGATAGTGTGAAAGTCTGACTTCGAATCCCTCATATATTACATATATAAATGCAGGTGTAAGCATGTACAATGTATTAGAATAGAATATGCACGTGCAAACACACACTCAAATTGATTTAAACACGCATTTTAACTATTCTTCACATTAATGCTTTTCGTATTTTTTTTTTTTGTTAATTTTTTATTTTTTTTAAATGTAGATTTTAAAATATGTTTTTGATTTAATAACCTAATTAATTTAATGATTAAACGATTATAATTCTTCATGTCGCAGCTCTAATACCACAGTACCAATAGAGATTATAATATAAATCTCTTATACAACGGTTAAATCCAAAATACCTTTTGTTTTTGTTCGCTAGTTTTCCGAAATATTAACTCATTTAAGTTTTAATCTGGAAAGACACTTAAACAAAAATTAGCTAATTGTAGTGGACTTGAACAAGCTCCCTTCAACTGACACTATCTTATACAACTGATATATATGACCACACACATATGAAAAATATAAATGATCACTAATATACACATTTCGTACTGAACAAGTACTCATCAGTTGCTCCATATCATCTCCCACACATATGAAATCATTACTCAATTTACATTAAGATAGCAATTTTTCAAACTTTAATGGACAGGTTTCAATCTACTCCAACTCTTCAGCTATACATATTGAAAATCTAATAATGGAATGTCCCAATCCCCTGTTAATATTGAAACGGTGCATATACGCGTACTTCATTTTTTTATTTTATTTTCCGCCATTTAACGATGCACGCAAATTTCGTTAGACGCACACACATAGGTAATAGGTACGTGTGTGGGGTTGCAATTGTACAAAGCTTTAGCTTGTTGAGACAGGGCAAGTAAACCTAAAAATTAAATATTTTAACAGTTAGATTTGAATAATTATATATAGTACATGTTTCAGCAGGTTGGAATAATAAAAATAATGGAAAAGTTTCAGTATTGAAAGTCATATATTAAATAATAGCAGTAATTGGTGCCTTATTTAAACATTGAGATGCAAGATAACAAATAGTTCCAGTCTAATAATTTTGGGAGTAGAAAATGATAATAGTACCACCCAGGAGTATTAATGGAATATCAAGTGCTGCGGGATACGAAATACATACAAAGAGCCATGAAAAAGCAAACGCATTCGTACAAAAGATAATTAAAATAAAATATGCGAATGGCCATTAAGCTTAAGAAAAGGAAGAGAACTTGAATTTAATTTTCCCAATGCTATTTGAAAAACAATATCTTATAAATATAGGGGATTTCAACTCAGACTTTCAATATACGTATTTGGTGATTATATAGCTTTTCTACATGCATGTGTATCAGTGGTATGAGATAGTATGGATAGTTGAAGAATGCTTGAAAGTCTGAGTTTAAATCCCCTATATTTACAATTTGACTCAGGTATGTGAAGAGTGCCTGTGTTCCAAATATTTACCTTATAAATACCGAGTGTGATCTTTTTGCAAAGGTTCTGTATTTTCGATTATGGATCGCCCTCTTGCAAGAATTTACGAGTAACTCGGAGTCTGCTTTTCCCGGGTTGTCGGGGAGAAGGGCTGCCTCGAGATCTGTTCTAGCAGCAGTTTTCTAGTAACCACCTAATTGGTTCCTGTGTCCAGTATAGTACACGCCGTGCCTGAGTTTCTATCATGAACGCCGATCCAATGATCCGTCCAGCCGTCGCATGAAATTCACAAAGGGACCATCTTCAATGGAGGGAAAAGTATAGGGTGATCATAAACCTATCTGTTCGTGAAGCCAAAGACTATCTATCCCAGCGTAAGTGGTTCACGAATACTTCATAAATTACCGGTAATGTTATACATATAACCATTTAAAAAATCACACCAGACGAAAGTAATGCATGTATTTGTTTTTGTTTTATATATATATAGTCACTACTATAATTGAAATAAGAACATATACGCTCTAGATTTTAATATTATTTATATATATATGTTTAAGAAAAGGTAGAATATTGCTGGCCTATTATTATTTACTTGTAAGAAAGGAGATCGGCTAGAGGGATTGAGTTTAGTACAAATATAATTAAAGCTTTACTTCTCTCTTCACGTAATCCCAAGGGATGTCTTTTTTAGTCAAGTTAGAGAGACAAAAAAGAGCTGGTCTAAGAGTGGTATGAACAATGTGATCGCACAAGCTCTGTATATATTTGTATCCTATGAATGAAGATGTCTGTATTATTTTTTAAAAATATTATTAATCAAGATTAATATTATCAACAAAAGTAGTACCAGACCCTACATACTCTTTATATTGTACCTGAGGCGATAGTACCTACAACTCACGCCTAAGCAACGTTATCAATTAATTTATTAAATATAGACCCAGAAAGAGACCACATGTGAGATGGATGGATGAAATAAGAAAGTGTACAGGGGTGATGTGGAAAAGAGAAGCTAAAGATAGGAAAAGATGGATTGAACTTGGAGAGACCTTCATCCTGCAGTGGATTGATAATGGTTGATGATGACATCCAAATAAAAAAAATATGCGATACATATAGATGTACATTCTATGATAACTTGAATACCGAATCTATCTTTCATTAATAATGAATAAGAATATTTTTCTTTTATCAATTAAACATAATTTGCCAATAATAACAATTTGATTCCTAACTTTTGTTGGCTCAAAAAAATGCCATTTTTTTCGTTTTAATTTAGACATTTCTGTGCCATAGGATGCAAATCCATTTTATTCATATATCTGTGTAAATATAGGGAATTTGAACTCAGACTTTCAAGCAACCTTCAACTATCCATACTATCTCATATTACTAATACACATGACCACACACATGTAGAAAAGATAAATAATCATGAATACGCGTATTTCGTGCTGAACCAGCACTCATCACTTGGTCCAGATTATCATCTCCAACACACACATATATAATCAGTGCTTAGTTTATATTAAGATAGCAAATCTTTATACTTTAATGGACAGGCTTCAATCTATTCCAACCTCCAACTCTTCAGCCATCCATATCATTGAAAATCTGATGATAGATGCCCAAACTCCATGCTGATGCCAATATTGTTGTTGTGCCCATGTTGACCTCAAGTCACTCTGATCCTTCATATATAGGGCACTATCAATTTAAATACATAGAAGAGGGATGGGTAGAATGCAGGCTTAATGTGTAAGATTTGAAATACAGGCATTCTTATACCTGGAAGTTAATTGTAAATATGGGGATTTTAACTCAAACTTTCAACCAACCCTCAACTATCCACACTATCTCATTCCATGTAAATTTACATATACATATTTTTTATTGTATAATGGAACCATTATATAGCTTATTCTAAGTTTCCTCACACACATAACATATAACAGGTTAAATTTTGTTGATAAGCTTTACTGAACATCAAATGTACAGGTATTTTAACACACATGTATAAAACATTTTGGGGTGTCATAGTATACATATATAAATTAAGATTATAGTTACATTTTGATTTACAAGTGTCAAATTTACTGCACCCACAACTTTGACACCATCCACTTCACATAAATACAGTAATGATTATCCCTAATGATTTATTAAATTAGAGATTATCTCTAGCCCAGATATAAACTTTAAACCTCAATTAAATTAATATATCTGATTTTTTAATTATATATACCACACACATGGAGTTATTCACATTTCTCTTTCTCATGTGTAATATCTTTATAAATGCATTAAATAAATAGATTTAACACATTCTTTTGAAATCGTAAATAAAAGTACATTAAAAAACAAATGATCTCAAAGATACATTTTATGCTATCTAGCCAACTGATGAGTCCTGGTTCAGTATGAAATACATCTTGGGAGTCATTTATCTTTTATTGTATCTTTATTCATATGATTTCAAAGGAAATGTGTGATAGAATGGAGGTTATTTATATAAGATTATAATATAAGCAAATTTTTTTAAAAAAATAAGATAGTTATTAATAATAAATTAAGGAAACACATACATAAATTATAATGGTTGAATGTGATAAAGTCTTACCGTATCTGCACTACAGGGTGCCACCAGGCATTTGAACCTGGAAAATTTATAGAGTAGGCAGATATGCGCTGTTAAGATCTAACTTTACATATATATTGTTTATTCCGACCGTTAGCTCAAGCCACTAGCTCAGTGAGATGCAGAGATTTATAAAATATAAATTATTTAAAATATATCTTTAATATAAAAAATAAATAAATAAATAAAAGAAGCCACTGCCAGTAATTAACACACAAACAACATTTATTAATGCACATATATAATCATTTAGAATTTGAGGAATAAACATTTATTATTTTGGATTTTAATATTAATGTTTAATCTGATTATTATTTTAAAATTTTAAACCAGCTGCACAGATGAATTTAATAATATATTTATTTTAAGAGTGTCGAGTATGAATAAACTACATAGATTGCATTTGAAAAAAAAAAATTCTATCCCTTATTTAACCCTAGGCCAAAAGTTCATAGTCAAACCAGCATCAATCCATCTGATACATCAATGTATTCAATGCAACATGAATATGACAGCACAAATACCATACTGTCAGGAATGTACATCTGAACAGCATGGTTAGAGAAGACATTGACTCTCGTCCAGACAGGAATAATACATCTGTCTGACGAGAAGAGCAATAAAAAAACTCCATAGGAAGGGACTGCATTTTTCATCTTACTATTCCCTTCCATAGGCAAAAAGGGGGTGTGTGGCACATAATGTGATCCTGCACATAGCGAATCTCATACTACATTTACTAATTACATCAATATGTCCAATCCATTGACCCAATCTAACTACAAAACAAATAACCTAAGATTAACCCTCCCTTAATTAATTAATATAACTTTAAAAATCTATATAGCCATTCATGCTCAACTTAAATTTAACATTTATATAAGTTCATACAGATGGATTTTATAAAAGTTTGTTTTATAATGTTGAGTATAGATCGGCTACATAGATTACATGGTTAAAAACATTTCAAAATAAACATAAACGATCAAAATATAAAGTCATTGATGGAATTGCAGAGGGAAGTTTACAAGAAACCCAATGGCATTCATCATAAGATGCCGCATTGACACCAATAACTTAAAAGACATCCGAATAAATACATTTTAGATACTCACTGTAAGGTATCAGTATTTACTGAATGTCTATATATTTTAATCAAATATGAAAACAAAAACATAATTAAATGTTAACAAATCTATGCAAGCGTCTATACCCAACTTAGATTTAATGCATTTAAATAATTTATATAATAAATATTAATAAAAAAAATGGAAATGATTTTTAGCAAACTCAAATGTATAAAAATTAAACATTAATAATTAATTTGAAAACTCAAAAGTCAGATAAAAGTTCATCTTAAAATTTAGGTTAGCTGAATATTAAAAGCTTGTCAAATCTCAATGAAGGTTCTTAATTACTTTTAAATTTTACAGTTCATGTCTTACAGTAGAAAAATCCTGGTTCCTGGTGCCAATTCCCATGATGTCTCTATTTGAAGACCGGTCTATTGTTCTGGAGGTGGCCTTAGCTGGTTCAATCCTGGTATTACAGTTATTTCATTTTTAAATAAGTGAGAGAGGGTGACAAGTGTGTCTTATTGCCCTTCTCACAAAATCAAGCTGGAACTATTCTTAATTTCAATATTTTTCCTTTTATACCGATCATTCAGATTCACTGAACAATGGTTTCCTGTTCCAATTTTTCATTATGGTCTGGACCTTCATTGCTGTTTCTATTGGACATCTAATTTATTTTTGTTCTCTTATCTATATTTCATCTGACTTTTTTATTTAAGAGCCCCAAGGGCTAGTTTGCTTTTCATTTAATTTATAAAACAATCATTTCCATTTACAAAAATATTTTATCTTTAGATCTTGTACTTTTTTTTTCAAATACTTTTTTTTTATTTAAATAAAAAGAATACTTTTAAAGTTTTGCATCTGTTCGAATATATATACGTTTAACAATTCTTAATTTTTTTTAGCTTTTAGTGTTTATTTACGAACTTAAGTTTTTTCTTTTTAATAAATCAATTTTTAAATTAATGTAACGGCATATTATATACCGTTACAAAATATATTTATTAAGTGTGCTCATTCATTCACATTTACTCAAAACTATAAAATATTAAAAACTTACAATGCATATCTATTATATAGTTCTTCTAAATTCTTTTCTTCCTCTTCTGTTTTTGCTGTCTTCATATATAATATTGAATTACAAAAAAAAGTGTGTAAGATTTTTGTAATTCAATATTATTACATATCTATTTTAAATAATTAAAAAGAATATTGAAATATTAAGATATTTTTTTGCAATTAAATAAATAACTTTGCCCCCTAAAAATGCTTGAGTCTCGTTAACAGCAATGTATATCCTCTCTAATTGTTTTGATGTTTTTAAATCCATACTGGCTTCAGAATCAACATTTACCCCTACTTACTATTATTTATTATTATTTAAGTGTATTTAGATTTTGCAGATGATGTAGTTGTTTTTGCAAATAATGCTTCAGAGCTGTAGGAAATGTTACAGGATTTATCAGATGAAAGTAGGACTAAAAATAAATGTTAAAAAGACTAAAGTAATGTGTAATGGATTTTCTCAAAATATGAAAATGAAGATTGATTATGATGAGTTAGAAGGTTAACAGTTACAGAGATACCTTGGTCAGATTATTAATACAGATGGAAACATAATGGAGGAAGTTAATCATAGAATTAAACTTGGTTGGAGTGCTTTTGGTAAAAATAACTTGATACTAAAAGGAAATATGCCTATGTGTTTGAAAAGAAAGGTTTTTAATAAATGTGTTTTACCAGTTCTTACTTATGGATCTGAGACACTTAATAGAAGAGCAATACAGAGATTTCAGACCACTCAAAGAAGTATGGAGAAAAGCATGTTGGGAGGAACAAGAAGAGATCGAAAACGGAATATATGGGTAAGAGAACAAACTGATACTGACCTCCTTGAAAAAATTAAAAGACTGAAGTGGAGTTGGGCTGGACATATTGCTAGAAGAGATGATAATAGATGGATAATTGAAATCTTAAACTGGATTCCAAGAGATTGTAAAAGACCCAGAAAGAGACCATCTGTGAGATGGATGGATGAAATAAGAAAGTGTGCAGGGGTGATGTGGAGAAGAGAAGCTAAAAATCATATATGGATTGAACTTGAAGAGACCTTCATCCTGAAGTGGGTTGATAATGGTTGATGATGATGAATATTAACCATGTGAAATTTTTGGCTAAACCTTTCAAACTTTAAAAGTTTGTTACATGAAATATTGTACCACATTGCATTATAAAATATCCTTTCTGTAACTTGAATAGTAAGTGTGATCATGTACAACACTTCTGTCATATTGTAAAAATTTATCAACTTTGTAAATTTTAATGTTTCTATTTTGTTTTTTATTTACATTCTTTTTTGTTTACATTTTTTTATTGGATGGCATATAATTGAAGTAATATATATTCATACAATGTATATAGCAACTTCACCATATGTTGTAATGCTGGTTACCACCATTTGTTCAAGTAAATGTGATACATTAAATCTATAATTTGTAAAAATTCGGTTTAATCTGATTTTGTGACTTATTTTTGCAAGCAGCACACACATTGTATGTGAGTATTGGTTGAAAAAGTAAGATATGTTTATAATATATATTTTCATATTAATCTAATTTTGTTTTATTTTTTTAAGGCACTTCTGACAAAGGTTTCAGCCTTTCCCATTATTATTATATAATCTGCTTGTGCTTGATAAATAAATATATTTACATTTGTTATTATTAATTTATTGGATTTGAAAATTACTTTGTAGTAAACTGAAAGATTTCATGTTATTTATTTATATATAATATTTAGTGACTTAAATGTGAAGGTGTTTAAAGCTTCATACTCTTAGATCAAAATGCTTGAGACTGGCTTATTTATATAGAAATTTAAGTAGAGAAGGTGGAACCATCTTTTTCTTGTAAAATCTTTGCCTTGTATTTTGATTTGAGAGCTCCCTGTGCAGTCATTATTACATTTGATTGGCTGTCATATAAGCATTTTTAAGGTGTATCTGACAAAGGTTTCAGCCTTTCACATTATTATTTTAATGGATTAAAATTAAAATATTTAAGCAATCACATGTCTTTTTGCTAAAATCTATTCAAAATTATTATTACATATTTTATTGTTGTGCAAAGATATATTTAATTTAAATAATAAAGAATTTTGAATAGTAACAGAAAAAAAATAACATTGCTAGTAAAAATAAATATTCAATTACAAAATTGTTTTATTATAATAAAATTTTCTGTAATCACTTAACCCTGTGAGGTTGTCATGTGTAACTTTAAATAAAAGTTAGCGGTCAAACCAAATATTTTATTGTTACTTGAATTAATCAATTTATAGGGGTCCCATGCTTTTATTTAAAATTATAAATAATAGCCAAAAGTATGGTCTAAAAAAAATTTTTTTTTTTGCTTGGTGCATTAGACCTCAAATTAAATAAGAGCATTTCTTAAAAATTATTACAGTTTGATATATGTTATAATTTATAAATATTCATCTATATGTAATATTTTTAATGAGTTGACAGTACAAGACTTTGCAATCATCATCTCTGTATCATTAAAGGCTACAGATAATGTTAGTGAGAATGCTAAGTAACCAAAATTATTAAGATATATAAAATGCACTAAAATGCAGTAGCACACAAAGCTGAAGAGAAAAAAATATTAATACGAGGCTCACCTTGTCTACAAATAATAGACTATTCCAGATTTCATCTTATTATGATCAGATTGAGCATTCGTAACCATAGACCAATCGATATATAGATAAATAACATTGCCAATGGCAAGAATATTCCAATAGGTGATGTTGCTCACTGAATCTGATTGTTATCATGGTGAATGGGAATGTGCGTGTAAGTAGTCAATCCATTTGGAGATATTAAATTCCCACATATTGGCTCATTCTCACAACTCTAAAGTAAATTCCATTGTTTTTTGCTAGATTTCCCTGGAGGTCATGATTGAATTTACAAGGCTTTAGAATCTTTAACGGTTTTGGATAAAGGTATGCAGTTAAAATCTCTTGTATTTTTCTATGGCACTTAAGAAGAGTACATTGGTATGAGTTGCATGGAAAACTGAACCAGTCTGTAGATATTATCCAATTCCCTGAGCGATCCATGTTGAATTCCTGAAGAGAATTATTTTAGCTACTTTTATTATAATGATGACAAAATTAATTTTCATCTAAAAAATTCTATTTAATGTTGATTTCCCTCAAAAATTTTTACTTTATTTTCATTGATCAGTTATGTTTTGCTTCAAAATGGGATGGTTTTAATTTAACAATGTTTATTATTTTTAACATAAATAATATTTACAGTGAATCCAGTCTGCCCCAATGAAAGAGTGACTGGTTCTGTCTCTAAACTACCTGCATTGCCATCTCTGAATTAATGCATGTATTATGTAATGATATAGTTAAGCTTCATCCTAAAAATTTGATGGTAATATAATCTTCTTCTTCTTCCTTTTTCTATGTATTGATTTCTACTTTAACACATACCATTTACAACTCTCTTAAATACTTTATCAATACTCTTTATTTATATCAAAACTAACAGTTTCAACTGTCCTGCAGTCATCATCAGAGCTACAGTATTCAATTATATAATTAATACACTCACACACATATTCATATACATAATTAAATACACAAAATAAAATATACATTTTAACCTGAGATTATAAATAATCATTTTCCATTTTATTACTTTACTCTTAAATAATTCTATCAATATTTATTTTATATCACTTTATTTTATTTTATTTTTTAAATTATTACTTATTATAATTATAAACTTTAATATTTATTCTACTATTTAATATATATTATTGTCATTTTACTTATATTATAAATCAACTTCTAACCTTTTCTTATTTTTATTAAATATTTTATAATTATCAATTAACCTTTCTCACATTACAAATTACTTTTTTTATGTTACAAAAATTACCTACCTCTTTACAATCCTATTTTTAAAAACCCAACTGACAAAATTATCAAAATTTGTACACTTGTTTAACACCTCCCTCTATTGCCATTTTCTTCAACTTTATTCTTTTAATCTTTTTCAAATTCAAACAATTATTAATTATAATTGCTTATAAAATTATTGACTTTATCCCAAAAAATAACTATTAAAATTTTGTTTTATATTCTTAATCAATATTTCCTCTTTAATTTTCCTAATCTTTCTATTATTTGTATAATTAATCATTTTATACTATCTTTCTAAACCTATGCCCTGTTTCTAATGAATGCAAATAAATAGGTGTGATCTCTTATCATATTTATATTGAATTAATCTTGTATAAATTGAATTCTTTGTTTCTCCAACATAATTAATTTTTATATTTTTACTTTTACATGATTTGCATTCAATTTTATATAAATAGTCAAAATAAGAGTCATAGATCAATTCATAGATCACATGACACTATCTCTTAAGCTTGTAAGTTATAAACAGTGAGGATTGCCAATTCCTCTACAAGCTTTATGATAAATGCTTAGCCAGAGCCAGCCTTTAAAATATCTCTGTCAGGAACCCTCCCCAAATTCCTGACCATGGTTTCATGCTTTGGCACTTCTCAGAGAGGTGTCAGGGTAGGTTCAGACATTAGATCTAAAAATACCAACCCAAAGCCAAGAACTTATCTAAAAGTTATCTATTGAGTGGAAAATCTGAAATTTTCAGACATCTACATGTTTTCAAACCCAGCTATCCAACTCAAATAGCTATATGGGGCTGATAGATCTTCAGCCATACCATATAGTAGTAGTCATAGCAATATAAAATTGCATAAGACTTTTGGCAGAGACTATAAATAGTCAAAAATAAAAGTCATAGATCAATTCATAGATCACATGATCCTATCTTTTAAGCTTGTAAGTTATAAACAGTGAGGATTGCCAATTCCTCTACAAGCTTTATGATAAATGCTTAGCAAGAGCCAGCACTTAAAATATCTCTGTCAGGAACCCTCCCCAAACCCGTGACCATGGTTTCATGCTTTGGCTCTCCTCAGAGAGGTGTCAGGGTAGATCTATTAGCTCCATATAGCTATTTGAGTTGGATAGCTGGGTTTGAAGACATGTAGATGTCTGAAAATTTCAGATTTTCCACTCAATAGATAACTTTTAGCTAAGTGCTTAGCTTTGGGTTGGTATTTTTAGATCTAGTGTCTGAACCTACTCTGACACCTCTCTGAGGAGTGACAAAACACAAAACCATGGTCAGGGGTTTGGGGAGGGGTTCCTGACAGAGATATTTAAGTGCTTGCTCTGGCTAAGCATTTATCATAAAGCTTGTAGAGGAATTGGCAATCCTCACTATTTATAACTTAAAAGCTTAAGAGATAGTGTCATGTGATCTATGAATTGATCTATGATTCTTATTTTGACTATTTATAGTCTCTTCCAAAAGTCTTATGCAATTTTATATTGCTATGACTACTAATATATGGTATGGCTGAAGATCTATCAGACCCAATAGCTATTTGAGTTGGATAGCTGGGTTTGAAGACATTTAGATGTCTGAAAATTTTAGATTTCCATTCAATAGATAACTTTTAGCTAAGTGCTTAGCTTTGGGTTGGTAATTTTAGATCTAATGTCTTAACCTACCCTGACACGTCTCTGAGGAGTGCCAAAGCATGAAACCATGGTCAGGGGTTTGGGGAGGGGTTCCTGTCAGATATATTTTAAGTGCTGGCTCTGGCTAAGCATTTATCATAAAGCTTGTAGAGGAATTGGCAATCCTCACTGTTTATACTCCATTTATGTATTTTTCTACTTTTATCACATACTTATTATCTAATATATTAAGTATATTCTTGCTTCTTTTATTTACTATTTTAAATTTTATTACATATTAAATTTTTGTGAATTCTAATAATTATTTTATTCATACTTTTTACAATACTATTATTATAAGTTTTAATGCCTATATATTTATTCCTATCTATTTTATTTTTCCTACATACTATCCCATTATTTTTATTAAATTTCTCTTCCAATTTTCTTATACTTTCTTCTATAGCTTTTTCTGGATATTCATTATCTCTAAACTCTAATTATCAATTCTACCTATTTTCTATAATCTTTCTCGTTTGTGCAATAATTCCAAGCTCTATATATTCTTGAATTTACACTACTTATTTTACATTTAACATCTATATTTGAATTCCAATTACTTGTATTGCTATCTACATTAGCTTTTTTATATACAGATGTCTCCTGCATTCACCATTTTTATATGATTTCTTTAACAAAATATCTAAATACGATAACTTATTATCATTTTCTTTTTCTATTGTAAGTTTTATATTTTTATCTAATCTATTAATCTCTTCAAGATGCATATCTATTTGCCTTTGGCTCTTGTTAAAAATCAATAAATAATCATCAACATATCTTTTTATAAAAATTGGACCATCACTATTATTAATCATTAAATCTTTCATATTCTCCATGTATACATTACTAAGTTCCCTATTTAATGCCCCTCTTATTAGTAATTCCTTCTTTTGTTTATAATATTCTCCATTAAACTCAAATGTAATCTCCTTACAACTAATTCTCATTATTTCTCTCAATTTGTCTATTAGTATTTTAATTTCTTTATATTCATCATCTCTATATCTTTTTATATCTAACTCTATTGCTTTTTCCACATTTATATTTGTGTACATTGACACGACATCTATTTTTATTATAGTCAACTTATAATTATTATATTCATTTATTTTATCTTTCGTTTCTTTTATTAACTCTTTTATGACAACTATTTTTATCATTAATATATTTCTTAAAAATATTACTTGATATCCATTTAGATATTCTGTCAAAATATGAATTTGTACCATTTATAACTGATCTTAAAGGCACCCCTTCTTTAAATATTTTTGGTACTCCATATATTGTTGCCATACCACAATCTTTATTTCCCAAAAAAATGCAAATATTTTTCTATCTATTAATCCATTATTATATAATCCTTTTACTAACTCATAAATCTTCCCATTTTTTAATTTAGTATCATCTTTCTTTATTTTAATAAAATACTCCTCTGCTAACAATTTATTCATTTTACCAATATATTTTTCTTTATTCATTAATACTAATTTATTACCTTTATCTGACTTTATAAATACTATTTCTTTTAAAACAGGCAAAACTCTCCATACAGTAGTGCCACCCTGTGCCAACCAGAGTAATCAATGGATTCCAGAAGGCTTGTACATAAAATCCTTATCTAGTGCCTACTCATCTAATATCCCCAGACTAGTTTATGGCTTGTGGTCATCAACCTTTTTTATTTTAATTACATTATTTAAATTATTTATCTCTTTATTTTCCTTTTTATATTTATTTTCAATACTTACTTTTTTTATTTTATATACCATATTATTCACTTCTTCTTTAAAACTTTCCATCCATAATTTATTCTTCATATCAATTACATTATTAATATCCTTATTTGCATAATAATATATACCATAATTACTCTCTAAATACTTTTGTGCCATTTTCTCTGTTAATGTTTGGACTTCCATTATATTTTTATTTTTGCATACTCCATATGGTGCATATTTTATACCTTTACTTAATATATTTTTTTCTTCTTCAGTTAGCTCAATATTTGTTAAATTACAAATCTTCTGTTTATGTTTATCAAGTCCCTCTTTATAATCTTTAATTTCTTTTCCATTCTTCAACCTATCCATTTTCGTCTTATGTCTCATTATTGTATTTATAATGTCCATCTTTTTATTACATAATTTCTTCTTCTTTAAAAGTTCTCATTTTATTCAAAAACTCTTCCATATTACTAGTAACTTTATATACTTTACTTTTCATTTTATAACTTTCTTTAATATATTTCTTTAGAATATTTTTCTCAATATTCTTCATGTAATTTCTTTTATCACATCCTTTTCCTTAGTTTTATCAAACTTTATAACATTTGGTATAACTTCATATTTTTCACAATCCTTTAAAAGTTTGATATTATTTTTTAAATTATTTAAATTCATTACCAATTTCCATCTTTTATTGACCATTTTTAATGTATCTTCATCTTCCAATACTCTAAAATATTTCAAAAACATTTTAATATTATGTATGTTCTCCATAATCATATATTATACACTCAGTACTGCTTCTTTATAATCTTTATCTTCAGTATTTTCACTTTTATGGAAGTAATATAATTTTCTTTTTACAGTCGAAACTGTTAGTTTTGATATAAATAAAGAGTATTGAAAAAGTGTTTACTGAGAGTTGTAAATGGAATGATAAATTTGAAGGTACCAGGATGTCTGGATATGATAAGAATTGTGACAGTGTTTCACACCTTCAAAGATCACTTTCAATGCTTCCTCTAGCATGACCAGATTTTGCAAACAACTTTAGAACATTCTTGTGACTAATAGCTTTATTGCCATATATAGTTTGAATTATTTCAAATGTGTCAATAGTAATTGTATTCAAATTTAAAACAAAATCCTATGTTAACACATTGTTCTACTGTCTATTAAGGTGTGAAACATATTGTTACATTTCATGTTTTAATTTATGATATATACATACTCTAAAAATGTTATGGTGAATAACTAAACTATGTCACTGTGTAACTTATGTGAATTCAGTGGTAATACTATATACAGTTTAGACAGAGAATCCAATACCATAACCCTTTCATTGCAGAACACTTTATATATGAAACATATTACATTAAAAATAACAAATAATTTGTATGAATATTTATAAACAATAAATTTAGTAAATAATTGGTCAATTAAAAATGAATAAAAAATTATATAAAGTAGTATATATAAAGTTGTATAATGTATGTATTATTTATTCTGTATAATGTTATGTTATGTAGTCAATTCTTTGAATTTATATTGGATTTCTATATGGTTTTATTCTATTTTACTGATGTTTTATTCTATTTTTATTATTTTACTTCAATTTCAGAATACTAGATGGTATGCAAAAGATTTGGATAAAGCATTTATATCAGTATATTTGTATAAAAGATGGGATGATTGTGTTAAGAGGATTGTTGAGGAATGGGATAAAAGAATAGATTTATTAATAAAGAATAGAGAGTTAGAGAGAAGGAGAACTAGCATGGAGAGTAAAAAGAGTTTAAATATATATAGAAATAAACAGAATATTAGGTACGAGTTAATATATGATAATAGTAAGGAAAGTAGTTTATTGTTTAAGGCTTAAATGGGATCTTTAGTAACAAGAGAATATACATGTAAATGGAAAAATATGGGTGATGAAGGAATAGAAAATATTAGGCATCTGTTAATTGAATGTAAATGCTTGAAAACAGAAAGGGTACATATAATGAAGTTATGAAAGAATAAATATGAAAAAAGTGATTATACAGAAAGTGGATTATTGGTTTTTATGCTGGGTTTGGGAAAAGATAAGGGGGATTTAAATATAAAGGCTATAGAGTTGACAAAGATTATGTTGTGGAAATGGGATGGAGCAGAATATGGGAAAACTTAGACTGGGGAATGCAAAATAAAGTGGCTAACAGGTTTCTCTGGGCATAATTGCTGAGAGATTCTTGACATCATTTAAGAAGAAGCTACAGTACATCACATCACATAACATTTAAAAAGGGCATGAAATCTTGTGCCAAGAAAAGCTTTCTATGTATAATTATTTAATATATTTACGTACGTTACTGTCAGTTTATAACATCTGAAAAAGTACTACGAAGTAAAGCATAAGATTTCATGCTATATGTTTATAAATAAGACTCAATGAGTTAAATGTGAAGATATTCAAAGCTTCACACTCTCAAGTCAAAATGTTTTAGACTGGCTTATATATATATATAGAAAGTTAAGTAAAAAAAAGGGTGGGAACCGCCTTTTTCTTGTAAAATCTCTCTTGTGTTGCAATGTGAGAGCCTCTCAGACAGCTATAATTACATCTGATTGGCTGCCATACAAGCATTCAAAAAGTACACGTGAGAGGTTTCAGCCTTTCAATTTTAGTACATAGTTGTTGTATATGATTTTTATTATAATTTATATGAAAGAGCAACCTAATGGATTTTATTAATTTCCATTTTTGATGACTTTTTATTCCATCAAACATCATATGATCACCATCTCTAAGCAAATCATCATTTTTGATTTTATTTAAATTCATTTTAAAGATGATTTTATGCTTTTAACTAATTTCAAAAAAGCTTTTCTTGCATTGCTCTTTAGAAGGAAATTCTATTTTTTCTAATTTAGTGTACCATCTAGCATAAGCTTAAATAGTACAATAAGTATCTATTACATAATGTCATTTGCCATCCATTGTATTAATCTATCACACCAATGGTCTGTTATGAGAATGAATGAGCTAATAGAAGGCTAGGGCATTCTTTTGTCCGTAGAGAGAAAAATCTTTTCTAAAAGTGGATGAATCTTAGGATGATTAATGGCATGAGGATATAGAAGGTGCTGGAAACCATTTTACTAAAGATTTTTGGATATCCCATGATAAAAAGCTATGAAAGAATGAAAAGTTGTAATAATAATTTTACTGATCATGGGATCCAGCAGGAATGGGAAAAGTAAAACCACATTTATGATAAGCAATTGGACTGTGAGGACATTATTGGAGACCAAGTACGAAGTTAAGAAGTCAATGATAAAATATAAGGTGGATGTTTTAGATATTTATGAAGCTACATGGATGGGTAATGGAGATTTTGAACCAGAAGTGATGAGTTTAGAAGAAATGTTGTTACATTTATGTTAAAAGGTAAAAGAGTAAGTAGTATATTGAACACTTATCATGTGAGTGAAAGAATTTTAATGATTAAAATGAAAGCAAATTCAATGGATATGGTATTATTAGAGATATAGAAAGGTTAAACAGATAAAAAAAAAATCAAAATATTCAATTATAAAAGAAAACGTTTACTAGTGTTATTAAGAATAAAAAAGGAAATATACATTTTGAACATACGAAAGGACATGATAATTGGATATAGCATATTGAAAATTTGTATAATGGAAAGAATGAGATAGGGTCTGTAATTAATAAAAAACAAATTGTTTAATTACTAAGATAAAAAGTAATAAGTCATCTAGTATAGATGGCATTGTAATTAAACTTTTTAAAAAAAGTTAGTGATGTCATTAAAAATAAATTATTTGACGTGATAACAGGATGTTAATAACAGTAGAAAACTCTCCATATGGTAGCGCCACCAAGTGCAAGCCTTCATAATCAATGGAAGCAGGAAGATTTGTGCATAAAATCCCTATCTAGTGATTACTCATTCAATATCCTCAGACTAGTTTCTAACTTGTGGCTTTCCTCAGTGAGGAGGCTTGGATTTGAGCCCACTGCAGATAGATCTTAAAATCTGATGCAACCCTCTAGTATCCACCTTTTAATATTTGATTAATGATAAAGCTAGGAGCCCAGGATGAAAACAATAATGTTTGCAACCCAAACTCTTTCACTTGTTACGTCATATAGATCTGAATTCAGTTAAGCATCTATACATTTTGGTGTCTTTGGTTTTTCAAAAATCACAGTCACCCCTATGGGTAGGATAGTTATAAAATCATCAAAACATCACATAATCACCATTTCATATATTTACTCAGACTTCCACTTGGTGGTACTACTGTATGGAAAGTTTGCTACTGTCTTTAACAGCCTACATAAGCATATGAAATAGTGATCATGTGACATTTTGATGGTTTTATAACAGGAAGTTATGAAAAAAATATAATATCTGATTTTATGAGTAAAAAACTACTGCCTTTCCAAAAAAAAGGTAATGCAAATCATTGCACAAATTACTGAGCATCAGTTTTCTTATCTCATTCCTATTAGAAGTATATACTGTTATTATTCTCCTTTACTTTCTTTGCATTTCTTCATATATTTCATATATATTACATATAATAACTCTTCTCATATTCACTTTAATGCAAACATTTTTTACTAAAACTTCTTTATTTTCTTGACAGTTTCGACTATCCAGCAGTTTTCATCAGAGCTTTCTCAATTTCCCCTAAAGAACGCTCTGATGAAACCTTCCGGATAGTCGAAACTGTTAGGAAAATAAAGAAGTTTTATTTAAAAAGTTTTTTGCATTAGAATGTAGATGAGAAGAGTTATAGAATACAAAAGAAAATAGATGAGAATTTTCATGAAAAACGATATGATTTAGACCTGGGAAAGAAACTAGAGATGCAATAAGATAATTAAGAATGATTTTGCACAGAAGGTTGGAGATAAATAGGAAATCTTATGAGGTTTTTATTGACTTGGAGATCAACTTTTGATAGAGTGGATTGGATGTTATTTAAAATGATGAATAAAGTAGGTCTTGATTGTAAAACTAATGTTAATATAAGAAGAGAGGTGAGGAGGCTATCCATTATCACCCTATTCAATTTATTTATTGAGAAATATAATGATTATAAAAAAGAGAATTAAGGAATTTAAAATAAATGGTGGACCTATTCACTGTATTCATTATGAAATGATCTATCATTATTTGCAGATTTGAAAAATAAGAAATAAAATGCTCAAGATATTGAATATGCTTATAGAATCTTTTAAATTAAAAATAAAATATTAATAAGACTAGGATGGTGGTGATAGGCAAACCAAAGATAAAAGACTTCTTGACGTGTGGACATTTAGAACAAGTTAAAGAATTGTTATCTGGGAAGTATGATTTATGATGATATGATGATAATAGTTGCCTTGTTGATATTAAAAGAAGAATGTTAGAAGATCTGCATTTTAAAATAATAAAAAAATTGGTCCAAAATTTATTAAAATCTTCATTCAATAATCTTTATTCAAAGTATATTGACTTATGGATGTGAGACATGGCCCTCGGAAAAACAAGAAAGAAAAAATTGGAAGGAATGGAGATGTAGCTTTTTTTGCTAATTCCTGTTAATAACTTATAGATGCCAGAATAGGTAATGAATATTAAATCACTATCCAATGCTGTCCCACTTAATATCCTCATACTAGTTTTTAATTTATGGCTATCATCAGTAAGGATTATTGGATCTTGAAAGCATGCACCTGGATTTTTAGGATCCAATGCAACTTCCTTTTAGCAACCTTCTTTTATCTCTGTTTTATTATTAAGATATAACCCAAACTGAATATCCCATAAATGGTTTCAATTTAAGCCAATTTACCTATATAATCATATATATCTCAAGCTAGCTGATGATCTTTAACCTGTGGCCAGGATTGGCATAAAACTAGTAAAATATCATATCTCTTATTATACAACTCAAATTCCATTATTAGTTGGAATCATCATCAGTAATATTCAGTCCTATGGACAGGTCCAAAGAGTAGTCACACTTCCAATTCATACATTTTTCCAATCTGTTCTTTTTATGCCGAGCTCTTCAATTCCATGTACTTCTTCCTATCTCTTATATCATATAACAATGTCAGTTTTTTCTATCCTTCTTGTTTCCACTCATCATTCTCTCCAAAACATCTTTCATTAAACTGTACTTTCTTCTTAGTATATGTCCAATCTAGTTTCTCTTTCTAACTTTTTTTATTCATTCAATTGTTTTTTTCCATTTTTTTTCATGATGTCATTTCAAATGAGTCCAATCTGTTCCTAATTTTATTATTCATTGTCTATGTTTCACTACTATACAATAGTACACTTCACACATGGTATTTAATTAATCTTTTCTTTAATTCTCTCTTCAAAGGTCCAAAGTCTCTTAATAAATGCCTCCTTTGCCAAGGCTACTCTTCTATTAATTTCATCTTCATTCTTCCATTCTCACACAACCAATTACCCAAATATCTAAATCCCTTTATATACTCTTTTTTCACCACTGCTATTCCAGTTAATGGAAGTGTTAGTAACTAATAAATGCCAAATAATAATGTCTATTAAATACCTATCCAAATGCTGTTTCATTTAATATCCTCATACTAGTTTTTAGCTTATGGCTGTCATCAGTGAGGAGTTTTGGATTTTGACACAGTGCACCTGAACCTTTATGATCTAATGTACCTTTCTTTTATTAGCCATCTTTTACTTTTCTATTTTACCATCGCTATCAGCCTAAATTGAACACACATGTTTTCAATCTAAGTGAACTCATCTATATAGCTATAAAGATCTGAAATTAGATCAGTATCATATATTTGGGTATTATCAATTTTTTAACAAACATGGCACCTCTATTTTTGCAACCAGGATTGGTATAAAACCAAATAAGCAAAATGTGGCTGCCAAAAAGAGAATTCATTGCATAAAGATCCAAAGCTTTTCACTGATAAAAATCATATGCAAAAAACTAATCTGAAGATATTGGATAGGACAGCATTGGATAGGAATTAAATAATCATTATTATTTGACATCTACTAGTTACTAAAACTTATCATAGGTGGCATAGAAATGGTGAAAGAAAAACAGTAGTGCTAATTAGCAATGTTGTAAGATGGAGTCTTAGAGATATGATGTATTGTGACTTCTCCAAATAGTAGTGCCATCTAGTGCAAGCCAGAGTAATCAATGAATGCAAAAAGAATTTGTGTATAAAATCTCTATTTAATGCCTATTACAGTCAATATTCCCAGAATAATTTCTAGCTTGTGGCTTTCATCAGTGATGAGCCTTGACTCTGAGAGCATTGCATATAGATCTTAGGATCTAATGCAACCCTCCAGCAAACACTTTTTACCTTATTAGTTAACTACAAAGCTTTGAGGCCCAAAATGAAACCCAATATTATTTTCAATTCAAGCTCATTTGTTTGTATAACCATAACAGCTCAGCATCTATATACATTTTGGTATATTTGGTTCTTTAATAACCACCGTCACCATAATCCAATGGGACAGCATTGGTATTAAACCATTAAACATCACATGATCACCATTTTTTATGCTTCCACAAGCTGTTTTCATGGAGGCAAAAACTAATCTGTGCATAAAATCCCTGTTTAAGGCCTACTCATCCAATATTTCCAGATTTGTTTCTAGCTTGATCCAAGATTCCTCACTATAAAAACCGTAAATTAAAAAGTAGTCTGATGATATTGGATGAGTAAGCACTAGATAAGGATTTTATGCATAAACCTTCTTGCATCCATTATTTACTCTGGATTGCACTAAATGGCACTCTGTATGGAACCTTTTACCTCCATGTTAACAGCATGTGTAAGCATAAAGAATAGTGATCGTGTCATGTTAAGATGGATTCATGTGATATTTTATTGGGTTAATATAAGGTATTCCCACATCCCAAACTGAAAAGTCTTTTTTTCTATTTATTTGTTCATCTTAAATCAACTTTATGTCATCTAATAGCAATATTGAAAGGTCATTATATGATCACCATTTCATATGCCACCAAATGCAAACCTTCTTAATCAATATTAATATTAAAAGGTCTTATGGCTTAACAGTCAACAATATCTCTGCCACATTCACGATCTGAGTTTAAATCCTGTCCGGATGAATCTTTTTTTTCAGGTGACGTACATGATTTTTTTCTTCATGTAGACAGCTCACACCAAAACTAGCTAGTCATCCCACAATAGTCAGAAAATGGGTATCTAACAATTCTTAGCTAGTGAATAATTATTATCTGACTTGATGAGCTAAGCATTGACGGTAGCTGTGAAAAAATAAAAAGTACGATTACAATAAAATGTGATCTTCAATACTGATGGGGGAGGGGTATCATTCTCTTATGGACACTAAACCTTCATTACATTTATTGTCTTAGTAGATAGATGTAATACACACGCATATATATATGATTAAATAGATTACATTAAATAGAGGTTTATAATTTTTTTTTCATATGTCAAATGCGTTGAGCGGGGAGCGAACCCGGACCAGCTGGTTGGAAGGCAGCTTATGCTAACCACTAGGCCACCAACGCTTAACTAATAATTTTTGAATTATTATCACGACTGATTTTTTGTTAAATATGACAGCGTTATATAACTTAACAATTGGGTGTGTAAGAAGGAGTTATTTTCCAAAAATTCTATGTATTATTAACTCTTTCTCATCTATATTTTATTTAATTTCCGATTCTCATAAAAAGACTGGATTATAATTAACACAATTTTCTTTCTATAAATGCGGTTCTTTTTCCTCCCCCCCCCCTCACTATTTCATTTCCATTTAAATTTTTTTTATATGTAATTTTCTTTAATATTATTTTTTTTATATTAGTATATAAGATTTCCTGTTTTTCATTTTAAATTATTAATAATAGTTTTGTAATTTTATCCATTAATTATCTTAACCTTTTCCCCTCGAACAGTTTTTCATCTGTAAAAGTTAATCCGCCTAAACTTTGTTCCTTTTCTTGACAAATATAACTCATTGCTTTAAATAATGAGTTCCGCGACAAGAAAAACTATCTCAAACATCTGAACAGTTTATATTATTAACATGACTAAATCTTCTCTACCCTACAATTTGCTCAATAACCTAATTTCAGATAAATTGCTCACTAGCGACCTGCTGTGGGAGTTATGCGTTCTATTATAAGAGTTCGTTTTATGTATTGAATAAAAACAGTGTTTACACTAACTATATATTTTTTAAAATTCATATTTTACAATGTTAATGTAATAATAAATAATTCGATTATCGTAATAGTAAGTAATCAAATAATTTATAATACTAATCAATTAAATGGTTTTTGTTTCTTAGTATATTAGGAAATTTGAATGCCTAAGTGTTGGTATTGGAATCGATTCGGACCTTACACTCTATAGAATGTGACATTTCACAGGTGCATTAAAACTGAGGGTATTTGTCAAATATATATACAATTGAAAATTTACTGGATAATTGGCAACATTCGCACTAATATATAATTTTATTTATACGAGTTAAATATATTTATTCAAAGTGTCATGTATCTCATACTAAGCCGTTTATCATTTCACGTGTATGTGGCCATGAGTATCAGTTGTATAGGATGGATTGGATGGCTGTAGGGAGTTTGAAAATCTGAATTCAAGACCCTTATAATCTTATACTAAGCTCTAATTGCATTTTTATGTAGTAGAAATTGTAAATAATTTATATATTTACAATTTATAATTTTTATAAATCGGCAAATGTTATGATCCAATACATAAAGAGCCATTGTTAAGTATTCACTTTAATATTTTATTTTTCAACTTTACAAAGTGCAAATATTATAATTTTAGAATGCCTTTCCTTTGTAATTGGTTTGGTAAGTTTCAGTAATGCACAATAGATGGTACACTTTTTTAAAAATATACTCTCATTAAATTTCATAATTAGTTCACTAAAAAACATTTAACCACTAAATTTCACACGATTTCCTATGCTTACACAAGCTGTAAAAATAGAGGCAGAATTCTCATACAGTAGTGCAAGCCAGAGTAATCAATGATTACAAAAAGTTGAATTTTTAACTTGTGGTTTTCATCAGTGAGGGACTTTGAATCTGAGAGTACTGCATTTAGATCTTAAGGATCTATTGCAACCCTCTGGCAGCCATTTTTTTTTTTATTTAACTATAAAGTTAGAACATCACATAATCACCATTTCCTATGCTTGCTCATAACTGTTATTGAAACAGGCAAAACTCTCTATACGTATTGCCATTCAGTGCAAGCCAGACTAATCAATGAATGCCTGGCCTTCATCAGTGAGGAGCCTTGGATCTGAGAGCACTGCACATAGATCTTAGAATATAATGCTGCCTTCCAGCAACCACCTTTTATTTCTTCTTAACTACAAAACTATGAGTCTTAAATTGAAAACACTGTAATATTTTCAATCCAAGCTCATCAGCTTATATAGTCGTATAGGTCTGAACTATAACTACAGCCACCACTATCCTATTAGGCAGGATTGTTTTTAAGCCAATAAACATTACATGATCACCATTTCCTATGCTTGCTGGATGCCAGAAGGTTTGCGCATAAAATCTCCATCTCGTGCTTAATCATCCAATATCCCCAGTCTAGTTTCTGGCTTGTGGCTTTTGTCAGTGAAGCCTTGGATATGAGAGTGCTGCATCACAAATAGACTACTTAATTTTTTGTGTATATATAGCAAGGCATGGAATATAATTTATTTTCATAAGTAGTAAAATTATTTTTTTTGTATTAATTTATTTCTTGATATGTTAGGAAAGAACACAAGGAATGGCTTCAAAACATGAGAAAAATATTGTGGTCATAACTGAACATATCTTGATAAGCTTTTCAAAGATGGAATTAACTTTCCAAACTTAGAGCTGCATTCAAATAAAAAGATACATATAATCACTTTGACAAATTTTATTAGTTGTTTAAATTTAAACGGATCAATATATCCAATGTTTCTTCAATATCTGTCAGGTAAGTTTCAACTTGACGGTTATTGATGTATGTTCTGCTAAATCCAGAAATGGTTAGCTCATTGCTAGTTGGACTTTTACCAGGAAATATCAGGTTCAATCAAATGGGCTAGCACCTGAACAAGCATCCAAAATTTAAAAAAATCAATAAAAAATTATCTTGACAGATTAATGCACACAACACACGTTTATTACATAAACCGTACACAGAATAGATATCAATCAGACAAAATTTAATTGCATGGATAATATTTTATGCATAAAACAACCCTTTGTACCTGCAAGTAATTAATTCCACATATAAATATATATTACAAAGAAATCAAGTCAAACATCACATGACTTAATTTAATGAGCTTGTACTACAACTGTTATATAATGAGCTTTAATAGTTCTTAAGAAGCAGCATCTCACTGAGAAAAACCAAAAGCTAGAAACCAGTCTGGGGATAAGGATATTCAGAAAAGTTTGTTAAGAACTATTAAAACTCATTATATAATATATATATATTATTATACGAACTCTTTATATAAATACCTTTTGGACCTGAAAATGCTAGAAATCTGGATGATCTGTGCAGTAGCGCTGTCTAGGATTAAAGCTTCCACACATCTTCCAACTTGCTTAATCTGTTAGGTCTTTTTTTAATCTGGCAGTGATTAATTTTCTAGAGTCCACACATATATGGAAAGACTAATTAATTTTTTGACTTATCAGTATTATAGTCGATACTTGTTCTATTTCACTGACTGATATTCTTTAAATTCACAAATATTCTTCTAAAGATAAACCTTTATGTAACAAATATCAATTTTTATTTATTTGTACTTTGAATTTACTTAATATTATATGCAAATATCTATACTGTAATAATATTTCATTAGTCTCAACTTTCAGACTTGGCTCTGAAATGCATTCTGAAATAAATATGATCCAATAAAATTCAAGAAATAACATCTTTTAATTTTTTGAGTTGTTAGACTTTCTACAAGCAAGAAGTAGAAGTTCAAAATTCTGCACAGAACTCCTAAACAACAAGAATACAGTTTGCTACTAATATTATTTAATTTTTTTATTTATTTATTGAAGATTTTTTAATAATTCCACATTGTTAAATTTTTATCACTTTAAATTAATACTGCAGAATTGTGATCAAAGAGTTGCACTGGAGGTTCATGCCTTCATAAGATACATTCATTAATAGTACATGCGAAAAATTAAAATAAAATCATTACAACTGTTCCCAGGGCCGGCGCTGGGTACTAGGCGCCCGCATGCAAATTTGATTTTGGAGCCCCTGTCAATATGTATGTTTACTAAGGTGACCCGACCGTGTCCCGTGGCGTTTTAAAAAAGTCATGATTTTTAGAAAGAATGCACGATGTAATGCTATTTTTGATATCAAAAATAGCATAAAATTGATTGTTAAATTATATATTATTTCATACAAACGGTTTGTATGAAATAATATATTATTTCATACAAACGGTTTGTATGAAATAATATATAATTTAACACGGCAAATTTAGATGTTAGAAAAATTTGCAGAAATTTTAAAAATAATGTGTTTGTTAAAAATAGACAGAGTGATTCAAATATATATATATAATAAATTAAAAAAAAAAAATGTTTGAGATTAAAATATTTAAATGTTTAAAATAATTTTCGAAAAACATTTACATATTTTAATCTCAAATATTTTTTTTTTTTTAAATTTCATATTTATTATTTGCGTCACTGTCTGTTTTTAACAAACC
Source organism: Epiperipatus broadwayi (assembly GCA_028023455.1). NCBI lineage: Eukaryota > Metazoa > Onychophora > Udeonychophora > Euonychophora > Peripatidae > Epiperipatus > Epiperipatus broadwayi. The sequence continues at coordinate 535,662 of JAQFVV010006264.1, read as the reverse complement.
CATTATTTTTAAAATTTTTGCTAATTTTTCTAACCTCTAAATTTATGCAAATATTAGCAAATTTAATAATAAATTTACAATTTATAAATGAAATAATTTTAAAAAAAGATAATATTACAAACATACATATTTAATTTATTATTATTATTAATGTACGCTATATCTATATAAACGCTCCATATAAACCAAATTTTTAATCAGCCCCCCCCCCCCGGTCAATGGTGTCCCGTTTTACCAATGTTAAAATCTGGTCACTTTAATGTATACCACCTACATGTTATAAATATTAGTGTACAAAATCTTTCTAAGGGAAACAAACAAGGCAATGTAAATAAATAATTTTTAATATTAAAAAAAAAGAAAATACAGTTAAAAAAAGTACATGCATTACAAAACATGTTATAATTATAATAATTTTATACTCCTTGACTTCATATTAATAAACCTTGATATGATTGTATTTATTTCCAGTTCTGCACAAATATCATTTTCAATAGCAATTAATGCCAAATTAACAAGCCGTTTTTGTGACATAGTTGTTCTCAAGTAAGTTTTAATTAATTTTAACTTAGAAAAAGAGCGTTCACCGCTTGCAACACTAACAGGTAATGTTAATAATATTCTTAAAGCTATTGATAAGTTTGGCATAGATAAATTATTAGAAACTATAAAATTAAATGTCTCGAAAGGGTTTTGAGAATTTAAAAAATCCTTTTGAAAAATATCTCGAAAAGCACATAATTCGTCGAATAAATCTGTAGCATTAATATCTTTACTGTTATCAAATTTCAAAATATTTTCTAAATCTTTGCATTTTGCTTGTAACTCGCTCTTATTAATTTCTGATATTTTATATAGAAAATTGAAATTATTATAACATGCTTCGAGGAGTTCAAAGCGTTCTGTTAAAGAATTAATCGCTACATCTAAAAGTGTAAAAAACATGTTTATTTTAAATTTTTCTTCAGGTATTTGAGGTGTTTCGGCCTGATGCTCGTAATCAAATTGACGAGTTTTTTTCCGTTGTCAAACTTCTTTCTCTCCATCAACCTCTTCGCTAAGTTCATCTGCAATTTTGAGAATGTTTTTGAAATTTGAATCTGATCGATATTCTCGTAAAAATTTATTTAGATTTGCGATCGATTCTAAAGCAAGTGAAGCATTCATATTTACATTTTGGAGCATTTTACTGACAGGATTTATTCTATTTAATATATCATGCCAAATTATTAAAGAACAAATAAATTTGTAATCCTTAAGGTTAGTGCAGAGTGATTGAGCTTCATGTAGAATTTCTCTATTAAAAGATTCGTTGTTCATTATTTCATAGAGTGCATCATAAATTTCACCCAACTGATACCGTAGAGGCCGGATTGCATCAATTCTGCTTTCCCATCGTGTTTCTGATGGTTGTTTTAGAGTTAAAGTTTTAATAAATTTTAAAAGGATTGACCACCGTTTATAAGATGATGAAAAAAAATTGTATATTTTTTGAACAATTGCAAAAAAAACCAATTGTATCTACATTGACTTTGGCGGCATCGTTTATGATTAAGTTTAAAGAATGAGCAGCACATGGTACGTAAAATGCACGAGGGTTTTTGGTTAAAATCAAATTTTGAAGTCCAGCCTTTTTGCCTTTCATGTTGGCCCCATTATCATACCCTTGACCACGCATGTCTTCAATGGGAATCTTCCATTTTTCCAGTTGTTCAATTATTGTTGTACATAAACCTCGTCCAGTGGAATCTGTTATATCTATGAAACCTAAAAAGTTTTCTCTAATTTTAACCGTTCCATTATTACAAAAAACGAAGCGAATAATTATGGTCATTTGTTCAGTTTTACTTGCATCTGGTGTACAATCTAAAATAATAGAATAATATTTGGATTTCTTTATCGATAATAAAATTGTTTCCCTAATTGCTGTACTTAAAATTTCCAATAATTCATTTTGGCTATCTTTGCTCAAATAATGTACTCTATTGTTTTGATCTAGGGCCCTCTCAACATGATTTTCCATAACGGGATCAAACTTCGCAAATAATTCAATTAATTTTAAAAAATTTCCGTTATTTTTTTCGTATAATTTATCAGATGATCCGCGAAATGCTAAATTTTGACTACCAAGGAATTTGATAATTTCAATCAGCCGTTCCAAAACACTCCTCCAATGTTTCTTTTCCATTTCATATAAATTTTGAGATTGACAATCAATAGTAATTTTGTTTTTTAATCTTTTCTCAAGTTCATTCCAATTCAATAAACTTTTCATGTGAGCCATACTAGTTTCATGTCTGTGTAAAGTTGTACTTAAATTTCTCCAATTATTGTATCCTTCTATGAGGCTAGATTCAGTAGATCCAAAAACTTTGCAACAAAAGCAAAACACAGAGTTCAAAATTTCGGAATAAATAAGCCATTTTCGAAAAACTACTTCTCCGTTTTCCATTTTTCTATTATAATATACATCAGAAAATTTACGGCCATGTACATCGTTCGGATATATAATATCTTTCTTTTGAACAGGCCCCATTTCTACTAAAATAACACGTAGTTTGTCATCGATTTTATTCCATTCAGCTGGATCTTCTAAATTTGTACACATTTGATATGATATTGGCACAATGACTTTGTTGTCACTTAACTGTTTCTTACTAAAATCTTGTTCAATATTTTCAACAGTTCCCTGTGATCTAGATGATGTGCACGGTTCTGGTTCTTGTTGAGTATAAGCTATTTCAGAAGCAGTTGATATTTTAAGATATTTATTAAGTGATCCACTTTGTTTTTTAATGTTTGCTATTTTTTCAGCTTGGCGTTTACGATTTTGTGCACCGGATAGTTTTTTCTTAGTTTTTGATTCCATATTACTTTTACTCATGAACGCCACTTTAAAATAATTTTCAAATGTAATAAATAAATAAATACGGACTCTAATTTATATATTTACATCATGTATCTTAATACTTAAGATTATATATCACTAATTTAGATGTCCAACACAAATTACTTCTTGCGCCAAAATACAAAACTCTATACGCGGAGGGGAAGAAGTTGTTTAACTTATTTACCTAAAAAAGGCAGCTAATAAATTGGAAATATTCAGCCATTGACATTAAAAATGGTCAGGTTTTAAAATAACTCAAGTGTCCAGTTTTTTACGCTTGATTGAACATTTTAGTTTTACCATTGGCAAGATTTTCTTTTGTTATCATATATTTTTCTAATTAACACAGGTGGCCTGCCAGGCCTGATTTGCGATTTCAATAGAAAATTTCCTGGGATTATAATTATTGTTTACAAGTTCTTACTAAGATTTTAAAATTTGCGATAAACATCATAAGCAAACGTATGTAATTAATTTGCAAACCTAATTAGTATGCAAAAAAAATAGACTTTTGACAACGATTAAAATATATAAAATAAAAAGTAAACTGAAAATTATATTAAGTTTACTGGAATTATACCTATAATATATATTACATACACGTTCGAATATTTATATCAAATTATTATTTAAATAAAAAATTAGAAAATGTTTTATTTTGCAATATTATAATCGTTTCTTACGATTTCAAAATTATGTACATGATCTAATATATATATACGCATATACATACATAAGTTCTAATTTATAATACTTTTAGTGTGTGTTTATTTATATATTTGCTAGCAGAAAGTTACTTATAGTTTACTATAAGCAGTACTATATATATATAAACATTACAATATGAAATTTGTAATATAATAAACTTTATGTTTAGTTTATTGTTCATGATAAATAATAGATTTGATTGTTTTATATTTTTAATATTAAGCAGAGCTTGTGTGCAGGCCTGCTTGTGTGTGTCATTTAATAAGATATAATATGACTTCATATGATTTTCAATAATCTACTCTCAATAATTTTTGTAAATAAACATTTGAGAATAATATTCTTCAAATGTGAGTATTTTTGTTAGTAGAGTTTTAATTTCTCAGGGATGGCGCCTTCTTTTTCAGATGCTAATCTCTCAGTGATGGCGCCTCCTTCTGCCAGCGCCCGCATGTTGCATGCCTGCTTCCGCCGGCCCTGACTGTTCCTTTATTATATTTATATAACAAAATGTATATATTTTTTTATTTATTTGCAATTATAGTCTATACTAGATGGATTTTATGCACAAACCTTCTTGCATCCACTGATGACTCTGACTTCACTGATTACTGTGTAGAGAGTTTAGCCTCTGTGTAAACAGCATAAAAATTGGTGATCATGTGATGTTTAGTGGTTTAATACCAATCCTACCTAATAGGATTATGGTGACTGTGGTTATTAAACAACCAAAGATATCAAAAAGTATGGGTGCTGAACTGAGTTCAGATCTATATGATTGTACAAGCTAATGAGCTTGAATTTAAAGTATTATTGTGTTTTCATTTTGGACTCAAAGCTTTATAGTTAACTAATAAGGTAAAAGGTGGATTCTGGAGGGTTGTATTAGCTCGTAAGATCTAGGTGCAGCGCTCTCAGATCCAAAACTCCTCACTGATGAAAGCCATAAGCTAGAAACTTATCTGGGGTTGTTGGATGAGTATGTGCTATATAGGGGTTTTATGCAAAAACCTTCTTGCATCCATTGATCACTTTGGCTTGCACTGAGTGGTGTTATTGTATGGAGAGTTTAGCCTCTGTGTAAACAGCTTGTGCAAGCATAAAGAATGATTATCATGCGATGTTTAGTGGCTTAATATAAATTATTTACTGACTTTAGAGTTCACGGTATCTCTCTCGAATACAATTTACTATTGAGTACCACACATTGTTTTAAACCATGTACTATATATAACCAGTATGAGAGATTAAACATGGTTTAATATTAGTCACATATAAATGAACTATTGATCATAATCTTGAATATATGCACCCAATATATGTAACAATATTTAAAAAAAAAGTTTGCTTGATCAATTGTGTCTTTTAGAAGATTAAATTTATAAATATTAATTCTTATTAAGCGCAATGTTAGCACATAATACTTATATAAGACTAAAACCTTAGTACATTCGCCTTGAGTGCTTAATTTATTTATTTTTTAACAAGAGAGACCTCTACAAATCATAACGCAAGATTCGACTTTATAATAATTAATTTTTTTAAAACTGAGTGAAGAAATTTAGCTATTTGTGAGTTTACAATAATTAAAAATACTGGACAAAGGCCCCTAGTTATCAATATTTTACAAACACATAATATACATTCATTATCTAATAATCCCAGGGGTGTACCAATAGCTAAAATTAAATATCAAATCACTCTTCCAGATGCTAATTAATTTCAGGTATGCTCCCTGTAATTAAATATATAAAAGTTTGAATCTCAAGCAGCCTAAAAGATACCTCTTGAACTGCAAACAGCAACGATGTTAAATACTAAAATACGGACTTAATCAAACAAGAGTGTTAAATTTAAACAAATAAACAATGATCTTAAATTGCTTGTAAACAAACATGTTTAATGTATATAAACAAAGAAAGACTAAACATTAGTCATTTTAATCTTTGTAAACTCCCAACACAAAAGTACAAGAAAGAATCCTGGTGCATACCACTAGCTAAAATTAAGTATAAAATCACTCTCCCAAACATTAAGCAATTTCATTTACGCTACTTGTGAAAAAATATATATAAGTCCACATTTCAATATTTAACATCATTTACAGTACAAGAGGTATCTTTTGCACTGGCTTTTTTGAGATTCAGATTTCTATATATTTATTCACAAGGGGCGTAATTAAAATTACTTAACATTTGGAAGCTAGATATAACAGTTCATTTAATTTATTGAATTGGAAATCCAGAATTTATTTTCAATTTCGATTATGCTAGATCAGGAACAAAACTGACAGAAAGATAGATAATAATGATCAATATTTCACCAATCAATAGAGTAATGCCAGAAGAAGCATTTTTTAAAAATTAAAAATTTATAGGATGTTGAATATGTATTAAAACCATTAAACATCACATGACGCCAGTCTTTATGCTTATGCAAACTGTTTACGCAGGGGCAAACTCTATACAGTAGCACCAATCAGTGCAAGGCAGAGTGAAAACATTAATGTGTTTTCATTTTGGACTCAAAGCTTTATAGTTACCTAATGAGGTAAAAGGTGACTGCTGGAGAGCTGCATTGGATCCTAAGATCTAAGTGCAGTGTTCTCAGATCCAAAGTTTTTCACTATTGAAAGCCACAAGCTAAAAACTAATCTGGGGATATTGAATGAGTAGGCAGTAGATAGGGATATTATGCAAAAACCTTTCTGCATCCATTAGTTACTCTGGCTTGCACTAAGTGGTGCTACTGTACAGAATGCTGCAGTGTTGAGTATGTAGGTTAAATTCTTTCCCAAATTGTTTGGTGCTATAAATAAAAATTAATGCTTGATCATTGCTGGAGATAATTTGCCACTATTTGTCACCTTCTTATCACATTTTATTTTGGCATTCCAATTTTTGAGGTACTATTTGAATACAAAGCTGTGAATGATGGGTTATTTTACATGGCTTTTGATACAAAAATTCTAACCAATATTAATAAGTCTGTACATAAATCGTGACCATTAAATATGTGAGTTTGAAAATATATAAAGTTATTTAGGATCAATCCTAAAGAATCAATTATGAAGATTGAAATTAACTTCTGATCATGTGCTGTTCCATAACTATTATAAATCTCTATGCACTCACCCATCAGTAAGCATTTTAAAAGCTTATGTGAATCACTTAAATTTAGAGTATATTTGTATATTTACCAACTCTTATTGACCATGTTTATATTAGGGCTTGAATCTATTGTGTGCCTGATCAGTTGTAAAGACAATTTGAATTGTACAAATTTAATTAGCCTATCATAGGAGAAAGACAGAGTCTCATTTATAATCACCTGAAATTAGACATATATTAATTATGAGTAAATGTAAATCTATTATTAAGCACTGAAAATCTGTAATTATGCAGAAGAAAATTAACCACCAATCATATACTGTTTCGTAATTATTATAAATCTTTTTTCAATCATCATTCAGTAAGTTTTAAAATCTTAAGTGAATCTGTTAAACCTAGAATATATTTGTATATACACCAATTCTTACTGACTGTGCATATATCAGGACTTGAATCTATTGTGTTCCTGATGTTGTAATCAATAATTTGAATTGTCAATTTTAGTTAACCTATCATAGGAGAAAGAGAAAGTCCTATTTTTAACTACCTGCAAATTAATAAATGTAAATCTACTAATGTTAAGTGCTGAAAATCTGTAATTATGCAGAAGGAAATCCCACCGGATATGTGCTGTTTTGTATGACTAGAAATTTCCATGCACCTCATTCATCAGCAGGAGTTTTAAAAATTTAAGTGAATTTGTTAGAATTTCATCTAGCTCGTTATTTGAAACTGTGAACCGACTCGACTAATAATTCCAAAAATAATTGCTAATATAAAAGTATTGTTGCTTAGTTCATTTATAATTTAAAGAATAATATTGGCATCAGCATGGGATTTGGGTTTTCATCATCGAATTTTCCAATGATATGGATGGCTGAAAAGTTGGAGGTTGGAGTAGATTGAAGCCTGTCCATTAAAGTATGAAGATTTGCTATCTTAATATAAACTAAGTACTGATTATATATGTATGGGAGATGATAATCTGGACCAACTGATGAGTGCTGGTTTAGCATGAAATACGTTTGTGATTATCTTTTCTACATGTGTGTGTTCATGTGTACCAGTTGTATGAGATAGTGTGGATAGATGGAGAGTGCTTGAAAATCTGAGTTCAAATCCCTTATACTTAATTTAAAAAATTGTGGGTTGGATAAAAGTAACTATTTTTTATCTGACTAATAAATTGACATTAGTACATAAAAGAGGGCACTATTTGCAAATTTGTTAAAAATGATTCTTTAGGAATTTGACTTACATATTAGAAGTTCGTTGGTTGATGAATAAGTTTATATATTCTCAATATTCATAGCTGTGATTTATTTACAGACATTAAAATTACTAAAATTTCATTTGATTTGTTATTTGAAACTGAAAGCTGGCTTGATTAATAATTACAAAATTTGCTGCCAATATAAATTTTACACTTTTGAAGTATTGATGTATAATTTATTTACTATTAAGACCCTGGTAGACAGATACGAATGGTTATTTTTTATCTGAACAATGAATCGCTCTTAATAGAAGAAAGTAGGTGTTATTTACAATTGTATTAAAATGGTTTTTTTTTAATTTTTCCTAGTGATAGGGTTCCCCCCTTTTCTTCCAATGCATAAGCTTGTGGTTAAGACCTGTAGAGGTCCCTACCTTCGCATTTTCAATCACACATGCTTTAGATTTATTGCCTTAGTAAATATTGCTAGTGAATTATTATAGCATCCTCAGACAGTTGGTCAAATAAATTGAAGCAAAAAAAGATCTATAAAAAATTGACCATTAGCATTAAATAAGTGCATGCATTGGGTGAATATAAAAATAAAACAGGTTGAGAAAAAAAAATTACATTTTATTTTAAAGACAAAATGTAAACAAATCTAACAAGATGGAATGAATAAAAGAATTAAATATGATTGCTTTTTCAGAATGAGGAAAAGAAAAATTAAGTCAAAACAAAACAGAAAAAGTATTTAAATCATTTCTGATCTCACAGAAGCTTTTACTAGTATAAAGATTATGGATTTATTATTTTGTAAAGAATAAATTAGGTTAATAACAAGTTTTATTAGCCTTCTTTGAGAGGAATATAACTTTTAATACTAAAACCATTAAAACATCACATGGTCATTATTTTTAAGCCAATAAACATCACATGGCCATCTCCTCTTATGCTTGTGTATAACTGTTGTTAAAACCAATCCTGCCTAATAGGATAGTGGTGGCTATGGTTATTAAAAAACCAAAGACACCACAAAATGTATGGGTACTGAACTGGGTTCAGACCCATATGACTGTATAGGCTAGTGGGATTTGATTGAAAACATTAAGGTGTTTTCAGTTTAAGACTCATAGTTTTGTAGTTAAATGGAGATAAAAGGTAGTTGCTGGAGGGTTGCATTAGATCTTAAGATCTAGATGCAGTGCTCTCAGGTCAAAGGCTCCTCACAGACAAAGGACATAAGCCAGAAACTAGTCTGGAGTTATTGGATGAGTAGGCAGTAGATGGGGATTTTATGCAGAAGCCTTCTGGCATCCATTGATTACCCTAGCTTGCTGTGTGTGGCAATATATAGAGTTTTGCCTGTTTTATGATCATTATTTCCTATATGTACACAGACTGTTACAAACAGTGGCAAACTCTTTGTACAATAGTGCTACCTAGTGGAAGCTACAAGTAATCAATGAATGTAAGAAAGTTTGTATATAAAATCACAAAATCCCATCTTGTGCCTGCTCCATCCAATATCCCCAGACTATTTTCTAGCTTGTGGTTTTCATCATAATAGCCATTTTGATGTTTATCGATTAGTTGTTCCATTACCATTTATTGTCCTGATAAGGACTTGGGTTGAAAGCACTAGGCATTTCATCATAATAGCCATTTTGACATTTATCAATTAGTTTTTCTATACAATTTATTGCCCTGATAGGGACTTAGGTCAAAAGTGCTAAGCATTTTTCTATTATTTATTTGTTTAATATAATATAAAATATTTGTCTCTGTCAGTAATAACAGCCATGTTGTTTTTATTATTATTTCAAGTATAGACTGAAGTATTTATTATAATTTCCATTAAAGTTAGCAGCCTAATAATTAAAAAATTTTGTTTTAAGCTTCTCAGGGAAGCCTGCTGGAAATCATACTCTGGCAGCTAAAGTAAATAATCGAAAGACTTTATTATTCAACGATTCATAAAAAGTTTGAATGCTAAAAATGATAAAGCTGCTTGCTATGGATCTTAAGCTTGTTCTATTATTGAAAGTCAGCGAATGTATGGCAGAAATATAAAAAATGGGACATGATGACTAATTGAGATTATTATAAAATTATTTTTATTTTTAGACATATATATATATATTGTTATATTATATAATGAGCATTAATAGCTCTTAACAATCTTTTCTAAATATCCCTATCCCCAGACTGGTTTCTAGCTTTGGCTGTCATCAGTAAGCCAGTCTGGGAATAGGGATATTCAGAAAAGCTTGTTACTATTAATGTTCCTTGTATAACATTTATAGAACAAACTCATTAAATTAAGTCACATAATATATGACTTTCTTTCCTTGAAAATATTGTTATATATGTATTATTGATAAAAGGAGGTTGCCTTGACAACAGTTTGAAATTGTTGATTGTTATTGATACTGGGATTGTCTAAGTGTTGACATTTTTTAATGATTGTATATATATATGTATTACTGAAGATGGGAAAATCTTGGGCTGGATAGCAACTGGGGTTTAAGCATGTAAAAACGTTTGTTAGTTATGTTTTGGTCATGATATAAAATTTATTTCTGAGCTATGACTTATGATAATTCATAAATTTGTTGCATTGATTTCTCTACATTTAAGATGACTATTTTGAGATTATATATGAAATTAGAAATTTAATCATAGCTAAATTCATCTTTAACTTTTTTTATATTTTTATGTTTTACGTTTAGTTTCTGACTTAGTATGTTCAGTAGAGTCTTTGTATCTGCTATATTTTGTTCCAAAACCTGGAAGTGGATGATACTAATTAGCAAATAATAGTTCAAACTTTGTTTACAATGCTTTATTTACCATATGTATTGTTTCTGTAAATAAAAATGCATTCATATAAACAGCACAGACATCTCAAAATAAATATTTACATGTGTGGATATTCATTTATTAAACAAGGCAAACTCTCTCCATACAGTACTGCCACCTTGTGCCAACCAGAGTAATCAATGTATGCCAGAAGGCTTGTGCATAAAATCCCCATCTAGTGCCTAATCATCCAATATCCCCAGACTAGTTTCTGTCTTGTGGCCTTTGTCAGTGAGGAGTTGAAAGCACTGCACCTAGATCTTAGAATCTAATGCAACCCTCTAGCAACCACCTTTTAACTCTACTTAACTACAAAACTATCAAAATGAAATTGAAAACACAATAATAAATTTTCAATCTAAGCTCAATAGCTTATATAGTCATATGGATCTGAACTCAGTTCAGCACCTATACATTTTGGTGTCTTTGGCTCTTTAACAGCCATAGCCACCACTATCCTATTAGGCAGGATTAGTGTTAAACCACTAAGCATCACATGACCACCATCTCTTATACTAGCACATAACTGTTATTAAACAAGGCAAAACTCCCCATACAGTAGTGCCACCTTGTGCCAACCAGAGTAATCAATGGATACCAGAAGGCTTGTGCATAAAATCCTTATCTAGTGATCATGTGATGCTTAGTGATATTCATTTAAGCTTTTAATTTTAAAGTTAGTACAGTATAGTATATACCTTTTAATACAATAATTAATAAAAAGTAGACAAACAGTATAGCAATCAACTTATATACTGTACAATACACTTTGATATTTGTTAAGTATCCATTGTCTTGGTTCCATTATATTAAAACCATCAGTGCTAAAATTCAGATCACCTTTTCCCATTATTATATGAATAATATTTTCTCATCGGGTGAGCTAGATATATAAACATCTGAATCTTTACATGATGGAAGTATTCTTTGTCTATGTGCTGTCATAGTTGATAGAACTTTTTTTCTCTATCATTTAATAAAAGAAAATTAAATCAAGTTACTTTTTAAAAATAAATAAATACTACATACTGTGGTTACTGTTAACAATAGGCTAAGACTTAAGCAAAAATGTTAAAGGCAATCTTTTTTATAAGCTTTTAGTTAAGTTAATCTGTCTAGATCAAATCTAGTAACTCAACATTCACTCACTTTCCAATTTCAGAGCTAGTTGAAACTCATACATATATTCTGAATGACAATACATTTTGTTTTAGAATTTGAAAATATTTTAGCATAAAATTTAATTTTTTAATTTTATATAAGATATGATGTAATGTGATGTATTGTGGCTTCTCCTTAAACGAAGTCAAGAATATCTCAGCAATTATGCCCAGATAAACCTGTTAGCCACTTTATTTTCCATTCCCCACCCTAAATTTTCCCATATTCTGCTCCATCCCATTTCCACAACATAATCTTTGTCAACTCTATAGCCTTAATATCTAATTCCCCCTTATCTTTTCCCAAACCCAGCATAAAAACCAAAAATTCACTTACTGTATATTCAGTATTCTTTACAATAATGCCATCTAATAATATTAAATTGTATCAAAACTTTTTTCACTATTTCTACTCTCTAGAACTATACAAAACTAAAAAGTTGGAAATAATAAAATGTATATGCATACAAATTAAAGAAATGCTGTTATTCACACAAATGCACTAAAAAGTAAATTTCCGTCACCTTTCACAAATTGAATGTCCAATAGAACAACATTTCGTAAGTCCCCAAGGAATCATTTAAATAAACTTGCAAATAATTCCCAATTTTTTCTATCAATAGCAAAACCTGTTATGTAAATTATCTATTTGTCAGATAAAAGAGATAATTTTTTATCCGATAAATAGGTTGGCATTGATAATAAAGTGGGCATTATTCGCACTTTTATTTTAACGATTCTTTGCGAATTGATTTCTTGAATTAGCTATCACATTATGCTTTTATTTGTGAAAGCTAAAAAAATATTTTTAGTGTGTTTATATTACTAAAAGCATATTTTAATTTAAAATAGTATTTAATTGGGTTATGAGTAAAGTGGTAAGAAATGGGATAGAAGAATAGGTGCATTAATAAAGAATAGGGAGTTGGAGAGATTTAGAAATAGTATGGAGAGTAAAAAGAGTTTAAATATATATAGAAGTAAATGGAACATTGGGAGGAGTTAATTTATAATAGCAAGAAAGTAGTTTACTATTTAAGGCTCGAACAGGATCTTTTGCAACAAAGGAATATATACATAAATGGGAAAATGTGGGTGATTAGTCTGAAAGGTGTGTAAGGAAGGCATAGAAAATATTAAGCATCAGTTAATTGAATGTAAAATGCCTGAAAGCAGAAAGAGTACAAATAATGAAGCTGTGAAAAAATAAATATAAACAAAGTGGTTATACAGAAAGTGGGTTATTGGTTTTTATGCTGGGTTTGGGAAAAGATAAGGGGAATTTAAATATAAAGGCTATGGAGTTAACAGAGATTATGTTGTGGAAATGTGATGGAGCAAGAATGTGGGAAAAATTAGGACAGGGAATGGAAAGGGAAGATTAAGTGGCTAATTGGTTTCTCTGGGCATAGTAGTTGAGAGATTCCCCACTCCATATAAGGAGGTCACAATGCATCACATCACATCACTAAAAAAACTAATTGATAAAAAATAAAATATATATTATTATTCAGAAATATTACAAAATTCACAACTTCCTTTATTTTGTTGTAATATCTTATATAAATACAATTTATCCCTACTTTGAACACTTTTTAGCATACACAATTTTATGTTTCAACTGTCCTGCAATCTTCTTCAGAGTCATTTTATTTTTTAAAAAAGTGGATCTAAAGAAAACTACAGGACAGTTGAAACATAAGATTGTGTATGCATATAGGTACAATAAAAAAAAATGTCTAAAAAGTATTCAAAGTAGTGGATAAATTGCATGTACATTATTATTATGGCCAGAAGTGTATTAAATAAATGTTTTGCTTAATATTATTCATTTCATAAATATTTTCTGAAGTGAAGAAAAGTCAAATGATTTTATTGCTCAGGAATTCATAAAACGTTTAAGCACTGGCAGTGTCAGAACTGGAATTAATCCAAGGGAAAATCTTATACTCCAGATTTTGATACTATATCTCTACCCTAAGCCATGCATGCCTTTATAATTGGCTGGCTTTATTTCTGGGGAATTCATAAGAAGTTTGAATATTGGAAAGGAAGGACCCTCTATCATGGTACCATCATCGTTCTTTATTGCTTAGCAGTTCATAAACTATCCGGGTGCTGGAAGTGGCAGGACTAGAATTGATCTGAGGATCACAAGCTCCAAAATCTAATCTTTTACCATGGCCTTAATCCATGCTAGGTATTTTCTAGAACAATGTTGCATGATTAAAAATGCACAAGATTTGTCATGACTAGATCTCTTAAATTCATGGCCAAAGTTATTCACTCTAACCGCCGATATAAGTGACAAAATAAATTGCCAGTTTTATTTAATTAGATCAAATTAAATATCTTCATAAAGTACTTATACTTTAAGTAAAATAATTTAAAACAGTAGCAATTCTCTCCGTACAATAATGCCACCTAGTGCAAGCCATAATCAACAGAATCTAGAAGATTTTTTTTTATGTGTCAAAGCATCGGCCGGGAAGCGAACCTGCAAACTTGGGACAACTGCTTGTAAGACAGCTACTAAGCCACCAATGCTCGACTGCTAGAAGATTTGTGCACAGAATCCCTATCTAGTGCATACTTATTGAATATCCCCAGACTGTTTTTAGCTTGTGACTTTCATCAGTGAGAAGCATGGGATCTGAGGGCCCTGCACCTAGATATTAGGATCTAACACAATCCTCCAGCAGAGATCTTTTATCTATTTAGTTAACTATGCCCAAAAACTAGTCTGTGGATATTGGATGAGTAGGCACTAGATAAGGATTTTAAGCACAATCTGGATGGTACTACTGTACCGAAAGTTTGAGACTGTTTTAGCAGCTTGTGTAAACATAGGTAATAGTAGTCATGGGATGTTTTAGTGGTTTCAAATAATATAAATTTTAATATCAGAATATAAGTAGTAACATTAAAACAATAAACACATAATCAGCATTCTTTATGCTTACACATGCTGTTTACACAGGCTGACTCTCCATACAGTAATGACACTCAGTGCAAACCAGAGTAACCAATGAATGCAAGGAGGTTTGAACATTAAATCCCTATCTAGTGCCTACTTATCCAATATTCCCAGACTAGTATCTAGCTTGTGGCATTTCATCAGTGAAGAACTTTGGGCAATGCACCTAGGTCTTTATAGTTAGCTAATAAAGTAAAAGCTGGCTGCTGGAGGATTGCATTAGTTCCTAAGTTCTAGGTGCAGTGCACTCAGATCCAAGGCTCCTCACTGATAAAAGCCGCAAGCCAGAAACTAGTCTGGGGATATCCATGGAGAGTAGGCACTAGATAGGAATTTTATGCACAAACTTCTTGCATTCATTGATTACTCTGTTTTGAGTGGCGCTACTGTATGGAGAGTTTAGCCATTGTGTAAACATTAAAACAGTTTCCATAATTATATAATAATCACTTCTCTGATTGTGATGTATAGGGAAAATGGACTTGTGAATGAAAAAACTTATTTAGGGAGGTTTCACTTTAATCTCTTCAAAAGTGAGATAACAATTTTATATTTAAAAAATAATTTATATATCTTCCCACTGCATTTTTCTTCAAGAATGATTACACATAGCATGTAAAGAATTAGGAAGCCAATTCCAGAAAACTTTTTATAAATGAAAGACCTCACTGTATTCTAATTATTTTTTGAAACAACATGCCAAATATATTCTTAGTAAGCAGACAATAATGTTAAATATTCCATTTGGCATACGATCAAATTAATGAGGAAAAAAATTGCATTATTAATAACAATAATTTAGTCTACGTTATTTTACTCTAAAGCATAAAAAATAAATGAAAGCTCACGTGATATCAATTTGATAAATGACATTCTTTTATCAAAGATTCAAAAATATCTACCAATATCATAGAACTGGAGTCTCTAAAATATAGAATTACTAATATTCTCTTTTCATCTACATAGCTAGGCTAGAAAACTGGCTTGAGTTCAAAACTTAGGCTGTTGATATATTCAAATCCCTAGTTTGAATAAATTAACATATATATACATATGGTTGCTGGACTATAAGTATAATTCTGTTTCCCTCTGACTATGCTCCAAAATAATGCTGTAATATTATGAATTATGGAGGTGTTTATTATATCTATGATGATCTAATTGACACTATCATATGAAACATTATTAATGTATAACTGAAATACAGGCTTTTTATATACCTGTATCAATATATGTAATATATAGGGTATATGAGCACAGACTTTCACATGACTCACCACTCTATCTCATATCACTGATACACTTGAACACATATATGTTGAAAAGATAAATAATCACCAATATATGTATTTCATGCTAAACCAGCAATCATCAGTTGGTCCAGATTACCATCTCCACACATATATGCAATAAGTGCTCAGATATATATTAAGATAGCCAATCTTCAAACTTTAATGGAGAGGCTTCAATCCACTTCAACTCTTTAACCATCCATCCAATTGAAAATCTGACGATGGATCGCTCAAAGGCCACCCTGAGACTGAGATTCTTGTCACATCCATGTTGACCTAAAGTCAATCTGACCCCTCATGTGCAGGATGTAATTCATTTAATACATATATAAGGGATGGGCAAACATCTCTATTAATTTACGATTATATAAATAGCCTTAGGATAAATTGAACTGTAGAATGGATTATTGCTTCTTGTGTAGAATCGATTAATGCTGTTTTCATAAAAAAAAAAATTAGCATGAGAAAAAAATAGTTATCATTATAAAATTATTTATTTTGATGTAATCAAAATTTTTTAAAGATGCTATCAATTTTTTTTTTTTTTTTAGCAAAATAAACAAAAAAAGGCTACGTGACTAAAAAAGTCAACAACGTTACTTGTGACATCATCTTAAAGATAAAAAGTGTGGAATTTAGCTATCTAATCTGAAAAATACAAAAGTGTTAAGTCAGAGGACCTGGCAATGAAATTAACTGGATATACTTTTATATACTTTTATTTAATTTACTTTGTTTAGTTATCTAAGAAATCTTGTAACTCAATATTCTCATCCACTTCCCAATTTCTGATCTAGTTTGAACTTTACATACTTATATATTCCTGATTATAATATATTTTGTTAGAGTTTGCAAACAATTTTAGCTCCCCCTGCCCCCCAAAAAAGAAACATTTAATTTTTAAATTTTTGTGCGATGTGGTATGGCTTCTCCTTTATCAAAGTCAGGAATCTCTCAGCCATTATGCCAGAGAAATCTGTTAGCCATCTTACTTTCCCTTTCCATTCCACACCCTAAGTTTTTTGCATATTCTCTATCCTCCTCCATCCCATTTCCATAACATCATTTTCATCCCCTCTATAGCCTTTATATCTAGATTGCCCTTGTCTTTTTACAAACCCAGCATAAAAAACAAGAACCCACTTTCTGTATAAGCAGTTTGTTTATATTTATTCTCCTACAATTTCATTACTTGTACTCTTTCTGTTTGTAAGCATTTTCATTCATTTAGAAGATGCCTAATATTTTCCATGCCTTGCTTACATAACTTGCAGACTAAATCATCCACATTTCTCCATTTACTTGTATATTCTTTGATACTAATGATCCTGTATGAGCCAATAAACAGTAATCTAATTTTGCTATTATTATAAATTAACTCACACCCAGTATTCTGTTTACTTCTATATATATATTTAAACTCTTTTTATTCTCCATCTCTCCAACTCCCTATTTTTTTATTAATACATCTATTCTTCTATCCCATTCTTTGCCACTATAACCTAACACAATCATCTCACTTTTGTATAATTATACTTACATAAAATCTTTATCCAAATATTCTATATACCATGCTATCTTCCTCACCCATTTGGTTGTCTGTCCTGTACTCATAACCTAATTAAATACTATTTTAACTATTCTCTAACTATCCAGAAATCGCAATCTCCTGAACATTTTCATTTTACTTTTTGCATCTCTTGTATAAAAACTTGACCATCCCATTTGTTCTTGGATTGCCTCTTTTGCCATCCACACATCTATATCTAATGCATGTTTTCCTACTTCTCTTTGTACTTTTTCTAAGTAATCTTACTAACACATAATGCATCATTACCATAAGTTAACGCTGATACTGCCACTCCTTTCCATACAATTCTTTCTGTATCATATTTATTATATGCAAACAATGTTAATTTCTTTATCAGTTCCTTTATTTTGTTTGCGTCATTTAACAATTTTTTTTCCCATTCATCCAAATCATTCCCAAATAGTTGTACTTATTCACCACATTTAACTTTATATCCCCCCATAAAAATTCTTTCTCTTCTTTTCCCTCAGCATTTATCATCATTACTTTTGATTTTTCTTCACTAAATTTAATCACCATCCATTTATCCATCCTTGCACATGTCTTCAGCATAAATTCCATATCTTCCATACTTTCTGTGCAGAAGAAGACATCATTAGCAAATAAAAGACCTGATAATATATATATATATTCCCTTGCCATCTATTAATGGTATCTCTACCCCTCTTCTTAGTCTTTCTATTGCTTTCTCAATTTCTCTCAAATACAACAAAAACAAAATAGATGACATAAGGAATTCTTGCCTTAGTCCCACCAATTTTTAACTCTAACTAATTCTATATTTCCTAATTGATATGTATAGAAATGATTTCCATACAATCTCTTAATAAGATCTACTAAAGCTTCATTCATTCCCAAATTTACTAAACTTACCTATAATCTATTTCTACTTACTCTATAATAAGTCGTCTTTATATCTATAAAGACCAAATATAACTGTCTACCTGTATTCCTACTCATAGTATAAATTGTATGACTACAAATGAACTATCTCCTATACACCTATCTGTTCTAAGAAAACCCTTGCATTTCTCCTATATTATTTTTTTCCATCCTTTCAGAAACCATATATGCAAAAACTTTTTATAACACTGATATTATCACAATTGATCTAAAATTGTTTATGTTTCTATGGTTTTTACCCTTTCCTTTAAATAATAGCCTGACTCTTGTATTACTCCAGCTATCTGGAAATCCTGTCTTCTTTGCCATCTTATTAAACAGCTACAAGTATTAGAACAAGTATTGTAGTTTCTTGAAAGCAATCAGCTCTTTAATTTAATAGCTTTATATATTAATAAATTAAAATTTTTGCTTTATTCTAGCGTCATTATCTGTGCAGACAGTGTATATTAAAAGATAATAGATTTAATTTTGTCATATTTCCCAAATTCATCCCCATCTCTGCTGCTAATCCATCTAAACTTCTTGCCTTTTCACTTTTTCCCTACCTCATTCAATTCATTTTTTACAAACCTAATATTTCCCTTACTATGTAATCCTCTTTCAACTGTCATGCAGTCTTCTTCAGAGCTACTTTTATTTTATTTAAAAAAAAGTGGTTCTGAAGAAGACTGCAGACTAGTCAAAACATAAGATTGTGCATGAACATAGGTCAATAAAAAGTTTTTGCTACAAAGTGTTCAAAGTAGTGGATAAATTGTATTTATGTAAGATATTACAGCAAAATAAAGGAAGTGATGAATTTGGTAACATAAAAAGTCATTGGTTTAATAACTAATGTTCAAAAAATTCAAGTTCTTTATCGACTGGTGGAAGAAAATTGTCAGCTACTTTTTAGCTTGGATGTTATCAACTTGAGGATGTGAGTCAGTTTAAATATCTTAGTAACTTTTTAAATAGAAAGATGGACTTAGATGTTGGAGGCAGCACATACATCAATATACCTCTGATGCTTTGAATAAGTTAAAAGATAGAGTATGTTATTGTAGCAATATAATTACTGCAATTAAATTAGTGTATATAGAGTTAATTAATTTAATATTAATATCATCTATGTTCTTTATTACCTTTTACAATGCTTTCTTATGACCGACTGACATTTTCAATTGCCCCATCAATCTTCCGAGCTATCGAAACTGTCAATAGGTTGTAAGAAAGCATTGTAAAAAGTAATAAGAACATAGATGATACAATTTATTCACTGAACTTTAAATACTTTTTACCAAAACCCTTTTATTGTACATATATGCATACACAATCTTATATTTCAACTGTCCTGCAATCTTCTTCAGAGCTATGATATAATGAACAAAATAAAATAAAATACATAACTATATAAATAATACCATAAAAAATGTAAACAATAGAAAAACATAAAATAAAACAAAACATAATAAAACTGAAATAAATATAATCAAACCCAAATAATGTAAAACATACAATATAAATATAAAATATATCCAAATTATATATTATTTATATAGTTATGTATTTTATTCATTATATCACACCTCTGAAGAAGACTGCAGCACAGTTGAAATGTAAGATTGTGTATGCATATATGTATAATAAAATAATTTTGATAAAAAGTGTTTAAAGTACAGTGAACAAATTGCATTTAAGCTTGTGGTTAAGACCTGTAGAGGTCTCTACCTTTGCATTAGGTTTTTTGCCTTAGTAAATAAGATATAGCAAAATAAAGGAAGTGGTGAATTTGAAAATATTTCTGATTATAGATGATATTAATATTATATGGATTTGGCAATGTAATAAGAAATATAAAGTTATTTAACTTAGAAGTGAGACCTAAACCCACGATCAACATAATATATATATAAAATTTCATTTAAATGCCCTGTAAATTTATAAAATATACGAAGATTAAAAAAAAAGATGAATCACTACATTTTTAAACTTGTTAGATGTGAAATTATAAAATCTATCCACCATTAAAGCATTTTCATTGGATCAAATACGTGAAAAAAATGGTAACAGACTTACAAAAGTATTTTATGGTCGAACTCGAGTATTATTTTTATGGAAAAGATGCTACATTCTAGAAAATGCAAACTTGATTGATTTCATTGGGAAGGTGTGTCTCAGGATAAATGGAGTTCTGAAATTAAGCAAGGTTTTGAAATTTTTCAGAAATAAAGAATACTCTTATTCTTCTCTTTTACTTTCTTTGCATATCTTTATATATTCATATATATATATATATTACTTATAATAACTTCTTTTAAATACACTTCAATGGAAACCAACTTTCTTAAAAAACTTCTTTATTTTCCTTTCAATTTTGACTGTCCAGCAGTCTTCGTCAGAGCTTTTTCAACTAATTTTTTAAAAAAACTTCTTTATTTTCCTTACAGTTTCAACTGTCCAGCAGTCTTCATCAGAGTTTTTCAAGAGGAGATTTGAAAAAGCTCTGATGAAGACAGCTGGACAGTCGAAACTGTAAGGAAAATAAAGAAGTTTTTAAGAAAATTATATGAAAGAAGTTATTATAAGCAATATGTATATATATATGAATAAATAAAGAATACTATGAAATTAAAAAAATAGGATCAAAAAATACCTAATAATTAAAGCATAGATTGGTGTGTCTTATGTGAGGATATATTTGTGGTTCACAGATTGGTTGGTATAGTCATCACAAAACTTACTTCTAGCATGTCATTTGGTTTCCTAAATTTCTTTTTTTTTTGGAGATGAAAATGGCTGAAATCATTTGTGAATTTTAATTGTAGAGGAAATACTTAATTAAGACCCAATAAATACCCATTTACTGACCAATATTGTGTAGTTAGCTTTTTAAAATCCTAAGCCGTATTAGAATCTGAAAAAAAATGTCATTAGGCTTGGATTCAAACCTAGATTATAAGTGTGGAAGGCAAATGCATCATTTTTGTATCATGAGACTTTTGCCAGTCAAAAATACAATAAATCATTCGAAATATTTTACAAAGGAATACAAACTTTTTTTTTTTTAATTTTAACAAATGTAACACCAGCACCTAAAAGTATATGCTTCTTTCTAATTATATATTATAACTATTGTCAAACATTATTGATCCACCTGTTGATGGTCTCTCCAAGTTTAATCCATTTTTTGCTATCATTAAACTCTCTTCTTGACATCACACCACCAAATTTCCTTATTTCTTCCATTAATCTCACATGTGATTTTATACCAGGTTTTTTTATAATCTCCTACAATCCAGTTTAGGACTTTAAATGTCAATCTCTTATTCCTTCTAGTAATATGTCCAGCTCGGGCTATATTTCAGATTCTTAATTTTTACAAAGATGTCAATATGTGTTTTTTTGTACCCAAGTATTTTGCTTTCAATTCCTTTTTCGTTACTTTCTACATATATCTTTCATTAGTTTATTGTCTAAAGTCTCTATAACGCCCTCCTATTAAGTGTCCAGATCTCTGATCTATGCATAGGAAGTGGTAAAATATATCTATTAAAGACATTTATTTTTTCAAACACACACATGCATATATATTAATATTAAGATATTTCTACTAAAAGAACTCCATTTGTGTAAATAATCTGACCAAAATATTTATAAATTCTTAACCTTTTGTTAGTCATAATTAACAATCTTTATTTTCTTCTGAAAAAAATCTGTTAAACATTTTCTTAAGGAAATTTGTCTTCCATTGTCGACCAATTTAATCTTCATTTGGTTTTCCTGGCATCAGTCAGATATGAAAACCCATTGCACATGCAAATAGTATATTAATTTATTAACTACCTGGGTTTTCTATTTAATTATAATAACTTATGGTTTGCATGCTTATTGCACAAGTATAAATCATAATTATGCAACATTCTCAATAATCCAGTTTTAAGCCATTAAACATCATATGATCACTATTTCTTATTCTTGCTTATAACTGTTATTAAAACAGGCAAAATTGATTACACTAGCTTGCTATGTGTGGTAATATGTATAGTGAGTTTTGCCTGTTTTTATCCAGTTTTCTTTGGTTAACTATAAGAATATAGTAATAGGAAAAATAAAACCCAATTTAATTAAAACTAATTCACGAGTCTATAATCAATTACCAGAAACTCCTGACACAACTGGTTAGAATTAATTTTTATCTCTATTTTCATTTGATAACTGCTGCAAGGTTTCCTGAAGCTCTGAGATGTTGTTTGTGAAAATAATCTCATCATTTGTAAAGTCTAGATGATTTAATAATCACTATGTATTTATATTCCCTTGGCTTCCTATTCAATCCATAAATACTTCTTATAAATCTGCTATAAAAAGTTTGGCGGAATTACCCTGATGTATACCCATCTCATGGTTAAATTTTTTAATATTGCCATGTAATCTAATCATTTTGATAAATATTCTTCATAATATGACATTGTTATGGGTCTGTATTTGATGATTCAATGCTTTAAACATTATAGAAATACTTATATAATCACAGAGGCAA
Organism: Epiperipatus broadwayi; assembly: GCA_028023455.1. Classification (NCBI taxonomy): domain Eukaryota; kingdom Metazoa; phylum Onychophora; class Udeonychophora; order Euonychophora; family Peripatidae; genus Epiperipatus; species Epiperipatus broadwayi. Next base: position 512,431 of record JAQFVV010006264.1, on the reverse strand, counting down.
ATCTCTCCATACAGTTGTGCACTCATTGGAAGCCAGAGTAATCAATGGATGCAGGAAGGTTTGTGCATAAAATCCCTATCTAATGCCTATTCATCCAATATCGTCAGACTAGTTTCTGGCTTGTGGCTTTTATCAGTGAGGAGCTTTGGATCTGTGAGAACTGCACCTAGATCTTAGGATCCAATGCAACCTTTCAGCAGCCACTTTTTACCTTATTAGCTAACTATAAAACATTGAGTCCAAAATGAAAACACAATAATGTTTTAAATTTAAGTTCATTAGCTTGTATAGTATACAACTGAACTCAGTTCAGCATCCATAATTTTTGGTGTCATTGGTTTTTTAATAACCACAGTCATCATAATCCTGTTGGGCAGGATTAGTATTAAACCACTAAACATCACATGATCACCATTCTTTATGCTTACACAAGCTGTTTACACAGTCACTACTACATGGAATTTTGCCCCTGTGTAAACAGTTTGGGTAAGCAGAAAGAATGGTGATCATGTGATGTTTAGTGACTTATATAATCAAATGTCTTTTCACAATTTACAAATCCAAAGCATAATGGCAACTCATATTCATTGGTTCTTTTCATAACTTCTCTCAATATTTGGATGGGATCCACTGTATTAAAAACATTTTTAATTCCAGCTTGTTCTTTTGATTGGTTTGAATTTAAAGTTTGCTCTAAGAAAATTGTAATAATCTTGTTAAAGATTTTACATAGAATTGATAAAAGACTGACACATCTGTAATTTATATCTGCTTCATCACCTTTCTTACTTATCAATATACTACTATTGCATTCTTCCAATATTTTGGTATGTCTTTATCATTTACAGATTAAGTATGCAATTTTACTAACAATTTCTTTCTTTCTTTCTTCATCTACTTCTTTTAAGATGCCATTAACAATTCACCATATCATGAAGCTTTTCTCTTTTCTATAGATTTAATTGCACATCTCATCTCTTTATTAACATGCTGGGCAATTCAGGTGTTATGATTACTTAGCTTTTTGTTCTTCATTACTGTATAATTCCTTACAAAAATCTTCCATTCATTTCATGATGTTGTCCATCATTCTTTTTTTTTTATTGCAGAAATAATCTTTCTTCCAATATCAATGTTGTTTTATACTCTTAAAATTTTTGTTTTCTTTTGCCAATTCAGTTATATTTTCTTAATACTAATTCTTTTTCATATCATTCTAGAGAACTCTAGACATTAATTTATTTTTAATGGATCATTTAAAAAATTTCATATACTTTTTTTTTGTACATGTTATCTCGGAAGAAAGTTTATTAGTGAAATGTTATTTTTCCCCCAGCTATCTTTGTTGCTATTGATAGTAGAATATGTTATCTCTTATTAATCTCAATGAAATTATCTTCAAAGTTTGTCAATATTTTAACATAACGTTTCTGGACATTAGGAATATCAACTGTTTTTATTTTCTTCTTTTGAAAAAAATCTATTGAACATTTCTTTAGTCTTTTTAGCATTTATCTTGAGTCCTACTTTCTTATTTTCATTTGATAACTGTTGCAACATTTTTTGGATCTCTGAAGCATTAGTAACAAAAATAATTGCATCATTTGTAAATCTAGAGATGTCTTAAATAATCTCCATTTTTAGCTTTCCACTTTAATCCACAAAATACTTCACATGATCGCCATTTTCTATGTGTATCCATTGTTAAAACCCTGATGTGATGCACTGTGACTTCTCCTTAAACGGAGTCAGGAATCTCTCAGCAACTATGCCCAGAGAAATCTGTTAGCCACTTTACTTTCCCTTTCCATTCCCCACCCTGTTTTTCCATAAACTGCTCCATCCCATTTCCACAACATAATCTTTATCAACTCTATGGCCTTTACTTTGTTCATATTTATTCTTCCATAACTTCATTATTTGTACCCTTTCTGCTTTCAATCATTTACATTCAATTAAAATATGCCTAATATTTTCTACACCTTCCTTACACAATTTGCAGACTAAATCACTCATATTTTTTCATTTACATGTATATTCTCTTGTTGCTAAAGATCCCATTCGAGTCTTAAACAATAAACTACTTTCCTGGCTATATTGATTGATGATGACTTCAAAATAATAAGATAATGTGTCGATAGCAACAATAATAATGTAGATGTGATTAGTAATAAGACCACAGATAACTAAATACATTTTTAAAACAACAAGATTTATTTACACTATTTACAAATTTTTTTTTAAACATCATAAAAAATTGTAACCATGTAATGTTTAGTGTTTTATGTCTCTAATTTTCTAATATCGTTATTATCTTTCTTAATTATCAATATTATTACTTTATTCTTCCAATCATCTTATAGGTCTTTATCATTTTTATGTCTTTATCATTTAGACATTTAGTATTTATAACTTTGGAAACAATTTTTTTATTTCTTTATTTACTTTAAAGATATCAATTACAATTTTATTTTCTGGAATTTTTTTCTTTTAATAGGTATAATTGCATGTCTCACTTATTAATTTAAAATACTGGGAAATTCAGAAGATGTATCAGCTGTAGGGAATACTTTGTTTTCTTATTCTTTATTGTCATATATAGATATATTGTTAGAAGAGAAGATAACAGATGGATGGACAATTGAAATTTTAAACGGGATTCCAAGAAATTGTAAAAGACCCAGAAAGAGACCACATGTGAGATGGATGGATGAAATAAGAAAGTATGCAGGGGTGATGTAGAGAAGAGAAGCTAATGATAGGAAAAGATAGATTGAACTTGGAGAGACCTTCATCCTGCAGTGGATTGATAATGGCTGATGATGATGATGACTTCTTCATATACCTCTTCCCACATTTCATGTCATTTCTCTTTTTCTATACTCATGTGTAATGCAATATAAAATGGTTACTTCTTAAAGAAAGTCAGAAGTTTCTGTGCATGGTCTGTATGCCAAGGTATCCTGTTAAACCAAGTTAAATATTTCTATCCTTTAAAAATGTTATACACTATAATAATTTGACTACTCTTCTATTGTTGGTTTTCAATTCAGAACAATCAAATCATTCTTCCAGTACTGATATATTCACTTTTCTTCTGTTTCATTTCAATAAAAGCTGTTTGAATACTTCCATATTTCCTATTTTTGCCATAAAAAACTAAACTAAAAATCAGAAACTTTTCATCTGTCTCAGTCCCTTTATTTTTTTATACATATAACTTTTCCTGAATCTAACATATTAATTCTAAAAATAAGTGTAAGGTGTTTTCTCTCTTTTCTAGAAAAATTACAATTAAAATTTAAATTCTTATTCTATTTTTTTCTTTAGAAATTAAGGTTTCTGTCCTTGCACCAAATAAGTTCCAATTCATATTTTATACATATGGTTTATTTTAATTCTAAACTTTTTTACTTGTGCCTAATTTCTTTATCTTTTTTTCTTATCTCTCATAATTATGAATATACCGATGATACTGTATCCCTCTTTGAAGAAAAAGTGTTCACATTACATTTTGGATAAGAGCCCACAGAAATCCAGCCCTTTCTATGGTTTATTTTTTCCGGTCTTCACCAGATTTCAGTAGACAAAAGTTATTTTGCAGAAAAAATGTAAAAAGCTATTAAAGAGACCATATTTATTACTAAGATAAAACATGCCTTAAATCAAAATTGCCTTTTTAGATATTCAATAAAAGAGTCTTTCTAAAAAATAAAAATTACAACATAAGAAATAGATCACTTGCAGACTACCAAACAATTCATTTTTCCAGATTCAAAAATAAGTCCAACTGGATTTGATTTTTTTAAAGGTATAATTGGGGATTCAATAAAAGTTTTAGGAACAACTATGGTTATGTACTTATCTGCTTTATAAATGAAATTTAACAGCTTTTTACTTAAGTATTTGTCAAGAAATACAAACCATAAAACACATAGTTGTCCAATCTATGCGCATAGTAGCAATATTGAGTAACTTAGCAGTCACCAATAATATACTCCTATCTGAATCTCTACATATTCTATTGTTTTTTTTTTTTAAAAAAATTCCACCAAATAGAATTATTTTTCTACGTATTTCAAGAAAAACAGCACTGAATTTTTATGTTAATGTTACACCTATAGCTTTATGATTTAATTTTATATTTGTATTGCCAAATCAGTTGTTCTTTTTTTTTTTGACACTGAGTCAACTTTACTGACTTTGATGGCATATATTTGAACCTATTAGACATATCGAAAATATTTTTTCAACTAGTAAAACCCGAGTATTCCTGAATTCATCATTCACTATAGATGAAATACCTTCTAATACAAGTTTATTTAATACTCCTTTGTCTTCTTCCTCCTCTACGTAAACAAATGCTGATATTGTAAACTTTTAATTTAATTTTTCCAAAAAAACAAAACAAAAACAATAACCAATATACATATAGGCACAAAATTACTCTTTAAATTAGAACAAACTTAACAACATATATACTGACAATACTTTTGTAACGAGTTAAAGCTCGAAAACAAACGTATTCATATTATATATACGGCAATGTATATAAACAACTTCAAGGAAAGGGAGGTAATTTCAAGGTGACGTCTACTATATTAAATGATTTTTGATTGGTAGTTATTTACAGTAATTAATTTTTAAAACTATACCTTTGCTTACTTATTTTCTTTTTGAAAAGTTTTTATTTCATATGTTTTGTTTTAAAGCTAAATTAAATTGTCAAAGAATAATAAAATAATAGCAATAAAGTGACGATTTCCCAATCAAACCCCCTTAGCTCAAATTTCTTTTTTTCATTTCGTGACGACGAATCACGTCTAACGTAACTTCACAGTAGGGCTTTCGTAAAGACTGTATACTTCCTTATACGGACATATTGATTTTTCTGAGTCAAATGGTACATGTCGCTGCCGATTTTGGCCGCGGAATTTTTTTAGTACGTCTGCGAGTTATTTTTTTGTGATAAATTGATAAGCTTCCGTTTTTGAGAGGATGTGCAATTTATAAGTTTAGGTGGAGCATTCAAAAAAAAAAAAAACTTTGGACGATTCTGTAGCCAAAATAATATTACGTTACGAACTCGGTTCTGGGTGCGTATATTTTTTTAAAGGGTATACATTTATCTTATGACCCTAAACTCAAAATTAGTTGGATTTTCAACAGTTTATTTGCAGACAATTGGAATCTAAAACTGTAATCGTATTTTTTCGTTTTGATCTGCTACTTTTTAAAATATGCCGCAAAATAGATTATAGTGGACTCTTCAAAATTAGGATAACGCCTTTTACATTGAACGTTAGCTGGTCTTGAGTTGTAAAGTTTTGGGATACAATATCAAGATGATGGCCGATGGTAGAATCATCGGAGACGGGTCGTGGGAATTGACCGTCTTCGTGACCGATTTGCAAGTTGAAAGGACTTTACGAGTTAAAGGAGATCTCCATATCGGCGGAGTTATGTTGAAACTCGTGGAAGAGCTAGGTAAGTTGAATGTTAAAAGTTGACTTGCTTTATGAATAAGATGGTGGGTAGTATTACATGTTTCTATTTTGAGAATTCAGATAGATAATTCAAGTACTTAACTTTTTAGGGAAGGGTGGTGCTACAAATACACATGTCAGACAAGTTATGTTTATCAAACGTATGGCAAAGGCAAGGCAATAAATATGCTATTGTTTTTTTTTTTTTTTTGCATTATATTCACACAATAAAAATATAGGTGTAGTTAATAAAAAAAAAAGTATTGCCAAATTTTTTGCTTATATAAACATAGCTATTTCAAGGTTTAATTAATTGATGGATGAACAGCGAGATTCTGGCGCTGCATATACTGATATATTGTTTTTTTTTTTTGTGTGTGTGTTTTTGCGACTGCAATCCAGCTATTATTTAAATTTAAAAATAATAAATATAAAAGTTACTCGAGTTAGGAACGTCAAAAGTGGTTGTCCAAGATAGAAATAATATCTGATTACTTATAGGAATAGTGACTCCTTTATATATATAAATTAATGTCCAAAATTAAAAAAAATTAAGATCGAAATCGTTTAAATATTTAGCATATATAAATTTTCCATCAGATTATGATTTTTTTTTTTTAATTCCATAAAATTCTGTTTACTATTGTCATTTGCAGTAAAATCAGATTCGAAAATGGAGAGTAGTAAATAGAATTAACGCTGTTTTTCCAAACCAATACTGCATATTGATATAAATCAGTGGTTTGAAGCATACTGATAAGATTTTGAATTTTTCAACACATCCAATAGTTATCCTGCTTTTAGATTGAATCTGGGACTAATATAATGCATTCCTTTTTTACCAATTAGTTACGATTTCTTATGAATTAGATTGAATGTGCGACTAGTGTAATACACATGCATTCCTTTTTACTGGTTAGTTGTCATTTCTTATGAATTTTTGTTGTGTTGCAGGATATGATGAGTGCAAAAATCTGACAATTTGGAATGACTTGGGAAGATATAACAGTTCATTATTTTTAAGAGATCTATGAAAGTTTATTTATAAAGCCCTAACAAAAATAAATTATTTCACATTTAATTTATATGTTTATTTTAAATATAATTTATCTAACAAGTTATATACATATAGGTTCTTTTTATTGGAAATATCCTACGTACTTGCATGAGAAATTTGCTTATTCTGGGCATTTCATTTAATCAATTTATATTGAAATTTATTTGAAGATTATTTTATTATATAATATATATATTTAAAAAAGAAATTGCTGTAAAGATAAGAAGTTTCTAATGTATTTTTAAAAATTCAGATGGATTAATAAATTGGATTATTTATTAAGAACTGCAAAGTATGTTTTTTGCATTTGCCTTGTCAGAAGATTAATTTTAGATAATTCTGATGATTTGGAATCTGCAGGTAGTTAGTTTGGCTAACCATATCCACTAAAAGCAAGAAATGGCTAGAAATGAAAAGCAGTAAAGTTTCAGGTTGATGATCTTGTTAACCATCTTCACCTAAAAGAAAGCAATGGCTAAAATGGAAACTAGATGTCAACACATCAGATGATGCATTCTAGTTTTTTTACTCAGTGATAATCTATTCAAGTTTCATTGTTTTAGTCTATACTATATACATAGTAAAATGTTGTAATGTTAGATATGACGTCTTTCCATACGAAGGCAAATTCTCCATATAGTAATGCCACTCAGTGCAAGCCAGTTTAATTAATGAATGCAAGGTTTGGGCATAAAATCTTTATCTAATGCCTACTCATTTAATATCTTCGGACTAGTTTCTAGTTTGTGGCTGTCATCAGCGGGAGTCTTGGATCTGAGAACACTGCACTTATATCTTAGGATCTAATGCAACTCTCTAACAACCACTTTTTACCTTTTTGTTAATTATAAATCTATGAGTCCAAAATTGTAAACACAATAATATTTTCATTTGCTTGTATAGTCATATAGATCTGAACTTAGTTCAGTATCTATATGTTTTGATGTCTTTGGTTTTTTAATAACCATAGTCACCATTATCCTAGCAGGATTGGTATTAAAACATTAAATATCACATGATCACCATTTCTTATGCTTGTTCAAGCTGTTAAAACAAAGACAAAACTCTCCATAAAGTAGTGCATCCATTGATAACTCTGGCTTGCACTGAGTGGAACTACTGTATGGAGAGTTTTGCCTTTGTTTAACAGCTTGAGAAAGCATAAGAAATGGTGATCACGTGATGTTTAGTGTTTTAAGTCTTTCCATATTGATATAAATAACCATTTATTCACACCGTTGTATGCCCTGAATATGATATAGTAAATATATTGAAAGCATTTTAAGCAGTAATAAAGCAGAATATTTTTAAAAAGAATCTTTTCTGTAAGTATGTTCATTAATAACCAAATATTACATAAGCTCCGAAAAGAAGAAAATTAGTAAATGTTTTATTTTATTTAACCTGTTTTTTTCATCTGTTTGAGAAATCTTGTAATTCAATTTTCACCCACTTCCTTTTTTTTTTTAGAGTTTGCAAGCAATTTTAGAAAGGAAAAAAAAAAAATACCAAAAAAATTATAAGTTTTTAATTTTATATGAGATTTAGTTCTCTTTATTGGTGGTAAAATTTCTGTATAAAAATTTTTTTTTTTTAAAGAAACCCATTTGCATAAATGCGCTAAAAATAAATTCTCTTCTGCTTTTACAGATTCTTAATATTTTGCGACCAAAATAAAATATGTAGCATTCATGCTTTATTTTGGTTGCATAATATGAAGATTACTGTTTACTTCTTGGTGCACCCCCCCCCCCACTTTTTGTGAATAAAAATGTTTTTTTCTTTATTTAAAGAAGAAAATTAAAATTTAAAACGAAGCATGTCCTATTTTCTCTTTTGCTAAATTTTTCTTCTAAAATCAAAAATGTGTTGAAAATAGATTATGAGATAATTTAATATATATATATTTTCTTCCGAAGTTATATAATGATGAAAAGGAGTGTTAATTTAGAGCTAAATGAATTTGTAATGAGAATTAATTATAATTGAGAAGTGCGGAGCCATAGAATTTTATTCGGAGCTGTAATTCATTCTTTTATTTTCTCCAGAGACATCTATTGTATATTTGATAAGTAATCAATAGATGACTACACTTGATGAAGATGTTGAAAGTAAACTAAAAGAATCCTGAATCTGATTCTTTGTTATTTGAAGTTTTGTAATTTTATTGTTTATTATTCATTTGAAAATTTGGATTTTTCAAATTATATTTTACATGTTATGGTCATATATTTAAGAAGGTTACATATTTTCTGGACATTAGCATTTAATTTACAGTAATATTTTTAAGAAGATATGAATTGATAATAATTGAGACATGCCCATCTTTGCTTAATAAGATTTTGTATTCATCATTATTTATCAGTCCACTGCAGGATGAAGGTCTTTCCATCTTCTCTAATCTCTAACCTCTTCTCGACATTACCTCTGCACACTTTCTTATTTCATCCATCCATCTCACATGTGTTTTTTTTCTGGAACTTTTACAATCTCTTGGAATTCAGTTTAAGATTTCAATTGTCCATCTATTATCATTTCTTCTAGCAATATGTCCAGCCTAACTCCGCTTCAGTCTTTTAATTTATTCAATGATATCAGTAACACCTTTTTATTGTCTTACCCATGTATTGCTTTTTCAATCTCCTCTTGTTACTCCTAACATGCATCTCTCCATACTTCTTTGAGTGGTCTGAAGTCCCTGTATTTCTATTCTATTAACTGTCCAAGTCTCAAATCCATAAGTAAGAACTGGTAAAACACATTTATTAAAAACCTTCCTTTTCAAACACATTGGTGTATTTCCTTTTAATATTAAGTTATTTCCCCCAAAAGCACTCCAACAAAGTTTAATTCTATGATTAATTTCATCCATTATGTTTTCATCTGTAGGAATAATCTGAACAAGATATTTGTAATTGTTAACTTAACTTCTTCTAATTCTTCATAATCAATCTTTATTTTCATATTTTGAGAAAATCAATTGACCATTACTTTAGTCTTTTAAACAGTTACTTTTAGTCCTACATTTTTACTTTCATCTGATAACTCTTGCAATATTTCCTAAAGCTCTGAAGCATTATTTGCAAAAACAACTACATTATATCTGCAAAATTTTTGTATATTTGATGTTAAATTGTATTTTATTATTATATTGTTACGAGTATATTTATTGTTGATATTTTCTGGCTTAAAAATGCCTCTACAGAAATGCTTATTCTTGTCAGCATTCAATATGCTACTGTTGGTAATTGATCAGAAAATTTTCCAGTCCAAAAATCCTTCTGTAGAACTACTTATAAGATTTTTATTTTCTAGTTGATTTATGATGTTTTCATAATTGCATGAGGTAATAGAGTTAGATCTAAATACTTTGGGATGATCTTGTAATGGATAGGTGATTACATGAATTAAATCAAATAGTATTATCTGAGTGATTAATCATATCTTAAATCTTAAGATTTAAGTTAATGCTGTTTATTGTCGAGATATTCTCAGTATTTTAGATGATTTTAATTAATAATAAACCGTAACTATAAATATCTAAAATAATCTCTGTCGAGAAGATTGAATTAAAATAGAAATATCAGATATAAAATTGGGGGGACTCATAGATTCTTAACAGAATAATCATGATAATGATGTGCATGTATTGAAAGTATAATCAGTTTATTTAAGTTCATTAATATATTTAATCTTTGTTGTAGTATATATATATAGTATTTATTAAAAACTCAAAACTGCATGTTGAGTATTATCTTTTTTTGAAGACTAATTAATTGAGATTGGAATACGAATAATCGAATGACTTTATTGCTCAAGCATTTATAAAAAATTTGATTGCTGGAAATGCCAGAATTTAAATTGATCTGAGGACTTATGCTCCAGAGTTTGACCCTTTACTATGCAGGACATTGAGATTAAGCTAATGTTATTTAAATCAGTGATTGGTGTTTTAAAATCTTTTATTTTATCTGTAATTTATATAATATTAATATCACCTATGTTCTTTATTACTTTTTATAATACTTTTTTACAACCCATTACTGATGGTTTTGATTGCCCTGCAATTTTCAGAATTTCTACTAAATATAAGGAGAAATTCTGAAGAAGATTGCTGGGGGCAATCGAAACGGTCAATAGTGGGTTGTAAAAAAGCATTGTAAAAAGTAATAAAAAACATAGATGATATTAATATTATATAGATTTGGCAATGCAATAAGAAAGATAAAGTTTATCTGTAATTCTGAGTCACATTAAATTTTGTTTTTTATTAGTTATAAATAGGATTCAATTCATCATTGTGCTAGGATAACCATCTTTTTCTTTATTGCCCCCTATGTTGAGATTTGGAACTATTGTGATGAACCTTTCAGTTAGTGAGCAGAATGCAAGCTTTCAATTAAGATTGAGTAGCCATAACGGATTCACATGTGAATTAAATAATTTGTATACTGATTGCAAACAATAACAGATTCACAGTAGCAATTTTTGAGTATGAGATTAGATAAAGATTTCTATTTATTATATAGAATTATTAATATACAATCTCATTGGTCGAATTTTACTTTATTGCAGGTACTATATTTTAATATTTCTCCTGCTGCTTTGTAGGTTAGGATATTGGTTCATTAAATGTTGGGTACTGTTTCTGATAATATTTTCTGTCTCCCTCTTTTCCTTTTTCATTAGTAGGGTCTAGTCATTGCGAACCTCTCATGCCATCAAAATCTACTTATAATAACTGTGACGATGAGATGGTGTATTAGTGCAATATTTCCATTCTTTAACTACATGTTCAGCATTTCTGACTCCAGTACTCTTCTCCCCGCACCTTTTTTTTTTTAGCCCAAGACCTCAAGAATTAAGAAAGTGTTGATGGGGACAGGCTTAGTAGGCAGGCAGTCCTTAGTTCTGATTTTTATTTGAAGCAGTTCAATTACTAACAAGTCGTTTGGAACTGGATTTAAGTGAGACCGGAACTTCGGCTGGCAATGATTGTATGTTTAGATAGTCCTATTTAGGGATTCCTCTGCCTATCATGGAAGTAGAAGGGCCTAGAAAATGTCTAAAAATGGCCTGCCTCTCACAGTTTGTCTCACTTGGTGGATTATTCATAGTAGAAATATAATAATATCAGTAATAGTGGTAAAGCAAGAGGCAATGGTATTACTAAAGGTATCATAAATTTAATTTTTTTTCCCGAATATATGTCCATGAAATATGTGAACTTTATTTGCTAATAAATATCACTTGACCACCACTTCTTATGCTTGCTTATAACTGTTATTAAAACAGACAAAAACTCACTATATGAATTGCCACACAGCAAGCTAAAGTAATCAATGGATGCCAGAAGGCTCCTCACTGACGAAGGCCACAAGCCAGAAACTAATTTGTGGATATTAGATGAGTAGGCACTAGATGGGGATTTTATGCACAAGCCTTCTGGCATCCATTGATTACTCTAGCTTGCTGTGTGTGGCAATACGTATAGTGAGTTTTTGCCTGTTTTAACTTTATTTGCTACCAACTCGGAATGGACGACTGCACTGTCAAAATTTAAGATTGGTATAGTTGCTCTTAGTGAAACTATTCTCCCAGAGAAAGGAAGTTTATTAGAATGGATGGATACAAGTTTTTTTGGAAAGACGACGGGTCAGTCAGTGAGAGAAGAAATCATAGTGTTGGATTCATTATAAAATCTAATTTAGTATCTTCTATTGTTGGAATTCATCATTATTTCATTGAAAGGTTAATCATCTTAAATCTTGCCTTGGACAATGTTACTAGGGATCATTTTATTAATGCCTATGCTCCAACCTTAGATTCAGAGAATGAAACTTTTTATTCTCAGTTGGGTAGCATTATTCCAACAATACCATTAAAAGATCGACTTTTTCTTCTTGGAAACATTAACGCATGTGTTGGTTCAAATAATAGACTTTGGTTAAAAGTTATTGGAAATAGTGGTATTAGTGTGGTAATTTTAGATGGTTTGTTATTGTATTTTTGCGCAATACGTGAATTGACTATCACGAAAACACTTTGTTTGGGTTGAAAAACTGCTATAAAGGAACATGGATGCATCCATGATCTTAACAATGGCATTTAATAGATTATACATTATAGTTAAAAATAAGAATACAAAATAGATTCATATTAAGTGATCAATTGCAGACATACTATTGGATAGATCACAGATTAGCAAAGTCCAAGATTAAAGCAAGAATTGGATTAAAAAATAGTTATTATTCCAATCATATTACATTCTTTAGATGAGTCTATTATACATATTAAATATCAGTGGCTATTAGACATTAAAAGTGCTAATTTGAATCTTCAGAACTGTTATATAACTGAAGCATGGAATTCTCTTATTTATAAGAAGCGTGTTATGGATACAAGCAAATCTAATCTTAGATTCACTAACGAAGGAATCGACTGGTTTTCCGATAAAGATTTTATTATTAGTGATTTGATTCTGCTCTAGAATAATGGATTAAATATAGAACTGTATAATAAGTATAAAGACTAGAAGCGGAAGTTCAAAGACTGACAAGAAGGCTTAAACATATTGATGGACTAAAACCACAAAGAAGGTGCAGATATTCTCTGATCATTGCCATTCTAGATGTTTTGTAATGTACGGAAAGCAATATATGGACCTGAGAAACAGTATCACAATCTTATTAAATCTAACAATGACACTTTCTTTTGCGATGACAATGATATTGTGAACAGATGGAAAGAGTATATGATTGTCTTTTGAATAATGATACAAGCATTGATATTCAGCTTAAAGAATTCAAAGTAGCTCTTTGTAATCATAAAAATGAAAAAGCTGCAGGTCCTGATGAAATACCCAATCAGATGGTGATATGTTAGCTATAAAAATATTGGATTGTTTAAAGGAATATTTGGACCTATGAAGTTCTATCTGATCTTAAAGTTCCTTTAATTGTTCCAATTTTTAAAAACAAAGGAATAAACAAGATCGTGATAATTATTTTGGAATATCATTATCTACTATTGCAAAAGTGCTTTGAAGAATTTTGATGAATATATTGCTTCCAATTATAGATAAATGAATACCAGAGACTCAATGTGAGTTAATCGAATTAGTATAGATATGATTTTTGTTGCTAGGCAAATGCAATAAATGTGTTGGAAGCAAATGATATATATATATATTATTGATTTGGTCAAAGCATTTGATTCAGTTATTAGGACAGATCTATGGCATTGCTTGAAATTAATTGGTTGTTGACTAAAATTTATTAATATCATACAGCTTCTACATAATGGAATGAGGGGAAATGTTATTATTACTTTTGGAACGAGAGTGAAAGTATGTTAAATGAAGGGATGAGTACTTGCTTCAACATTGTTTTCAATTTTCATGACAGTGATCTTTGGATTATTTATAGATGGCTTAATCAGGCAGGGATCAAGATTTGCTGGTGGGATTTTTAATTTGATTCGGTTAAAAACTAAACAAGAACTTCATCTTCTTGGATTCTGGATTTTTCCAGTTTAAAAGATGACTAATAGTCTGTTTTACAGTGTGTACTTAATGATTTGAATCCAACCTTTAAAGACCAGTTTAATAATGTTCAAAAAACTGTTAAGTTCTTTATCAGCCAGTGAAGGAATAAAAATTGTTAGCAGCTTTTTGCTTGTATGGTTCTTACCTTGAAATTGAATCGCTTTAAATACCTTGGAAGGTTTATAAAGTAGAAAAGATTTAAATGTCGAGTGCAACACAGATTCCAACTGACTGCTGTTGCTTTTAACAAGTTATTCTCACTAGGAAATAATTACTGTAACTACATTAGCTGTATGTAGAACTGTTAGATCTGGACATTCTAATGACACAGTCAAGGCATTAGAAATATTTCGTTTAAGGATGCTCATAAAATTTCTAAAAATGCAACGGCAAAATCAAAATCAATCGATCTGTTCTTCGGATTGCTGGATGGGATACTATTGAGTCCACTACTATGAAATCATCCCTTTGTTGGGTTGGACATGAAAAACAAATGGACAATGGAAGACTTTCTAAAAGAATGTTTTATGGTGAACTTGAGCATGGGATTTGTAGGAGAGGCAGATCCTGTCCACATTATCTCAAAGACATTTTAAGTAAATGCATTGCCAATCAGGAAAATATGGCAGAGAATAGAATATAATGGAAAGCTACAGTTAATCATGATGTTGAAGTATATCAGAAAGAAAAGTTTTCTTCTGAGAAAACTAAAAAACAGTATTACACAAAATATCAAATAAACAGGAAAATGAACCATCATGTTCAATATGTGGATGTATTCATTGTTTAAAGTTTGATAGTCATTGCAAAAATCATTTTCAGAATAGTTTTTTTTACCATGGAATTGGAACAAGTATACATTTATGAGTGTTGTTATATGTATGTATATACATTTGCCGAAATCTCACTAACTTCTTTTGCTAATATTTTTTTTTTTTTAAATGATGAATATTTTAACACATATTTGTAAATAGATTCTTATATATATTGCTTATAATAACTTCTTTCATATACACTTCAATGCAAACAAATTTTCTTAAAAAACTTTTACAGTTTCGACTGTTCAGCAGTCTTCATCAGCAGAGAAGGTTTGAAAAAGGGTCTAAACTGTAAGGAAAATAAAGAAGTTTTTTAAGAAAATTTGTTTGCATTGAAGTGTATTTGAAAGAAGTTATTATAAGCAGTATATATATATATGAATATATGCAAAGAAAGTAAAAGAGAAGAATAAGAGTATATACTTCTAAATAGATTCTTACTGAACATTCTGTGTTTTAACACAAAAAAAATTCAAAGTTTGATAGCAGTGCTTAAAAAGATATTAAATAGAGTCTTAATTTGATGTGATATTAATACCAATATATTAAGAAATGTAAACAATGAAAACACTTCTTTTGCCCTTTATCAATGTAAATATCACATTTGCAAAACAGCTGATAGTTTCACTGTTAAACAGTCTTCCTCAGAACTAATATTTAAAAAAACTTATTTAGGAAAAAGTCCTTCAAGATTTTTTATATTACAAAACTAAAGGTAAAGTGGCTGTTTATTGATATCTTTAAAGACAGAAGATGAAACTTTGTCTTTAGTCTCATGTATTGAATGGAGCAAGTACATAATGAAATTTTTCCATTTTTTCTGAAGATGATATGCAAGAACTACTCCAAGAAAAAAGATAATTCTGTTAATTTTTATATGGCAAGACATGTTTACTCATTCAAAAAGTATCACTTTTTGGCAGCAATTGAGCAAGCACTTAAGTAATACACTTAGAAAATAAGTTAATAAAAGAAGCAGACTATAAGTAAAAGATATTAAAGAACTTAATAGAAAGTGTCAAATTTAGATCACAATATGTCTCGATGTATTGATCATATCATATTCTGTAGTTTTTACTCAGTTAATTTCAGGAGATATTGCTACTTGCAGAACTTTTTTGAATATAAATAATACTGTTTTAAAATACAATCAAAAAAGTTTATTTATAAATATATGTAATCAACATTCGAAATGTTTCAGCCAATTTATTATAAACAAGAATAAAAAGAATAACAATGAATTAGAATAGATCATTAGATTTATTTTACAATATATGGAAAAATAAAATATAAATCTAAAAAAAATTACTTTAAATATTTTGGCTATTCAAAAGTTAAATTTAGTGAAAGTATAGCTTTCATATAGTCTACTAGTAAATGTGGCAAGTTTGCAGGTAGGTCTGTAATTTTTTAATATTCTCTTTTTCAGTTTTCTTAAATATTAATATCCCAATTGTATTCGTCCATTCATATGTCCCAATTATATTCCTCCATTCATATGTATTATGCTGTCATTTGGATATAGATAGCATTTCCCAGTAAAAAAATGAATGATTGGTTCTCTCCAAGCTGTCTATGGCACTAGTTCTTAACATATACTTCAGCTATTTACCACAAAATTTTTAAAGTGCTTATGTCTCTAGATCATGACTTACGGCATGAAATATGACAGTGTTTTGTGTTTTAACTCTTGGTAGAATAATGTACTAACATTAAATTGTTCTAAATTGGGGGAAACTGCTACTGAAAGATTTGAAATGGTTCAAATTGCATATGGTAATGAAGCCACAAGTCACAAGAACATTTTCAAGTGATTTGCAAGATTTCGTGATGGAAAGATGAGCATTGAATACGATCCACAATGTTTTGAAGCACATTGTCACATTCCATGTTGTAACTCTTGATCCAGACTTGATAGAGTCTTAAGTTTTTGTGGTTTATAGCTAACTGTCATTGCATAACACATTAATTGATTCAAAGATAGCGCTGCATGCAGCTTGGAGAGAGAACCAGTTACCTTTTCACTGGAACACACTTTGCATAGCTGTATCAACAATTTTTCTATTTCATATCTGCTTAATATAAAAAAGACGAAAGTCCTATCTAATATTAATATTAACTATATAATGTGTTTGTTTTGTTTTTTAATACTACCAGTAAGAATAAATTTAATTATATAAACCTTTACACCATTAGTATCAAAGATACAAAACGAAACTGTAAAACATTATAAAAATCATATTTATGTTTTACAGTATTAATTCTGTCGTGTTAAATATCTTTAAGTATTAATGAATTTTCAGTTATACAATTGAATGTTATTGAATAACTTTTTGTCAATAAACATCACATGACCACCACCTCTTATGCTTGTGTATATCCAAGGCTTCTCACTGATGAAGGCCACAAGCCAGAAACTAGTCTGGGGATAT
Source organism: Epiperipatus broadwayi (assembly GCA_028023455.1). Taxonomy (NCBI): domain Eukaryota; kingdom Metazoa; phylum Onychophora; class Udeonychophora; order Euonychophora; family Peripatidae; genus Epiperipatus; species Epiperipatus broadwayi. Next base: position 495,092 of record JAQFVV010006264.1, on the reverse strand, counting down.
TGAATGAGTAGGCACTAGATGGGGATTTTATGCACAAGCCTTCTGGCATCCATTGATTACTCTAGCTTGTTGTGTGTGGCAATATGTATAGTGAGTTTTGCCTGTTTTAACTTTTTGTCAAGAAACATTAAAATCATCCCTTTTCTTTTTCACTCCAAATATTTATATTGTATAAATATATCATGCCTATCCACTCACACAGTCATTGTAGACATATTATCGTTAAGTTTTTTTGAATCTATATGCCAATTTCTTCAATTCCTTTAAAATGCTATATTACTTTAAAATATATATATATATTTTTTACTTTAAAATATTAATACGAAATTTCTATAAAAAAATTTACAGTCAATCAAATAATTTGATCAGACATTTGATTTTTGGATAATTGGAACTAAAGAAAGAATTATTTAAAGAAAATTAAGCCTGAAGCATTGAACTCCATGGATTAATTTGCTGCATGTTTTCTTTATGTGTGAAAGCGTATCCATTAAAAATCTCATTATTTGAAATTCCACGTATTGTCCTATTTCTTCAATAATCAGTGTCTTTACTATAGAATAGATTTATTGTTCAGCTAATTTTGGAATGCTTTCATTTTTTCAGTACCTTTTATTAAGGTGAATGAGAGCAAAATTTTTCCATTAACTCTTCTAAAGAGGTTTTTTTTTGTTATTGTCTCTAGTCATATAAAATTGATATAAAGATACTTTTTTAATGCATTACATCACCTTTCATCTTGGCAATAACAAGAAGAACAGTAATAGTATCTTATAATAACAGTTTCTACTTAATTTTTGCTATTATGGAATTGCTTTTAGATTATGCTCATCTTCCCTTTTCATTAGCGTAGTTGCCGTGAATCTTTTTTACAGCATTAGTACATATCTCTGGTAAAGTCCATAAATATCGTGTAATATTTTTTTAATACTTAATAATAAAGTGAATATTTCATGTGGGTTATTGTCATCCATCGTCACGGTTAGAGACAGTAGGAGAATAGCATATTGTAAGTTAGAAAGAAAGACCTTGAGGGAATAAATGATTTAGTTATAATTAAACTTTATTTAGACAGTATACATTTGTAAGCTTAAACATCATATAAAAATACACTCAGACACATTAAATTATTTCTTTGTAAAGGTATGAATAAATGCAAGTTTAAATTTTATAAGCGTTAATTTAATAAAAAAAAGAAGACTTTATTGCTCAGGAGTTTATGAGAAGTTCTAGCGCCGGAACTGGAAGCACTAGAATCCTGGGACCTTCCGATGCCAAATCAGGTGCCCTACTACCTGCATCAAATTGCGCAGGGCATCAGTTTAATAGATAAAATATAATAATGTTTTATAAATAGATAAATCATAAGTTTAAATTTTAAAATTATTCTTTTAAATAATTTTATTTTTAATTAAATAAAATCATTTTTAACTTAAATTTTTAACTAAACTTAAACGAATCGGTTTAAACATTTTAAAAAAAATCAAGTTTATCTTAATTAAAAATATTTTTAAAAACAAAATTAATTAATTGATATTATTGATTTGAATTCAATCTGGAATATAAAATTGCAAAATTTGTTTTGACTTTGAAGTTTTAATTAATTGTGGATACAATTTTAAAAATAGCGAAATAATTATTTTCTAATCTATTGTTACGTGCTATGATATTTTATGTGATTTTGTCAGCTTAATTGCAGTAAAAACATTAAAAAGAAAATAATTTTATGAGAAGTTAGTGATGATTTACAAGTTGGTTGTGTAAAATTAATTTTCAATAAATTACTTCGCAAAGTTAGCAATTGCAAAAGAACTTCTATGAAATAAAAAAGGATTGACCGTTTATTTGATTCAAAGTTGCTATGTAGCACCACCTTGTAGAAAACAAAATGATTATTAAAATATTAACTGATTAAAACAAATTGTGGATGAGTAATTAAAAATTCTTGGATCTCTGCCCATTTTTGACAATGTTCTGTGTATCCTTTTGATTATTTATTAAATACAATGTAAGCTGATTCGATTCTTCAAAGTGAAAAATCTCCCACAGGTTTGTTTCAATTTCAGTATAATAATTTACAGTGATAACTGAAAATGTCTGTCAAAGGTTTCAGGAAATTTTAAGATTAAAAATTGAACTTTAAAAATTGTTATTCTTTATATCATTATTTGTTTTAAATTAACATAAATGCAGATTATAACATCGTGGCTTTTTAAAAAAAAAATTATTTACTAATTAAGTTATATTCATTGTGTAATACTAAACATAAGGAAAACTAATATATATAAAAATATTTTATAAAAAACTTTATTTAAATTGATGAGTAATATCCTAAAAACCAAAAATAATTTTTTTTTTGAATCATAGTTTTGATTGCTATTTTGAATTTGAAATGAAAATATAAGGCATTCATAAATTAATTAATCAATTATTAAAGTTAATTAATTTACTAATGTCCAACACTTTTATTTCAAGTTAAATATAACAACCAAAATTGTGGTTGAATAAAAATTTTTTTTATTATAAAATATATATATATATATTTAGTGTTCATATATTTTGCAATGCAGTTTTATAACTATTTATATTACATATACCATTTACACCTTTCTTAAACACTTCAACAATATTATTTTTTATATCAAAACAATTTTTACAGTTTCGACTGTCCTGCAGTCATCATCAGAGCTGCAATATTCAACTATATAATTATACAATTAATACATTTTATGCCAAATTGTTTAGAAAGTTTTGTTTATGAAAGCAGCATTTTGAAAAAAAAAACAAGTTTTAGGTAAACAATCAAAGAGAAATTAAGATTTCATCCTTAACATTTTTTAGCGATTTAGTCACGGAATTCAATGAAAGCATATTTTTGAAAAATATACTGCCATGTATTGTTATTGTGCATCACTGAAAACTTACTGGACCGATGTCAAGAGAATTTGAAATTTGGTCCATCCATCAATGTTAGGCTGGACAACTCTGAAATATTGCATTATCATTGATATCTAATATGGTATAAAATTTGAAAAAAATCCATTCAGTAGAAATATGTTAAAAAGCATTTACAAAATTTGACCCAAATAAGTAAGCAAACAGAATTTATAAGTTAAATAAAAGCATTAGAAAAAAAATGAATGTTTTTATCAAAAGTCTTTAAAGTAAAAGGATATAAAAGAAACAAACTATAAAAATGCTATAAAAGAAACTCTTGTTTGCAGTTCTTAGAAATATGTTATTTTTAGAACCAGATTGTTTCTGTCAGATCCTCTTTCATAGAAGCTTTTTTATCTGATTTGATTATTTTCAGTGCAGAAAACATTCTAACACAGTCTCACTTTTATAATGCTAGTTATATTTGATAACCTCCAATTAAGCACAGGTGACTTCTACCACAAATGTCTAACATAACATATTGGAATTTGCAAAGAATTTTACATTGGTCCTCAATGCAAATTAAAATATACCCCGACAAGAAAAGTCAGATTAAGTTTCATTGTCTGGTAAAGTGAAATATATAAACTCCTAATATTTGTGAAATTTAATCACTACAATATAAGTATTGAATGTCTTTAGAAAAATTTAACTTTATTTAAATATTTCAAATACATTCAACTGTTAGTAATGACACTCAGGTTAGTATATGTATAACATTTCAAGAGGTAGTCTCCTCTTCTTCAGGTGTGGTTGGCCTGACCAATGACATTACTAGCATGGGAATTGAACCTGGACCCTTAGCTTCTTGGATATTGAATTTTAAGTTAACGCTCTAACCAACTGAACAGTTGGTATAAAACACAATTTCACATTTCATGACGCAACTTTGATCCAGATACACTAGCATCTTAAAAATTTTTGTGGTGAATAATTATGTCACTACATAACACTTGCAATGGTTCAGAGATGGCAGTGCAGACAAGTTGGAGAAAGAACCAATCATCTTTTCAGTGGTGTAGACTGTGCATATTTAGTATACAAACAGAAAAACTCACTAAAACAGGCGATTTATTAGTATTAAATGTCTAACAAGTTTCAGTAAAAAGATCATCTCTGGGCTAAGCACCTACAGTTGTCTGTTGGTTTTGTAGTCAGCGCTTCAAATTATCTGATCAACCACATTAATTTGCAATCTCTATCTATAGTTAATAATAGCTAGATAAACCATTCACTGGATAATTGTGGATGTCTAGCTGTGTTAGCTGTAAAGACAATCCTGCCAAGCATTAAATTATAATGCAAAGATATGAAAGAACACAGTTACAAAATGTCATATATGAAATGTTGGCAATATAAGAAAATTTTTGAATTGTTTTCCTTCATAAAACTTTATTTAAATATTTTGATAGAACAAATGGTATAATTAGAAGCATCATATTTAGTATAAAGATTTATTTACACTAATTTAATCACATGCTGTTTAAAAGTTTAATGGATTTAAATAAAACAAAAAAAAAAAGAATATAAGCTTCGTATGGTATATAACCAATGTCAATGCCATGGCAAACCTTATGAGCTTTTGTGTAAGCACAATTTGTGCCTTGTAAATCTACAATAAATATTAAAAATGAAACCCCAAATAAAAAAAAGACATCTTCTTCACTCTCCTAGTGCTTCTTCTTCTCCCTCTTCCTTCTTCTCTTCCTTGCCCTGGCATTATATGTTGCTTTTATCATATTTATGGAAAGTACATTTCTGTATGTAACTCATCCTTCAAATAATATTTATATAGTATATACCAAAATTAAAAATATAATTATAAAATTAAAAAAATAATAATTTCAGTAATAAAAATAAGGAAATTATTAATAGAAATTAATAACAGTAACTAAAGCAAATTATTGTAATTGTTTTTTTTAAATTGAAATATGTGGTTTGTTTAACCTACCGTTACCACAGTATATCATAATTAGTATTCTGATCAAAAATAAAATCTAGATTAAGTTTATATATATGATAACTTCAAAAGAAATTAATACTGCTATACTAAATACACACACACACACAAGAAACATAAAAGAAAATATCAATTTATAATGCAAAATAGCAAAGTTCGTTCTTAAAAACATTAGTATAGTTAATATTTATATAAAATACATGTTTTTTTCATATTTAAGATAAGAAATACATGTGTAAAAATATTTATTGTGTTATATTGCTTATGCCTATCAAATGCATTCTTGTGATATCTTGCGTGTAGCTAAATGCCACCCCCCACCATAGCATATTATTATCATTATTCTTCAACTTCAAGTAATTCATACCATTTTTTTAAAAAGTAATTTTCTTTTTTTGTGTTTTGATTTCAGCAATTTTCATCATCTCTATTCCTTAAAATTAAACAATAGATTTACATATATAAAAAATAGATGTGTATGTTATTAACTATGAAATTAAGAATATGTTGAAAACACAGAGGCTAAATTTTATCCATACTGTAGCGCCACCAGTGCAAACCAGAATAATCAATGGATTCAAGAAGTTTTTTTTTGTATAAAATCCCTATCCAGTTCATAATCATCCAATATCCCTAAGATCTAGGTGCATTACTCTCAGATCAAAGTCTCCTCACTGATGGAAGTCACAAGCTGGAAACTAGTCTGGGGATATTGGATGAGTAGGCATTAGATAGGGATTTTATGCACAAAACCTTGCATTCATTGATTACGCTGGCTTGCACTGGCGATGCTAATGTATGGAGAGTTTAACCTGTGTAAACTATTTGTGTAAGCATAAGAAATGGTAGTCATGTGATGTGGAGTGGTTTTAAACATGTTGGAAAGTTCGTCTCTGACAAAAAAAAAAGTCAACATGTTGATATAATTTAAATTGAGAAATAGTAGCTACATTATTCAAAATTTTTGCAGTCAAAAAATGTTAAATGGTCGAAAAGTATAATGGATAACTTCCAAAAGACTTTCACATAAGTAATAATCTGAAAAATTGAATGGTAAAGAGATCTGAGAATAATATAATCTCTATTCAGTCTCCCCTTGCAACTTGAGAAAGACTCGGTGGTTTTTTATTGTAACAGTTATGGTTATAAAGACATAAATTCTATCACCAGATCTATAATTTTTTCAATTAGCGGGAATAAATTTCATTTATTATTATTTTTATATACTTTTATTTAACTTACCCTATTTGTCTGAATCAAATCTTGTAACTCAAATTTCATCCACTTTTCAATTTCCCATCTGATTGGACCTTTGCATATACATGGGTTCTCAATGCCGATACAGTTTTAGTGTTTGAAAATAATTTTAGTAAAAAAATAAATGAAAAATTTAAATTTTTACGTTTATATGTAATATTAAATTTCAATGGTGTCTAATGGCATTCATAATTTAAAATTGAATGATTCATTAAAAACTTATTTCGATAATTTGTTGTTATATAAAAAACTAAATAAAATTAAATTAAAAAAATAGGTTTTTTTATTCACATTAATGCACGAAACATTAAAAAATAAATTTTCTTTAGAATTTCGCAAGTATAAGCATTGCGCATCTATTCCCAAGTCAGATTTTTATTCTAATGAATAATCGGCTTTCTTGTATCAATAAAAATCTATTTAAAAGAATCCGACTTGTGAATTATTGTAGTAACACTTTTATTTGCGAAAACCAAACTTTTTTGCTTATTTTAAAAATGTGAAATAAAAGTGTTTCTTTAAAAAAAATTTATCTTCTGATTTGATTTCAATATTAAATGGACAATTAAAACAAACAATTGAAGTTAGTTACTTGGGCGGTGATGTGACATTTAGGGACTAGAAGTGACAGCTTGAGTTTTGATCTGGAAACTTTCCTAGCTCTAGAATATGCCATTTTACCACTTTTCTAAAGTGCACAGACTAATAAAGTAGTAACTTTTTATTAATTTAATGCTTTTAGGGTGCTTCAGTAAATTCAGACAACATAGTCCTTTTTAATTTGTATCCAAATCGGAACATCTTAAGATTGGTAGGGATAGTAATTGTATGCTTAGGTTACGTAAGAGATTATGATATATCTTATCATCATAATGATCTAACAACCTTTGACTCTTGAGTCTATCGTTTAACAATAGAAACGTACAGTGCTATGAGTTTTTAATGTCACCGAGAATTTTATTCGCTACTGAATGAAGCTGTAGATTAAGCTACAGAAAAATTTTCACGCACTTAACATGTAGGACTATTGGATAAATATATTTTTTAGCCAAATTAGCAGATATTAACATTTCTTTTAGATTTACATATATAAATATATTACTATAAAATAACATCACATGATCACCATCTCTATACTAGCACATAATTGTTGTAAACAAAGGCAAAACTCTCCATACAGCAGTGCTCATTGATGATGGCCACAAGCCAGAATCTAGTCTGGGGATATTGGATGAGTAGGCACTAGATAGGGATTTTATGCATAAGCCTTCTGGCATCCATTGATTACTCTGTTTGGCACAGGGTGGCACTACTGTATGGAGAGTTTTGCCTTTGTTTACTATAAAATAAATGTATAATGTGCATCATAGATTTTATTCCATTATTTAAAAATCAAAATAAATAATTAATGATTGATTAATTCAGGCAGTAAAAATCCATATCCTTCAATTGACTGAATCATGCATTGAATAATGTCTAATATGGTGCAGTGGTAAAGTTTCAGGCTGAAGTGTAAGTTTCTTGAATTAGTTCCTAATCTGGTTCTTCCAGTACTCAAATTTTTTAAGAATTCTTGAACAATAAAGCCATTCGATTATTACTTTTTCTTCATAATGATGATGATGCACATTGATGTATTACAACTCTCAAAAGAATAATAGTTCAAAAAATAGTTTCAAAAAGTATTATTCTATAAATGAAAGACCACCATTATTCATCCATTTGCAATTTTCTTTGATTTCGCAAGAGAATGAATGGGAAAAAAAATAAAAAGTGATAAATAAATAACGGTATACATTTTAGAGTACTCTTATGAGTTAAATAAGATATGGATTAATTGATTGTTATATTAAAGTGTACTTCATGTTGCCACTTTTAAATTGTGAACTGATGAAATTTTATGCTAGAGAATTGTTCAGGGTCTTGTGAATAATACGGTCTTTATTGTCACATGTAGCCGAGTTTTTTTCTCCTACAATGGAATATAAAAGATGTGGTTAGTGACTCATAGGATGCTATTAAAACAAACTTGTTAATATTGATATTGAACATTAAGCAATTATTTGGGAGAGAGGTTTTCTGATGTGGTCCTTATCACTGGTGCTTCTTGAAAGAAGACTTAGTGGTGTATGAATAAAAAGTCGATCTTTTTGATTTTTGAAATTATGGAAAATAAAAACATAATTTTTTCTTCATCTTAAGATTTATATTAAGGATTTCTTAATACCTGTGTAGTATTATTTGCGTTCCAAAAGAATATATGAAATCAGACGATGGATTTATTGAAAGTAATTTCTGTTAACCGGTTCTAGTTTTACTTTAATTCATTATGATGATGTGTTATTTATAGTTAATTTTCATTACCAATGATTGGATTATTCAGTTCTGTATTATAAACAAAATTAAAAAATAACATAATATAGCCTTATTAATTAACTATTCTTAACTTTTCCTCTTAATATAAAAACATGCAGATAGCCCAAAGTCACTTTATTATAATATTTTAATAAGATAAGATATTTGATTATTTTATTAGCACTATTATATTTCTACTAAATAAAATATGCATCATAAAACAAGTCCTTCTTAAATCCAGAATACAAAGCGGCAAAATCATTACAGTATTTTTCAACTTGTCTAATTCTGCTCTAAATGCTTCTTTATAGATTCTTAAAGACTTTTTGCCTTTAATCTTTGTAAACTTTATCTAAATCTCATTTGTTAAAATAACACTTACAAAATTGATCATTTCTATTAGGATTATCATTGAATGTTTTTATTAAGGGACCTTCCAGTTTCTAATTATATTTCTTCCATGCGGTCTTTTTGTATGCTTTTACTATTTTTTTTTGTCCGTCTGTGAAATCTTGTAATCCAATTTTCATTCACTTCCAATTTCTGATCTAGTTGAAACTTTAAATATATATGTATTTCTGATAACAATACATTTTTTTTTAGAGTTTACAAATAATTTTAGAAAAAAAATTAGCGAAAAACTTAAATTTAAAATGAAATTCAATACTCATTACAGTGTTATCAAACAGTAGCTAAATTTTCTACATTCTTATTTTCTGAGGTATATAAAGACTTTCAAACATGCCATCATCAGATTTCCAATAATATGGATGGCTGAAGAGTGGAGAAGACTGAAACCTGTCCATTAAAGTTTGAATATTTGCTTTCTTAATATAAACTGAGCACTGATTATATATATGTAGGAGATGATGATCAGGACCAATTCATGTGCTGGTTGAGCACCAAATATGTATATTGGAAATCATTTTCTTTTTCACATGTATGTGGTCAGGTATGTCGGTTGTATAAGATGGGGTGGATGACTGAAGGGAGCTTGAAAGTCTGGGTTCAAATCCCTAATTACATCAAGCTTAAGTATATTTACTGTACTTGTATTTAAATATAAAGTTAAAAAATAGAAAATTAATATGTAAAAAAACTTTCTTTTAAAAAAAAAAAAGATGCTTTTATTTACATAGATATATTAAAAATTAAAAAAATTATTAAAAAGTCAAAAAATTTCATCTTTTGCTAATTCTCAAGGAATCATTTAAGCAAACTTATAACTAACATTTTGGAATTGATACAAGAAAGTGGGTGCTAATAATTTTTATTAGTTATTCATTAGATGAGATTAGCCACTCAATGAATTATATTTCTGTAGTGTAATTTTCACTACACAACTCATTCAAGGTAGAGACTGGTTTCTATCCACTTTTAACCATCTTGTGAAGGGATGTAATCATAAACTTATCTAATTTTTTACATATCTTTGATCACGTTTCTGATTACACCCCTCCACAAGGTATTAAAAGCCGATAGAAACCAGTCCCTACCTTGTGTGAGAATGGTGTAGTAAAAACGACACTACAGAAATATTATTCATTAAGAAAGTGAATGTGATTCTTTGGATGTGTCTCTAAGCATGATAGCTTTACACTTTTAAGAAAGCTGATGAAAAATTATTTTTTACTTTCTAGTACGTTTTTTACTTTTTAACATGAATAAAAGCATTTCTTTTGAAATAAATATATATTACTGAAAGCTTTTATTTATTTTGATTTTTTTGTGTGGGGGAGGGGCTTTGGTCAAACAATTGTCTCATTCTTCAAGGTTTTTATTGCTTTTTCTAGTTCGTGGCCATCCTTGATCATAATGTGGATTATACTGATGGTCGTGAATTTTTTTTTTTTTGCTAGTTACGACGTATTTGAGTTTTGTATCAGAAGATAAGTCAGTAGGCAGCAGAATACTAAGTAGTATAATAAACTTTACATTGCATAGCATATAAAAAACTATTCTTCAGTCTCTCATATATATCATGTACATTGATAGTTTTTTTTTTTATAAAAATTAATAATACTGTTAAAAAATACCCTGCAATTTTTCCCCATAAATCTTACAATTTCTAAATTATTTTAGTTAAAAGAACAATGAAACTATTTAGCTGGTGCAATCACAAACTTTGTTATTATACGTAAATGTAAACAAAATGAAAAAAAGAAATATATCTAAATTATTTTTGGATTAGTTTGTTATGTATACATTGAAGCAGCACAAATATTCAATCTTTAAGTATATACAGAATTGAATAATAAAGTCTTTCATAAATATCTCTTTGAATAAACTTACAACAGTGCAATTATTGTGATTTATATTCTACACATATAGTATTCTTAATGAGAATCATTTTAATATACTTTGAAATCCTTTATTTTAAATAAACTTTTTCTTAATTTATGTACATACACAGTGTTTCACTGAAAAGATGACTGGTTCTCTACTCAAATTGCCTGCAATGGCATTTCTAAATAAATATGTTACATAATGACATAATTTAGTTATTCATCACCATTTTCAGGCATTAATCTGTCGGGATTATGAATGACAGCATGAAATGTGATAGTATGTTTCATACTGTAACCCACTATTGAAAAGGCCTATAAAATTTAATTTTAAATTGGTAAAACTGCTACTGAAATATTTCAAAATAATTTAAACGACATAAGGCAATGAAGCTATGAGTTTAATTTTAATTAATTTTCTCTAATCCCTAGTCTCAAATCCATATCACATCAGCAAACTTCTTTCTTTCGTCTATCTATATCACGGTCGGCAACCTGATCCCTACCGTCCACTTCAGTTGGGTAGTGAGTATTACTAAAGTTGTGCAGCAGATTTTTACATTTTTTCGCAGAGTTGCTTGTGTTGTAAATAAATTAATATTTTCAAGTTCAAAATAAATTAAATATAATTTATTCTTTCAAATTGATTTAAATTTGTTATTCACTTTGTGCCGAAAGGAGCTTGAAAGTCTATGCTCAAATCCTCTCTATGACATCTAGATTCCAAGTATATAAAATATACTTGTATTTAGGATATTAGTAATATACTATTATAAATTCTTTTTTGTGTAATTATTTCCATAAGCAATAAACTAGGCATCGGTGGGTGGTAAGGAAATAATACTGGTAACAAGAGTACAAATATGGGCAGTAGGTAAAAGGAGACAATTCCTGATCTTTATCATGTGATTTTTTTCTACGTCTCTTAAGATTTAATTTAAAATTTCAACTGTCCATCTATTATTAGCTTTTCTAACAATATATTCATTTCAGTTCCATTTCAGTCTCTTAATTCTTTCCTTAATGTCAGTGATATTTATTTATTCTCTCATCCATATCCTTTTTTTCAATCTGTTTTTGTTATTCCTAACAAACATCTCTTCATGGTGGAATGAAGTGTATTATAAAATGAAACTGGTTTTAATAGTTGTCTTTATTTAATAAACATTTATCAATTAATTACTTAATTATTCACAATAATTATTGCATTAATACTATTTCTGGTAAATACATATAATAAACAAAAATTGCTTTATCATGAACTACATATGTACTAGAAGTAAGTAGGCATTTCTTAAAATTATCAAACCACCAATTTTACATCTATAACCATTAGGTACCATTATGTAACAAATAGTGAGATACGTATTGGATGTACTATTTTCATAATTTTGTTTTCTCTCAGTGCTAAACCTTTAAAGAAATATTGATTAGTTACTTGGGTAGTGGCGCACATGAGATAAATCCATAAATACTTCATATTTCACTATAAACTTCATCAACACTTCTTTAACACTTTAAGCAAATAATTATTATTTATTATAACAGTTTCGACTGTACTAGCAGTCTTCTTCAGATCTTAACTTTCCCACTACCTTCATCTTTCTTTTTCAAACTTTCCTACTACCTTCACCTTTCCTTCGTCGTTCTTTTTCATTTTTATGAAAAAGAAAGATGAAGGAAAGATGAAGGTAGTAGGAAAGTTAAGATCCGAAGAAGATGGAGGAAAGGTGAAGGTAGTAGGAAAGTTAAGGTCTGAAGAAGACTGCTAGTACAGTCGAAACTATTATAATAAATAATAATTATTTGCTTAAAGTGTTAAAGGAGTGTTGATGAAGTTTATAGTGAAATATAAAAAGAAGCAAAATATAGAGGGAGAAACAAGTAGATAAGAATAAACAAGGCTAGTATGAGAGATAGTGATCATGTGATGTTTAGTGGTTTAGATAAGAATACTTCATATTATGATTGTTTTCTAAACACATACATCTGTGCATCAGTTTCACTTAATTTTGTAACATTTTCAGAAAAGCTCTTTGAGATCACAATTGAATTATTTTCAAAGTATTTATAGTTCAGTTTTAATAATTGTACTCTTTGTGATTTAGTGCATTAATAGAGTAATAGTCTCAAATGCTACAAGTTTCTGGGTCAACATTTGACTTGCCTTTTCATGCTCAAACAACACATGACCCCGGGAAACTAATCACTTGATTATTTTTCTTTGCTCTGCTTAACTATAACAGAATGATAGGCTTAAGAGTTAAAGATGCCTAGATCAAATCTATCATTTCTGGGGTTTGGATGCCATACAATCCACTGAGCAGCAAATCATTTGATTATTCATAATTATTCTAAATTACACCAAACTATCAATTAATAAATTAACCCAACTTTTATATATTTCATATAATTCATGATGATTGAGCACCCAAAAATCAAATTCTAAGCAAGAATTACATGTAATTGATGAAAATTTTCTTTTTTTTTAACTTTCTTTAGTGGGAGATTATATCCAGGAATCTTAGCTTTTCGTCTACCACTGTGCTTCATTTAGTTTCACTGTATAAACAATATGACTGCTCTATTTACAAATCAAATTAACATACAGTATCCCAGTGAAAAGATAGATGGTGATCTTTCCAATTTGCTTGCAAAAATTTTAATGCACTATCGTGTCCAGATCAAGAGTTATGACATGAAATGCGGCAGTGGGTTTTATATCTTTGTGGATTATCTTCAGTGTTTTCATTGCGATTACCAACTCTTGAAAACTATTTTAAAATGTTTTTACGATTCATGGCTTTGTTTTCATATAGAGTTTGATTCATTTCATATGTTCCAATACCAGTATCCCCCATTTATTAAACAAAATTTAATGTTAGTTTGTTCCATTCAGGTTAATGTACAAAATGTTCCATTAATGCCATAATTCATAATCAAGACACACTAGCGCCTTAAAATTTTTGTGGTCAATAACTTAACTATGTTGCTATGTGACACTTGAAGTGATTCAGAAATCACTCAACCAGCAGTTTGGAAAACCTGTCACTTTTTGCTAGAGCACCATACTATGCATGTTCACCTGCTATATTGATATATTTGCAATGCTGAATCAAAATATTTACATAAATAAATTCATTCAATGATTTTTCAACCTTGCACAAAAATATGACAATTTACTTATAACTAGTCCCATTTCACTTACTGATACGCCACCTCCAAATAAAACTTTTTGGATCGAGCAGATTATTACCTACCTCTACAAATTCAATAACAACAACCCAGATGCCTTTAAAACAAAGATTACAATATGGACTGTGCATTCACTTATTAACCATCAACCCTCCCAAATGAAAACAAAACTAGGTGTGTCCAATCAGAAGATCACAACGTTATTTAAGTTTTTACTATTGGAGCCCAAATTCCTGGACTATTTAATTAAAGTGAATCTTGATGCTATGCCCACAAACTGGTTCTTATATCAATAAAGATTCCTGAACAACATAGATCCTTCCTGCCCAATCTGCCACAGACAGGATGAGATCTTTGAGTACATTATATTAACCTGCACAGGCTTCGGACCAGTGAAGCATATCATAGCCCAAAATTCAGAAATTGATTATTATAAAATCCTCTTTTCCCCATCATAAGAATCTCAACATTCATTACATATTCCATATGGATCACCCAGTGCCAAATGATATTCAACATCCCACAAACAAATCCCCTTGCAATTTTCTTTAGAACCCTCAGAAAAATCCAAAGTAAAGGCAAAATACTCTCTTCTAAGTTTAGCTATGAGAATACATAGAAACTTTTCAAGATTCTCGGTGAATAAAGTTCCCTATTCTCCCACACTATCTCTGCTGTACCATAGAAGTTTTTTCTCTTCATCTATATTTTACTAGGGCATTAACACTGACAGTTCTAGTTCCCAAGTAAGAAGCTCCTGCTGACAATGTTCTCATCTGAACATCATTGTTTGGAACCAATTTTTTATTCACTAATAAAGTTTCTTTGAAAATAAATAAACGAATTCATGCTTATAGATATTGAAGCATATATTAATTACTTTTTTTTAGGGAAGTAAAACTGTTTACTTAAATCTTGTTTTCATTTCAAACAGGAAGAATAATGATGTCAATAATAAATGTTTAAAGACTAATTAAATTTCTGTGAATTAACAATTCTATATCAGTCTATTACTTTATAAGGTCAAAGAAACCGAAAAATAATAGCTTAGCTAAAAAAAAAAAAAAAGCTAAATAAAAGCATTTAAAAAAATACCTTTAATAAAAAAAAAAAATTACATTCTATGTTGCCTGGTTTTTTATATTACTATAGGAAGTTCGTATAATTTTAAAGATTTAAAGAGAAATGGCCGATTCATTAAAATAGTGTTCTTCTAATTTGATTTATATCTGCTTTGTTGAAAAGTACTATTAATCACTTAGTAACTTAGTTTTTTTTTTTTTTGGTGTTAAAATTCTTATCAAACAAGTAAGAAATTAATTTTTTGGAATTAAGGGATGATAAAAAAACAATAATTTATATAAAAAAAAAACATATTAGTTTTTTAATAAACTAGATTCCCGCTTTGATTTTTTGCTCCTCAATAGATGGTTCTTAAAAACTATTATGTTGGATACCATTATTCATTATTAGGAAACTTATCAATTAATAATTGTGATAAAAAAATTATGAAATTCAATTTAATCATTTTTTTGATTATTTTATGGTGATCTGCCATATTATATAGGTGAATATATCATAAATAATCGGGTGTTATATATTAAATAATTTATAAGTGCGTACCTGTCTCTAAGGTAAAGATAAATTCAGAGCCAACAAATATGATAACTTTACCACCAATGGTGTAGGGCACACATTACAATCTTATTTTTGTTTTACAATCAGCATAATAATACTCCTCAGAACAGTCATGTTAAATCGGACTTTAGACTTCTAACTACTAATAACAAACCCCTATGTACTGTTTGATTTTGGTTGGTTTGATGGATTAGCTAAGGCTGGATACATGGGGGACGACGGACGGACTGAAAACCAAAAATATTTACCCAATCGATCTCGATTTCCAGCTCATGGCATGCCATGGGGATGCATTAACCATTATCTTAATGAGCTGTGTATAAATATATTTATATCCTTCCCCCACCAAAAAAAAAAGAAACACCTTTATTAGATTCTGAAATTATTCAAAAATATAAATGGTACAACATCAGTATTTTTTGTTGTTGATCTTTTTCAACGCCTAACTTTAATATCCTAAAAGAATTGCAGGAAATATAGTTTGATTTTTGTTTTTTTTTAAAAAAACTTTTATATATAGAAACACTTTCATTCTGTCTTCTAGACATTAACCATCAGTTGTAATTATCCATTAAGAAATCACTTAAAAAAAATATCTTTAGAGGCAATTAACAATGTAGTGAGAAAAAATCACTTAGGGGTAAGAAAAGAGTAAGTTGATATTGGTAAATCCAGTTAGATACATATAAGTTTGGAACCATAACGAAGTGATTGTTAAGATTATGCTATGTTAAATATTATAATTATCAATAGTTGTTTATTTCAATATTATTTAGATTGATTGATTATTTGATTTATATATTTGTTGCAACATTGTGGACAAATAAAAAATTATATTAGATATTTGATCATTATAGTTATTTATTATGCTGTGTTATCTTTTAAATTAACCATAGCTCATGTATATGTAAACAAAAGGAGTAAATAACTTTACCCCAGGCTATGACTTAAAAGTATCCTAAATGTTGAACAAAGAAATGGATAGAATGAATCCACCTATTCTTAGTTGCTCTGATGTTTATCAGCATACCTTTATCAACATTGTTAGTAATTCAGACTGAAATTAATTTATCAACCAGATGGAATATGGCACTTAAGAGTTATTAAGCTCATAATTAATAATACATTGGCCAGACAGTATCTCTTTTTTAACACCTTGATTGTAATAATTAAGCAAGATTTAATATGTAAACTTTTAAATTAAGCATAGTTCATTGTATATGTAAACAAAGGGGTAACATAAGAGCAACTAAGAATAGGTGGGTTTATTCTATTCTTGATTCCTTTGTTCAACATGTAGAGCGCTTTTAAGTCATACCCTGGGGAAAAGTGATTTACTCCCTTTGTTTAATTCATCATCATCATCAAACATTATCAATCCACTGCAGGATGGTCTCTCCAAGTTCAATACACCTTTTCCTATCTTTAGCTTCACTTTTCCACATCACCCCTGCACACTTTCTTATTTCATCCATCCATCTCACATGTGGTCTCTTTCTGGGTCTTTTACAATCTTTTGGAATCCAGTTTAAAATTTCAATTGTCCATCTATTATCATCTCTTCTAGCTATATGTCCAGCCCAACTCCACTTCAGTCTTTTAATTTTTTCAATGAGGTCAGTAACACCTGTTTGTTCTCTTACCCATGCATTGTGTTTAATTATGCTATGTTCTATATTAGAAGCATGCTAAGCATTAATAAAAGCTAAGTTTGAATTATAGAGATTACCTTTTAGGTATGAATGTCCAGAACCTTTATTTGGATATTACAATTATCCAGAAAAGAGACAAAAGTAATCTTCGGTATTCATTTTAGTTATGTTGACTTTATATTGGTCAATTCAATAACTTGTCTCATCATGAATACCAGATTTTGTATGATTAGTGAGAAGTACTAATTATTTCAAAAACATTTTAAACTTACTTTTGGAATCTAATTAAAAAAATAAAAGCATTGTGAGTGATTAAAATATATTACTGAGAAAAAGGATAATATAAAAAAGAGAGAAATTACAAATAAAGACCAAACTGACTATTAAATTAATACATATGTGCATGCAAGAAAATAATGATAAAAATAATGATTGAAACAAATAAACAGATAATAGAATTCAATTTGCAATGTAAATAGAAAAGAATAGCGAAGTGATGTGAGGCACTGTCACTTCTTCTTTCTCAGTCAGGAATCTCTCAGCCACTATGACCAGAGAAACCTTCCCTTTCCATTTCCCACCCTAAGTTTTTCCCATATTCTTTTCTATCCTGCTCCATTCCATTTCCACCACGTAATCTTTGTCAATTCCATAGCCTTTATAACTAAATCTCCATTATCTTTTCCCAAACACAGCATAAAAATCAAGAACCCATTTTCTATATAATCATTATGTTTATATTTATTCTCCCACAACTTCATTATTTATACCCTTTCTGTTTAACAGGAATTTACATTCACTTAACAGATGCCGAATATTTTCTATGCCATCCTTACATAACTTGCAGACTAAATCACCCACATTTTTCCATTTATGTGCAAGTTCCCTTGTTAAGACCCTGTTTGAGCCTTGAACAATAAATTACTTTCCTTGCTATTAAAACTCACACCAACATTCTATTTTCTTCTATATATATAAACTTTTTACTCTCCATGCTAGTCTCCATCTTTCCAACTCCATATTCTTTATTAATATATCTATTCTTCTATCCTATTCCTTGCCACTATAACACTCAACAATTCTCTTAACACAATCATCCCATCTTTGTATAAATATAATGAAGTAAATTCTTTATTCAAATCTTCTGCATACCATACTATCTTTCTCACCCATCTTGTTACCTGCCCTTTATTCATAACCCAGTTTGGCTATGGTTGATTCTACAATAGGGCCATCTAGTGTGAGCCAGAGTAATCAGTGGGCCCTATTGCATGGAGAGTATTGTCTCTGTTTTAACAGCTAGAGTAACTATGGGAAATAGTGATCAATGGTGATTGATAATATGGATTTTAATATTAAGAAAAAGATAAATAATACTAAAATATATATTGAAACAAAATTTTTTAGGAAAAATACTTTTTATGAACAAAGGATTTGAGATTTGATTATATATACAGAATAAATATTGTTAAAGATTGTTCTTGTAATAATTATTACATAAGTGATATAATAAAAAATAAAGTATGGAAAATGATTGTTTTATTGGATTAATCAGTAAATTAGATGTAAAGAAAAGTGTAATAAGAATAAAAAGATGTGCGAAAATTAATAAAAAAAAAAAGGGAAATTTACACTAGTTATTGTATCCAAGAGTATTTTTTAGTATAAGAAAGAATATAAATAGGAAATTTAAAAATAAAATTGAAAATTATTTTACATACATTAAATGGAAAGAAAAATATATTAAACCATCAAACATATTATGCTTACACAAGCTGTTTTCACAGAGGCAAAACTTTCCATACAGTAGCAACGTTTAATGCAAGCCACAGTAATCAATGGATGCAGGAAGGTCTATCCATAGAATTCCTATCTAGTGCCTATTCATCCAATATTCCCAGACTAGTTTCTAGCTTGTGGCTTTCATCAGTGAGGAGTGACAAGCCAGAAACTAGTCTGGAGATATTGGATGAGTAGGCCTAAGATAGGCATTTTATGCACAAACCTTCTTGCATCCATTGATTACTCTGACTTGCATTGAGTGACACTACTGTATGGAGAGTTTTGCCTCTGTGAAAGAAAAATGTAATAAGAATAAAAATGTTGTACAAAAATTATGCATAGAAAAAAAGAAAATTTATACTAGTTTTTTGTTTTCAAGTGTACTTTTTATAATATAAATAAAACAAGAAAGAATATAAATAGGAAATTTAAAAATAATTGAAAATTATTTTAAGTAAATAGATAAATGATAATAGGAATGATAGAGTAGAAAATATGAAAGGTATTTGTGATGTAAATTGTTTAGATTGCAAAAAAGATGATTAAAATATTTCATATGTATTTAACAATAATAACAACAACAACAAAACAACTGAAAACAATATTTAAATGATAGGACACATGCAAAAATATATATGTGCATTGTGAAATAAAACTGCTGGATATAAAAGGATGAACAGGCATTATTTGTATGTTGAAAGGGGGGAAATAGTTTTAATCAGAAGTAATATTTACTAAGTAAACATTTGTAATGAAAATAAAAAGATAGCAATTATATATAATTGAATATGAGGAGGAATTTTTGAATTAGCAATTAGATTAGGCTAATTGGAAGAAAAAAAATTAGAATGTGTACTAAAGAAACAGTTCAAGTTAAAAAAAAAAAAGGATAGATAGATAGATAAATAATCATATTTATTGCCAAAATAATGAAAAGAGTATTTGCATAATTTAATTTAGCAAATGGCATGGTTCATCAAACAGATAAACTGCAATCAAACCAAAAAGATTCATAAATTTATACAAAATATAATGAAAAGAATAATATCATTTATTTCTGTATCGGACATGTGATCTTCCACATGGTTGAGAGATGATTTAGTTGTGAGAATGATAATAAATGTAGCATTCAAAAGTTTAATACTAATAATAATTTTTCAGAAATATTACCAAATTTACCACTTCCTTTATTTTATTTTGGTTATATTGCATTTATAATAATTTTATTACATAATGTACTAATAATAGACATTATGTATGTTTAAATATTATTTTTAAACTTTTGAATGCTATATTTATTAACATCATAACTAAATCATCTCTTAACCATGTGGAAGACCACACGGCCAACACTGAAATGAATAAGAAATTATTCATTACAATATAATTACTATATTAGCAAAAAAAATAAATTATAGTATATTAATTTAATATATATATTTCCTCATTTTTTTTACGCTTTCTTTTAAAGCAACTCTTCCAATAATAATTTTTATTTTTTTAAAACCAAACTACTGTACTCTCATATCTCACATAGAGAGGAAGTTTATTATAATGTTTTGCGCTATTAAAAGTACGTCTAAATTCGGTTTGGAATAAATATTGTGACTTCTCTCTGTTAATTTAAAGTTGTGGTATTAGTTGAATTGAAGATAAACTTGCAAATATCATCATCAATCATTATCAATCCACTGCAGGATGGAGGTCTCTCCAAGTTCAATCCATCTCCAATCTTTAGCTTCTCTTCTCCACATCACCCCTGCACACTCTCTTATTTCATCCACCCATTTTACATGTGGTCTTTTTCTGGGTCTTTAACAATCTCTTGGAATCCAATTTAAGATTTTAATTGTCCATCTGTTATCACCTCTTCTAGTAATATTTCCAGCCCAACTCCACTTCAGTCTTTAAATTTTTTAAATTGAATTATATAGGTAAAAAAATGATTTTGGTTTTAGAAAATATAGATTTATTTTAACAAAGAATTAACAGAAGGAATATTAATTGCAAAAATACAGACTTAAATAGTTGTTAATAGGAATATCAATAGAATGCATTTTCAATGCTCAGCACCTTTGTCTAAGGCAATAGACATAAGATTAAAAAAAAAAAAAGTTACATATATCAGTGTAAATTTTATGTTTATTGCTTTAGACTATTGCTATTACCTACTATTAATCTTAGTATTTTTGGATTTAATATTCCTTATATTTATGGGAGAATTATTAATATTATGTAATTATTATATTATGAATTTTAAAATATTTTATAGATTGGTATATATCTGTATGAATAGATCTTGAAAATGATTGCAGAAGATAGTCTAAATTTAGGGGGAAATATGTAATAATATACTGTATATAAGAATATGGGAAAGAAGTTTGATTCATAAAGTGGAACAAGATTTATAAATAAAGTGAATGTGTGGAGGATTATTTTTCTACTAAAATTCACATTCTGTATTACATAGTGTAGCCCAGTGAAACGGTGACTGGTTTTCTCTCCATGCTGCTTGCAGCACCATCTCTGAATGAATGCATATGGTACTTAGTGGCATAATTTAGCTATTTGCTACAAAAATTAAGGTGCTTATCAAGTCTGGATCTAGAGTTGTAATAGGAAGCATGACCGGGTGTTTTATACTTTCATAGATCAACTTCAGCGCTCCCTTTGCCATCACTAAGTCTTGCTAACCACTTGAAAACATTCATATGACTCATGGCTTCACTTCCACATACTATTTGAATCATTTCAATTTTTTCAATAACAGTTTTGCCCAATTTAAACAAAATCTAATGTTGGCATGTATTTTTTCCATCGTAGGTTAAGGTACAAAACACCCTGACACATTTCATGTCATAGGATTACCTTTAAATTTTTCGGATGGATATCTAAAATATATTGCTAAGCAGTGCGTAACAGTGATTAAAAGATGGCACTGGAACACTCTGTACTTACAGATTCAAATACCGTATAACAAAGTCCGTGTTTGATCCATTAAATGTTACTGCATATTGAAAAAGTATCTGAATCAATTTAATTCATAAAAGCATTCCAATTTTACATTCCAGTAATTTATATATATTTAACCTCCTTGGAGTGTGCATATATATTAACTTCTCTTAAGGCAGTTGAGTTAACTTGGTAATAAGTGCTATGCGAAATTAAAAACCCTTCATATTACTGTCAGCTAAATCATTATTATTCACCATTCTCTTAATGTATTTTACTTTAGCATTTCAATTTTAGAGTTGCAGCCGAGTGTTAATGACTCTTGTTGTTAGTATCATCACTTGATGAGTAATTTTTTTTTGGGGGGGAAGATGTATTTCAATTATTGTATTTGATTGAATACCAGTATAATTTATATACTTGGAATTTTCGACGTAACAAGGGATTTGAACACAGACTTTCAAGCTCCCTTCAGCTATTTGCTCTACCTCATACAATTGAAATACATGATTACATTCATGTTGAAAAGGTAAATGATTTCCAATATATGTATTTTGTGCTGAACCATCATTCATCAGAAGATTTGGTTGTTCGATTATCAGATTTTCAATGCTATGAATGGCTGAAGAGTTGGAGGATGAAGTAGATTGAAGCCTGTCCATTAAAATTTGAAGAATTGCTGTCTTAAATATAAACCATGCATTGATTATGTCTGGACCAACTGATGAGTGCTGGTTCAGCATGAAATATGTATGTGTGTGATCATGAGTATCAGTTGTATGAGATAGAGCGAATAGCTGAAAGGAGCTTAAAAGTCTACATTCAAATTCCTTATATAATTATTAATATATATAGGGGATTTGAATTCAGACTCTCAAGCCACTTTACTATCCACGCTATCTCATACTACTGATACACATGACCACACACATGCAGAAAAGATTAAGCACTAATATACGTATTTTGTGCTAAACCAGCACTCATCTGTTGGTCCAAACTATCATCTTCCATACATATATATAATCAGTGCTCAGTTATATTAAGATAGCAAATCTTTACACTTTAATGGACAGGCTTCAATCTACTCCAACTCCAATTCTTCAGCCATCCATACCATTGAAAATCTGATGATAGAATTCCCAAATCCCAAGCTGATGCCAATATTGTTGTCATACCCATGTTGACCTCAAGTCACTCTGACCCCTCACATATAGGACAGTATCCATTAAATACATAGAAGAGGGATGGGCAGAATATAGGCTAAATATGTAAGAGTTGAAATACCAGCCATTCTTATATCTAGAGCCTAATTGTAAATATAGGGGATTTAAACTCAGACTTTCAAGCCACTTCACTATCCACATTATCTCATACTACTGATACATATGACCACACACATGCAGAAAAGATAAATAATCACCAACATTTGTATTTCGTGCTCAACCAGCACCCATCAGCTGGTTTAAACTATCATTTCACACATATATATAATCAGTGCTCAGGTTGGAGTGGGTTGAAGTCTGTCCATTAAAGTATAAGGATTTGCTATCTTAATATAACTGAGGCCTGATTGTATATATGTATGGGAGATGATGTCTAAGACCAACTGATGAGTGCTGGTTTAGCATGAAATACTATTAGTGATTATTTCTTTTCTGCATGTCTGTGTTTATATGTATTAGTAGTATGAGATAGTGTGGATAGTGAAATGGCTTGAAAGTCTGAATTCAAATCGCCTATATTTACAATTAGGCTGCAGGTATTAAAGTGCCTGGTATTTAAAATCTTTTATAATTATTGTATTTGTAAATTTACATAAATAATTAATGATGAATAAATTATAGGTTGTGTTTTTCTTTTCTAAATTCAACCTTGTTTTTATTTAAAATAGAACAATTAGGTGCAGCTTTTACTTTTTCCATTTTTTAATGCCCCTAAGTCTGCCAGCATGGGTGCTGTGGGTTGGCCCCACTAATATAAATATTTGACTACCTCTGAAGTCTGAATATTCACCATAAGTAATGGGTTTTTTTTTCAATGTGTATTACTTTAGTTAACTAAAATTGTTTCATTTACCAAATAAATGTTAAATAAAACTTTTAAAAAAGCATATGAATTTTTTTTTTTAAAACTTTGTTATTGAAAATTATTATGATTTATGTTAGCAAACAATTAACAAGATATTTATCTCTTACTGTGTTTAGCAAAATTATTTGTTTACTGTATTTAAAATTCACGTGACTTTTAATATTTTGTTTGTCACACACACATATAGAGAACTTCTGTATTTTACTAGACATTTATTATTATTAGCACATCGTGTAAATGATTATAGTCCTTCTAATTTTAAAAGAAAAAAGAATAAGACAGAGATTAGAATGAAAGGGGGGAGGGGATTTAATGAAAACTGCTGTGTATCTAATAAACTTAATTTTTGTTTACGTAGTGTATCAATTATTAGGTATGGCAATTTATGTACTATTATGAGCTCGTATTTACTGGGGCTTAGTTCAACAATATATTTGTACTCTAACCTCTGTGTTTTTGAAGCGTTCACATTCTTATGGAAACTTGATCAAATGTGAAATGTAATACTATATATGCATTAATTTGAATTATATTTAAGTTTTATTCCACTGCACATTCTTGAGTCACATGGCTTAAGGCATATGAAAAGGGTATTGTATTCAATTTAAAACATCAACAAAAAAAAACAGATTTATTAATCGTCACCTTTTATATCTTTAAAATTTATATCTAGGTTAGAAATGATATGATAAACTAGTAACAGTCATTAATGTATTAAGTAAATAATTTGACACGTGTAGAATGTTCTCTGCCATTAAGAAGTCTTACGAACTACTGGAGAACATACATTTCATGACATCATTACCATACATAATTTGATTTATTTCAAATGACTCGGTAGCAGTTTTACCCAATTTAAAATAAAATTTAATGTTAGTGCATTGTTCCAATGTTGCGGTACAAACATATTGCCACATTTCAGGCTGTAACTCGTAATCCAGATAAGCTAGTGCTATACTATTTTTATAGTGAATAATATCGATTTAGAAATAGTGCTGCAGTTTATTCAGAGAGAGAACAAGTCACTGCTGGATGAATACACTGAGATATGGGCTAAGAATAAACTCTGAGAAATCTGCTCCATCGGGCAAAAGCGATTCCTTTAAGATTCTCGGGAAAACCTTAAAACTGTCTCGGATTTCCCATGGTGCTGTCCAGGTTGGCTATGAGAAGAGATTGCAAAACAGCATTCTAGAAAAAATCAAAATGGTTGCAAGTGCTCTCTCAGGGATCTATTTATTACTCCCAGGTAAGGCAGCACTGATTAACATGTTGGTGCTACTGCAAATTAATTACTTCCTGCTACTTCTTAAACCAACCAGGTCTTTTCAGAATGCAATAAACTCAGTCTGCACTGGCATCTTGTGGAAGAGGAAAACAGTAATCATCAGTTTAGCCAAGATGCAAAGACTGAAAGGCCTGAATGGGCTCGTGTTGCATGTTAACACCTTTTTAATTCAGAAATTCCTGTCAATGCTTAAGGCAATGAATGCAAGATCGCCAGTGGACTCATTATAGGATGAGATTAAGCCTCCAGACATGCCACTACCCATACAAAGTAAGTGGACTATGGAGCTGCTAGCATATGCCAACAAACTTTAAAGTTATGACATCAATTATTGACAATACTAACACTTACTGGCAAGTTTACAAATACATGCATGCAAACATTATTGAATTAACTGCTGAGCTTGATTTATCTACCAGATTACTAATCAGAAAATTAAATTTTTGCTACTTGGAAGCCAAACATACTGATTTTATCATAAAATTTAATTTGAAAGCCTTGCCAATGAATCATTTTTTGGATAGAAAATTCTCTAAAATAGAACCATTATGTAGCTTATGTAAAGTAGCGGATGAAACTATTGGACATATTTTTACTGCTTGTCTATTTTGGAATCCCGCTAGACAAATATCATAACCAGAGTACTGCCAGTTAACATGAAAATTCTAAGAATCGGGAACGCTATAATGAGTGGTGTTTTTGCTGCGATTAGAATGGGAATGTTCCTGCTTTATGCCGTGTGGTTAACTAGGAATTATTTTGTTTTTAAGCAAGGAAGTAAGGAACCATGGGAGAAATTTATTCAAAGAACTATGTTCAGGGATCGCTTATTAACGTTGGAAAAGCTCTTCAGGGACACTTGGGGACAACTTAGGCCACTGGATGAATAACCTATCCTCAGGCATGCTAATCAAAAATTAATTCAAGGTTAAAAAAGAAATGATCCAGTTAGATGGAGAATGACAAAGGATCACTGCCAATCAAAATACGGACTGCACAATGATCACTGGCTGAGTCACTAAATGAATGGCCAGTTGTTCTGATATAAAACTAGATACATAACAATTGTAGACTAAGTTTGAACGATGAGCTTCTTGCTCTGATCATGAAATTAATTTGTCATAATAATAACTAAGGTATCAAACAGGTATATTTTCTAATTTGGAAAATTATTTACTAATGATTATCATAAAATAACTGAAACACACAGGCTTATTATATACCTGTGTTTATATATGTAATATATAGGGTGTATGAGCACAGACTTTCACATGTCCCACCACTCTCCACCCTATCTCATAACACTGATACACTTGAACACATATGTTGAAAAGATAAATAATCACCAATATAAGTATTTCATGCTAAACCAGCACTCATCAGTTGGTCCAGATTACCATCTTTACACATATATGCTATAAGTGCTCAGATATATATTAAGATAGCCAATCTTTATACTTTAATGGACAGGCTTCAATCTACTCTACACTCCAACTCTTCAACTGTCCATCCAATTGAAAATTCTCATGATGGAATGCTCAAAGGCCACCTTGAGGCCGAGATTCTTGTCACACCCATGTTGATAGATTTTCAATTGGATGGACAGTTGAAGAGTTGGAGTGTGGAGTAGATTGAAGCCTATCCATTAAAGTATGAAGATAAGCTATCTTAATATATATCTGAGCACTTATAGCATATATGTGTAGAGATGGTAATCTGGACCAACTGATGATGGTTTAGCATGAAATACGTATATTGGTGATTATTTATCTTTTCAACATGTGTTCAAGTGTATCAGTGTTATGAGGCAGGGTGGAGAGTGGTGGGATGTGTGAAAGTCTGTGCTCATATACCCTAATGATTGTTATAATAAATGTAACAAATCTAAACAAATGTTTACCAAGATTTATATTGTAATTGTACATGTATTTTCCTTATTAAAAAAAAAAGTCACGTGTCAAAATGCATAATGTGTAAAATTAAATAAATAAATAATTTATCTACGAGTTATAATTTTTTCATCTTTTTTTTAAAATTTACTAAATCTATTTTGATCAATTCCTTGACTCAGAATTACTCTCACTTTGTGGGATCATGGTACAATTAGTCATTAGTTTAAAGGTATTATTTAAATGTGTGTTGTTTTATAATAAAGTATATTGTATTTATTTATTGCACTTTATTATGATCCACTATTGAGAGAAGTTATAGAAAGGACCAATGAATTCCTTGGATTTGTAGATTATGAAATGGCATTCGATTCTATAAACATTTCTTCAGTGATTAAAACATTGGATCATCAAGATATAGAGTCAGGATATTATCATATTCTGAAGAATATTTATAAAAATACAACAGCAACAATTAAATTGCATAATGATACTAGGAAGGTTAGCATTGAGAAGGGTATAAGACAGGGTGATTCCATATCTCCAAAACTTTTTATAGCAGTGCTGCAATAAGGATTTTGTGGATTAAAATGAGAAGCTAAAGGAGTAAAAGTAAGTGGAGATTATTGAAGTCATTTCGATTTTACAGATGGGTGTAGTTGTTTTTGCAAATAATGCTTCAGAACTTCAGGAAATGTTACAAGAGTTATCAATGAAAGTAAGAAAGTAGGACTAAAGGTAAATGTTAAAAAGACTAAAGTAATGTTCAATGGATTTTTTCAAAAGATGAAAATAAAGATTGATTATGGTGAGTTAGGAGTTAACAACTACAAATACCTTGATTAGATTATTACTACAGAAGGAAACATAATGGATGGAGTTAATCATAGAATTAAACTTGGTTAGAGTGCTTTTGGTAGAAATAACAATAATAAAAGGAATATGCCTATTTGCTTGAAAAGGAAGGTTTTTAATAAATGCGTTTAGCAGTTCTTAATTGTGGATCTGTGACTTGGGCACTTAATGGAAGAGCAATACACAGACTTCAGATGACTCAAAGAAGTATGAAAAGATGCCTGTTAGAAGTAACAAGAAATAATCGAAAATGAAATTCATGGTAAGAGAACAAACAGGTGTCGTTGAAATAATTAAGAGACTAAAGTAGAGTTAGGCTGAATATATTGCTAGAAGAGATGATAATAAATGGATAGTTGAAATCTTAAACTGGATTCCAAGTGATTGCAAAAAACCTAGAAAGAGACCACATGTGAAATGAATGGAATTAAGGAAGTGTGCTGGAAGAATGGGGAGAAGATAGGCTAAAGAAGAGAGATGATGAATTGAATTTCGAGAGACCATCATCCTGCAGTAGATTGATAATGGTTGAAAATAATGATGATTAAGATGTATGTATTCAAGTATAAATAAAAAATAATACTTAAATAAATCATAATTCTTGCTATAATAATAGTCAATCCGTAAACGATAGTAGAGGTTTCAGAAGTGTAGGAAGCTACATTACTTGTATTTACTATAATAATATATGAGGTAGAGCTCTGGGTTCCCTCTAGAAAGATCTAGCAGTAAGGTTTTATAAAAAATATAATTAAATTTCTACCTGACTGAAAAATTTGTGTATATTCTTTTTAATTATGATAAAACAAAACATTATTTGTCTCCCATCCATATAAACATGTTTGTATATTTATTCATGAAATAACCAAGTCTGAAAGCATTACTGTGATAATGCACAAGCCAGAGTCCTCATTTTTACTTAACTTGCAAATAACATTCCTTATATCAATGCCAACTTATTTGTCAGATAAAAAAATGACCTAACAATTTTAATAATTAACTCGTAAATGAATTACAGCTTTATCATATATGCAATGCTGATAATATAAAACTTATCCAAAGAAAAATCAAGTACGAAAATGTTAGTTATAATTTCCAAACTAGATTCCTAAAAGCTCATTTTGAATGAACTTATAACATTTTTCTGTATCAATATCAATCTATTTATTATATATATATGTATTTATGTACTTAGATGTTAGTGATATTAAGGAGCACATAAATGAGTTTATATCTGATCATATATGCAACTTTAAGAATATAAAACTATTTCATAAGACAAACAAATCCAAATACACTATTAAAGTAATTTATAAGCTATATTGACATTAATATCACAAAAGGTGGGCATTATTCACAGATTTAAAAATGATTCTTTGTATCTTACATTTGCAAAGAAATCAAGTCATATATCACATGACCTAATTTAAAAATGTTATCCTCACTGAGAAAAGCCAGAAGCTAGAAACCGGTCTGAAGTTGGGGATATTCTGAAAAGCTTGTTAAGAGCTATTGGCAAGCTCATTAGATAACAAATATCAAGTTTATTCCGTAAAATAAATTTATGTTTATATACATATAGCTACTGTAATGTTTATAAAACATGGTATATTTGCATGCATATTGATTATAAAAAGCAAAATAATAATTGTCATATAAAGCAAGTAAAATCTGCTATATATAAAATAAGATTTTTACTGCCTTTGGTTTATTATTGGTAATGTTAAAAGCTTGTCATATTTAATAAAACTGATCCTGTAAGTTTTTTTAATTATGGGTTAAAATTTCTACTACCGTCCATGTATTGAATGGAATGAGTGCTTCTGTAGAAAAATTCATTAAAACTTTCAAAAACTTTAATTAAAATTCAATTAAAAAAATTTCACTAAAATATGTACATATTTAACATCACAAAATCGATCCAACAAGTTGCTCATACAATAGTGTAGAAAGAACAATAAGTACATTAATGTATATAAGCTATTTTGCAAATCTTAAAAAAAAAAAAAACTATCTTGCTAAACATAAAAAATGAACAAACTAGTCAAACTTTTTTATTGTATGTTTTTTTAATCAACAGTTGAATTGTTTTTATATACAGCAAGGAATGAGTTTGACCAATTAGAAAATAAAAATGTCTTGATAATTTATTCTCTGATTTACAGATAAGAGAGTTTCAGAATTTTCTAGATGTGTAATTTGTATATATTGGGTGCTTTTACATAAAAATTGTTGTGGCAAGTGAAATAAAAACATTCTTAAAGAAAAGATTATATAGTGTGCTTCTGTTCCTAAAAAAGTCACGCTTTGTCACTGCCTACTACATACGTTGTAATATCTTATTTAAACCACTAAACATCACATGATCACTATTTCATACTAGCACATAATTGTTATTAAACAAAGCAAAACTCTCCCATACAGTAGTGCCACCCTGTGCCAATCAGAGTAATCAATGGATGAGTAGGCACTAGATAGGGATTTTATGCACAAGCCTTCTGGCATTATTGATTACTCTGATTGGCGCAGGATGGCACTACTGTATGGAGTTTTGCCTTGTTTAATATCTTATTTCACAAAAAACTCTGCCAGGCACTTCAGGTCTTACTTTATCATTAGACAAATTTAGGCGATCGAAAAAGAACTAATAAATAGCATGGTCAATTTCAGAAACTAGTTCATTAAATGTCTTGTCATATGGATGCAAAAATAATTTAGAAAATAGTGTTCTGAATATGCTTATTAGGAATTTGTGCAATATTGCTTGTATTCATAGCAAGTTTTGAAATGAGTTTTTCAAAATTAAAACTTAAAAAAATGGACCCTTGCTCTACAATGGCTCAGAAATGACTTACTGATCTAGCAATAATGTCTCTGGAGCATGAATCTGCATTTCAAATCGATGTAGTTGAATTAATTCAAAACATTGTCAAAGCAAAACTCACAAAAAAAAATCAAAAAGTTTTGTATTTAAGATATAATTTTCTTCCTATAAAACATTATGAGTAATCATATTTGTATATTAATGTAGTATTGTTAATTGATATTTTCTGAAAAAAAAGGTTCATAATATTATTTTTATAATATGTGTTTTGCATTATAATATGTATAAATAATGTAAAGGATATCTACATTTTTTTTTTTTGCTTAGGATTGTCAGATATCTGCTCTGGTCATATACCAATAAATAATTTAGCAAATCACATAACCACTGAAAGGATGTTGACTTTTTTGTTTTGATCCACTTATTAAATAAGAGTCTAAGAGATGTTTTATATAGTTATTTATATTAGTTTACAATCTCATATTTGCAATATAGATCGCTTTCTTCCATTGTAAATGAATTCACGTGAATACTTGTGAACGGATTTAAATATATGTAATCTTTTGCTATTTTATATTTTAATATATATACAACTTTCAATTTATTTTTTTTTTTTTAAAAAAGGTAGAAAGATAGAATGTTATGGTTAATTTCGGAAGTGGTCGTTGATCTAATAAAATTTTATTGTGAATTTGCATTACGTGATTTCCCGCCATTTCTAAATTTAAATAAGGTTTTTGATTATGCCTTTTTAAAATCGTAGAATGTTTTTTTTCCATAGGGATGTGGTATTATTTACAATAATCACTCTTAAGAATTGCTGTTTTAAGACATTTGTAATTTTTAATTTTGAAAAAAAAAAAATTAGTCATTTTAATAAGTATAAATATCAAATACATTAAAAAAAAAAGGACTTCCAGTGACTTATAAACAAGTTTTAATGATGGAAAAAAAAAGTCAATTTAATTTCTCAATTTTTGTCTTTTCTTAGATTTAATAATACTACAGACTCTTACTGCTATATATAATAAAATAATCAAATCCAGTTTTAGAAATTAAAATTATATATATATTCAAAAAGAATTGAGAATACCTTTTATTTCTTATTTAATAATCATAAAACTGGATTAAACTCGAGAAATTATCCAGCAATGGATCAATTACGATTGAAAATGATCATGAAAATGAATGAAAGTTCAGCATTTTTAAAAATAAATTACAAGCTGAAGATAAGTTAAGTGTTACTGAGGTACCTGCATTTAGTGCAGTTGTAATGTGACGGACTCTGGAGCTCAGTGACTATGGATCACAACTCCAGTTTTGGGCTTTTAATTGATGCTCTAAACTTCTGAATCCCCCAATCAGAAAACAATTTGATTATTTTTATACTGGTGTAGATGGCATCATATCATATCATTGAGTATGCATTGCTATTTGTCAAGCTGGCCCCAGCCTAGATTAAGCTATGTCTTTTACTCGGTAGTTAATAAAACTAGATACCCATTTGCTGACCACTGATGAATAATTAGTTGGACTGACTACGGGCATTTCAGTCTGAAAAAGAAAATCAAAAGTTTATCCAGTGTGGACTCTTAAATCCCAGATTGTGGACACAACAAACTGTTATATTAATCACGAGTCTTTAGCACAGTTTTCAATACTATTGTTTGGCTTATTTTTTATAAAATTTTAAATACTTGTGCTGTTCATTCTTCATGTTTGATTAATTCCAGAGAAATCATGAAGATTCAATGGGTGACCAGCGAGAAGTCAAATTCCCATAGAAATAAAGTTAATAACATTTAATCTGTGTCATTGTCCAATGAAACTGCTATTGAATTTTATATATAAACACTTATACACAAACAGTATATGAATAATAGTTTATAGTTCTGTTCATGTATAGTGTGTCAGTGAAAAAGTGACTAGTTCTATCTTTAAGCTGACTGCAGTGCCATCTCTGAGTGAGCACATGTTATATAGCGCCATTGTTTAACTATTCACACAAAAATTTTAAGGCAGTAACTTATGTGGATCACAAATTAAGACATGAAATTGTTGTAGTATGTTTTGTACCTCGGTGGGTAGTTTTTATGCTTTCCCTACCACCATGAAATCTTGCAAACTACTTAAAAATGTTCTTGTGACTTGTGCCTTTATTGCCACACTCAATATGAATTATTTTAAAAACAGGCTTTATTTCTCTATACACAAAATCAAATCGAGTAATATATCACAAATTAAGCATTAGCATTTGACATGTTATATTTAACAAAAATATTAATATATTTTGTTCCTTATTCATTATTTTTTTTGTACATCTTTTGATTACTTTATTACATTAGAAAGAATATTCTATTAATAATTGTATGGTGATGATCTCTTATTTCATTTAGGACATAGAGGTTGGAATCTATTTTAAGTCTCTATAAATTTGCTTACCCCAGTTTGTTTTGAAAAATTGCCTTGCATCTTACAACCTATATGAATCGTATCAGAGATAATGCACTCTTATTGGTTTTTTTTTCCCACCAATCAGAAAGCTTAATGTCAATAACTTGCTTTGTGGATTTTTAGAGAAGATTAGATTTGATCTTATGTTAATGAAAAAAAAGATAATTCCTAATACGTAAGAAAGTTTCTTCTTCTAGCTCACAAAAATCGTAGGAAATTACCATGTCACTGGTTGATTCAACAATTTACTTTTTAATATTTTTATAGATGAATGAATTTTTAGTAGGCATTGTGACTGAATTTGAGGCATATCAGCAGTGATAGATCGTTGAACATTATTCCAATTATTTGAAGTGTGTATCTCTTGTGTCAAGGTAGGCCAATCCTTGTCTCATGATGTCTGATAGTTTTCCCAATTTTATCATGTCAGGTAGCTGACTGTTAGGAAAGTTGATGTCAAACACAGGATTCTATTTAATGATTTACTTTTTATGAATTGACTAAGTAACTTAACATCAACCAATCCAAGACAACCGTTTTTTATTGGTATCGTTAGTGTGTTGTATAATAACAGTTTAGATTTTAATACACATAAATAATTATTTGTATGTTTCTTAATGTGTTCTTGATATATCACTTATGCAGGTTCGTAATGCATAGTACTGTAACAAACCTTTAAGAATACAATGAATTGTTTTAATTTTGTTTCCACATGATGTTTAATAGGTCTGAAAGTTAATAATTTAATCGAGAATTTATCGGTGATTAATTTGTTTATTATTAAATTGGTTTTTGGTCATTAAAACACATTCTGGGATACCAAAAAATTTAGTCGAATTCTTGTAAATTTTGGTATTTCTTTCTGATATTATATGCCATGCTGAAGATTCGTCCCTTGACACAATTGATCCAGTTATTTGCATTTTTTTTAATCAATCCTTAATAATAAGAATGTTGATGACTCCTCTGGTAATAATCATTGCATCTTCAACTTCAACATAAGCCACTATATTTATTTATCTTCTAAGCCTTGTGAAAAATATTCCAAGAATATGACCATTGACCTCTCAGAAGTGAATCAATATAGGTAGCAAATAAAGCAGGGAGTAGAGGAGATTCTTTCACAAGGCTTTTTGTAATATGAAATATCACATGATCACCATCTCTATACTAGCACAATTTTTGTAAACAAAGGCAAAACTCTCCATACAGTAGTGCCATCCTGTGCCAAACAGAGTAATCAATGGATGCCAGAAGGCTTGTGCATAAAATCCCTATCTAGTGCCTACTCGTCCAATATTCCCTGACTAGTTTCTGGCTTGTGGCCATCATCAGTGAGGAGCTTTGGATCTGAGAGCACTGCACTTAGATCTTAGGATCTAATGCAACCCTCCAGCAGCCACCTTTTAACTCTACTTTACTACAAAACTATGAGAATGAAATTGAAGACATATATTTTCAATCTAAGCTCAATAGCTTATATAGTCATATGGGTCTGAACTTTGCTTACAACAGTTATGTGCTAGTATAGAGATGGTGATCATGTGATGTTTAGTGGTTTAACACCAATTTTGCCTAATAGGATAATGGTGTCTATGGTTGTTTAAGAGTCAAAGACACCAAAATGTATGGGTGCTGGATTGAGTACAGACCCATATGACTATATAAGCTATTGAGCTTAGATTGAAAATATTATTGTGTTTTCAATTTCATTCTCATAGTTTGTAGTAAAGTAGAGTTAAAAGGTGGCTGCTGGAGGGTTGCATTAGATCCAAAGCTCCTCACTGATGATGGTCACAAGCCAGAAACTAGTTCGGGAATATTGGACGAGTAGGCACTAGATAGGGATTTTATGCACAAGCCTTCTGGCATCCATTGAGTACTCTGTTTGGCACAGGGTGGCACTACTGTATGGAGAGTTTTGCCTTTGTTTAATATGAAATACTAATGAGAACCTATGTATGATATTGGATAACTGTTTAGTTAGTTAATACAGATCCACATGACTCAAAGGTACTTTTGAAATCAATATATGCCAATATTGCATGATGAAGGTGTCTTCCAGACATAGAATAATGGACAGGTAGAAGTTTTATTGCCAAGGAGGGCTTAAGTTTATCTACCAGTATTTTAGTGAATGTTTTAGCACGTACATCTTCTATTATTATAGCTCTTAATTGATTCACAAATGGATCTATGGTATTAGAGATCCTCATTATTGTAAGTAATATTTCCTTATTAGTGAATGGCTTATCTATGTGCTCTGTAGTTAATGAGTTAAAGAAATTTGTTATGTGATTAGCTATCATATTTAATGGATTTATTTATATATGCTATTTGAGAATCATAATATTAAAGCAGGTTGTAGTTTGTGTGTTTGTTTGATCATATTTTCAAGAGAAATTAATACTGATTATACTAAATGAAGATTTTTCAGCCAGTCCCATGATGATAGGTTATTATCAGTGTATCAATGTTTGAAATATTTCCAAATTACCATCTTATTCTTCTAATGAATTTCTCTTTTATAGTATAATCTTGTTTTAGCATAATTAATAATTGTTTGAACCAGCTTGTTAAATGCTCCAATTATATTTCTGAATTTTAATGTCCGTACGTCTTTTTGGCCTATATTACGTAATTTATTATATTAATTTTTTTTAGTGTATTTATTTTTTGACTATTGTTAACTGATATAATGATTCTTTTTAATATGTTTAAAATTTCTTCCATAAAATAACTTGCATGATTTGATGGAGTGTGATTTGCTGATTTTTTGTAAATGATTTGATCGATGATAAAAATCCCTTAAATTCGTTTATTGGTCAAATATTTGATCATCAATATTAAGTTATATATTAAATGGAATTTTTCCCTTACATATGTGTTAAAGTCTATATTTTTTATGATGCTTGGTCTTATGGTCTATGATGTGAATTAGAGTTGATGAACTACCGTTTGTAAATATATATGCACATTTTGATAAATATTTTATTGAAATATATATAAATACGAAGGAGTAGATATTAATTTAATTCCTTAGGAAAAGATGTGCTTGATAATTAATATTATACTTGGGGCATGATTTATTTGTGGAAAGTATTACATTTGATTAATTATTTGATCAATTTCTTTTCTTCTTTGAGATGAAAAGAATGCACAAATGAGAATTTTCATGTGTGAAATACCTAATGATATAATTGTATGAGTTTCCGATATTCCTAATATTGTTATTGTTTCAGATATTTTAGCTTTATTGATTAGAATTGGGATTCCTCTTACAGAACAATTATTCAAGAAAAGAAGGGTATACCACTAGGTAGATAATATTTTAAGGATATTTGTATTTATGCTTTAAATTTCGTTTTATATACACCCAAAGATATTTTATCAAGGAAACTGATGAACTTAAGGATTTTATGCCAAACATATAATTCTTTTATATTAGGAGTTAAAAATTTTATATCATCATTGATCATTATGTGGGAAGTGGATATTTATGATGATGTGCAAGTTTTATTGGATCATTAGGGTTGCTAGAATCTTTTTGTTTAATGTTTTTATGTTTTACCTCCTCTTCTGAATTGTAGTAGTTTTATTTTTGTATTTTATCTTTGGATAATGAAGTATTTGAGGTGCTAGGGAAATTTATACATTTTTTGATTTTTGTTGGACCAGTGATGTAAGTGGATTAGTCAGATCAATATTGTTCAATTGCTCCAGTTCCTCTGTACTATTGTCCTCCAATAACTTACCATCACATCTCTCACTATAGGACTGGGTACTGACATTTTTTTTTTTGGCCATTACTGAGATCAAGATGGTTTATAGGTATAGGACTATTATGCTCCATTCTATCAAGGAGGCCACATGTAGAACATTAGTTCACAAGACGAGATGCTATACGACCTGGTCTGTAGCATTTAAAACAGCCAGATAGTTTCCATTTAATATGCACTATGCATGGGAATATATCACTTCTGATAACTTATGTTTTTCAAATGATATTTTTAAGTCGAAATCAAAAACAATTGTTTGAATGGTCTTGTTGTCTATTTTTATTTCTGCTTGTTTTTATTCAAGGACCATAGTGTTATTCTGGTATGCATTGGTAAAGATTTATTGTTCAAATTGCGTAGGTGTGTAAATTATTTTTCCTGAAATAACAGGATCAGAGTGTTTTGACACAATAGATTTTATTACGATTTAACATTTTAATAACACCGTCTGTTTTTATATTGTTCTCTGTTATTAAGTATTCTAACACTAAAAATCCTTTTATGGTTAGGAGGGAAATATAGTTGATTTTATCTAGAGCCTCAATATAATCTGAATATAAAGAATGGACAAATAGAAATTCTTCAGAGACTGTGTCAATAGAGTATATAATGGAAAGTATCACTGTATTGTTTCAAGCAATTCAGCAGTTTTATTCAATTTAAAACAAAACTTTAATGTTAGAATGTTCCGTAATGGATTAAGGTATGAAATTCGGTCAGATTCATGTCATAACCCTTAACCCAGATATATTTAACCTTAAAAATTTTTGTGATGAGTAACGGCTATATTGCTACATAACACATTTGTTGATTCAGAAATAGTGCTTCAGATAGCTTGGAGAGACAACTAGTCATTAATTTTTTTATTAGGGCATATTGTCTATATTTATTTTAAAAAAAACCCAAAGATATAGATTAAATAAGTACAAAAATTAATATTTTTGGTACTTTAGTATTCTTCAACCGATGACGTTTTATACTTACTGATTTTCCTGCAGTTAAATATACTTGCATACTCCATTGTATGACTTAAAATTTTCTTTTTTCTGTTTGCCATCAGCAATTTTATCTTCATATTTAAAAATACAGTGTACTTCAAAGATAATCATTTGGTCTTGTTAAATGAATAACATCTTTTTAATTAAATTTTCAAGTAAATGATAATGGAAAAACTTGGTAATATTTTGCATGATTTTTGAAATTATTAAATTTTTATTTGCAATATATTTTTTATTTCGGTTTTTACAATTTTCAATTTATGCTTTAGCATTCCCACATGTAGGTATGTATTTTTAAATGAACCAGTAATATCTGTATAAATTCAGCATTTTATTTTAAGTTTAGAATACTCATTCTTTAACCACAGTAAGTGCATTTTAATAACCATATACAAATATATGATGCTAATGTATTTCTAAATATCATTGATGACTATATTTCGTTTGCCTTTTAAAATCAAT
Organism: Epiperipatus broadwayi; assembly: GCA_028023455.1. Taxonomy (NCBI): domain Eukaryota; kingdom Metazoa; phylum Onychophora; class Udeonychophora; order Euonychophora; family Peripatidae; genus Epiperipatus; species Epiperipatus broadwayi. The sequence continues at coordinate 456,442 of JAQFVV010006264.1, read as the reverse complement.
TTTTGATAGTATTTAAGCTATAAAAATAGAGGGGTTTTTTAAAAGGAAAGATACTATTGAAGATGTAAATATTAATTGTGATAGTTTAAATGTAATTGAAATTTATGCGGAAGTTACTGAAAATTCCCAGTGAACTATATGTAAATAATGAGTATAATGTACTGGGGGTTTTCAGTAACTTCCGCATAAATTTTTATTGACGATATATTGAAATAAAACAATATATATTACAATTATTAGTTATAATAAACATATCAGTAAGCTGACACATTCATATGATGTTGTTAGTAAGTACAATAAATTGTTAATTACATTAAAGTTTAAGATTTTCTAATCACTCACATTATTAGAAAATTATTTTAGCATATTGCATGACATTTTAAAATTATTTGTGCATTTTTGTGAGCATTGTTGTCCTTAGTTTTTTTTTTTCATGTGTCAAAGCATCGGCCAGGAAGTGAACCCGCAAACCCAGGACAACACTGCTTGTAAGGCAGCTGTGCTGACCACTCGATCACCAACGCTTGACATAGTTGTCCTTAGATTTGTCTAATTATTTCTCAAAGATATGCGGATAATAAATATCTTTGTTTATATTCCAAAATAAAACAAATCATCTGAATAATGTGACGCATTATATTGTGATTGATATAATATATTTGTACTTGAATTATTTAGATGTTATTTACTAACCTATCATTGTTTTAATTAAGCTATCACTGTATTTCAAGTCAATGAATACTAACAGCTCAGCCTAATCGTTGTATTCAACTTGATTTTTCCCTTTTATCATCATTAATAAAAGCAATAAATAGTTTTGCAAAATTCTCATTTTAATTCAGATTTAGTAATTACTAATGACATTCTAAAAGTCTGTTTGATGATTTTGAAATTTTAAATATTATTAGTGAGCCATATACTCTTAAAATTTCAATGAAAAGATGACCGGTTCTCTCTCCATTCTGCCTGCAGCCCATCTCTGAATCAAAATGTATTATTTTGCAACAAAATTTACCCGTTTAAAGGTGCTAATATATCTGGATCATAAATTATGACATGAAATGTGATAGTGTGTTCTATACCTTTGTAGATTATCTTCAGTGCTCTCTCTGCCAAGACAAAATCTTGTGACCCAATTTTGAAAACAAATTTTGTGACTTGTGGCTTGACTGCCATATATAGTCAGAATCATTTCAAACTTCAGTAGCAATTTTGCTTAAATTAAAACAAAATTTAATGCCAGCATTTTTGTCCCATCGTGGGTTAAGCTACAAAACACACCGTCACCTTTCATGCCAAAACTCATGATCCACACATGCTAGTGTATTGCTTTGATTCAGAGATGATGCTGTAAACAGTTTGGAAAGAGAACCAGTCATTGCTTTACTGGCAAATTGTGTGTATATTATTATTATTCTTTGTTATGAGTTGCGGAGCTTTCCACCATGACATTTATAAATAAATTTTTTAATGCACGTATAGTGTCACAATTATATAATTGATTTATAGATATTTAAAAAATAGAATGTTCATGAGTATAACAATGTATTTTGTTATCTAGGTTATTATTATTATATGATAAGGTATAATGAAAAGTGTGAATTAGCCTTTTATGAGCAACATATTTTTTGCTCGACTTCCGAATAATGTCTGTGTGTATGATAAGACATACACATTTGTGATTATAAATTTAACTAATCATTTTTTTATATTTTGGCATAACTTTTATCAATTATTATTAAGTGCAATTTGTAATAAGTAGTGCTTGAGAAGAGGGAAAAAATAAAGACAAGATTATAGAAAACAAAAACAAAAATTGGGGCTAGAATTGCTGTGTGAAGTTAAAGGACAACTGCCTCAGTTAGTATAGAAAGATAGTTGATGATTTGAGATGTGATGGGCAGAACCTGTACTTACATAAGTGATTGAAGACAATAGATGAATGAAAAAAATAAATAAATAAAACAAAGATCAAAAGGAAGAGAAAGAAAAGACTGCCAGAAACAATACCTAGACTTTGATGATCTAGTATTTTATTCTAAAATGCATTAGAAATTGAACCGGCATGGCATTTGAACCATGGATTTTTAAATTTGTGAAGACTGGATTTAAGATGAGGCTCTAACTAAGCTACTCTACAAGTTGTTTAGAAAGTTACTTTTAATTCAGTATTCACAAATCTGAAGTTTGGTTCCCACCCTAATACTGTCACTTACCAGGCCAGCAACATCGAAGAATTGAGGACGGTAATTCCACCCGGAATGTTGGGTTATGTATTAACCTGTGAGGATATATTTGAAAAAGTTAAATAAAGTTTGGATTTTTCTAGACTCTTTAACAATTAATTTTAGAGAATGGAAGTAGTTCAGTATATATTTACATGTAAAGTGGCATCATTGCAAATTTTCGAGTACTAAACATAGATATGGTATATAATGTGAGTGCCATAAAAAGGAGTCAAGAGAACGAAAGTTTTTTTTAATCATTCATATTGTAGATGTTTATATATATACCTAATTTATTTTAAGCTGAACTTGGACAACCTATTTGTGCAATATAAAGGTATTTAAAAAGTTTCATTTAAGGATGCTCCACAAACTTTTAAAAATACAAATGGTAACTTATAAAATCATTCAATATGTTATTCAATTTGCTCGGTATGATATTATAGAGTCCATTATTGTAAAATCGCACCTTCACAGGATTGTACATGTAAAATGAATGAACAATGGAAGATTTTCTAAAAGGATATTTTATGATAAACTTGAGCCTGGTATTTGAAAGAGAAGTTGATCCTATCTCCATTATAAGGATTATTCCAAAGACATTGTAAAGAAATGCCATGTCATTTGTTTATTGGGAAGATATGGCAGAAAATAGAATACATCTGAGAGCTACAATTGTATATGGTGTTGAAGTATTTCAGAAAGGAAAGTTTTCTTTTGAAGACATTAGAAGATAGCATCACAAAATATCAAATCAACAGAGAAATGAACCAGTGTATTGTATATATGGAAGTATTTGACATTCACAGAATGGTTTGTTGTTATCACCAAATTTATTTTTAGAGTAATTTTTTTCCTCCTAGAAATTGGAATAGCCATACTAGTTTATGAATGATTCCTATATGTATGTATATTTTAATATTTAATAATTTTTTTTATCTATAAAATTATTGTATTCTTCATAATACATTTTTTTTTTGTTTTTAATGTTATCAACAAATATTAAGGAAATGCAATAATCTTTTTGATAGGTCAGCTGGGGCGTTTTTCCACTTCCTAAAGATTTCTGTTGTAGATTTTAAAACATTGAAGTACATTAAAGTCAATCAAATTAATTCAGCAATTTGAAAGATAGCACTTATGTAAAAGCGCTTTATAAGGGCAAAATTTATATGATTAAAGCTTATAATTAACTGTATCTAAAGTAAATAAGTTTTAATGTACTTTAATTGAACAATATTAATTGAACCAAAAGAGATAAATAAATGAAACAAGATTAAACAGATGATTATTTGTTAATCTGTTTTTCATCTGTCTTTTTTAATCTTTATTTAATCATATTGCATTATAATATTTGCACCATCACTTAATTAGTTTTTAATTCACTCTATTATAGTTGTGCTTTATCTTTTGTTTCATATTTTCATAATTCTTATATGAAAATCCACTTATATTTTATTAATAAATCATAATAAAATTGTTTTTATTATTACTATTAGTAAACAAATTATTGCATATGTGATTTTCATTTTTTTTTTTTTAGTTAGGAGAAAAAAGTAGAAACATTTTAATCATTAACTTTTTATAAGCTTTTATTTAACTTACCAGATGCACCTGGCATTGTAACGACCCATAGTTTTTTTTAATTGTTTGCTCTAACAATTTTTTTTTAAAGATTTAATGTAATTTAACCAAAACATTTCAAATGTGGGAATTGTATATCGGTCTGAAACACCATTGTTACATGGAATAAAAAAAACTCCCGGCTTTCAGTCCGTCATTTTTGTAATAATTGGTCACTTTAACAAATTTTTTAAAAGATTTAATGTAAATTACACAAAACATTTTAATAGTATATAAATAAATTTGTGAATTTTAATAAATCTAAATTAAAATTTACATTTTTAAATATATCTGTTATATTTGAAAGCTTTACAATGCAAATATATATTTACTGAAGCGTTGTCTGAATAAAAAAATTTTTTTTGATAGTGGCGGTAGTTTTTTTTTTTTAGCTTTATTAATAGTCATCATTTATTAATATCAGAATACAAAAACATGATCGTTTTTGTAATATTTTTTATTAAATATAATTTTTGTAATATATTTTTTTAATTGATTGCTTTAACAATTTTTTTCAAGATTTAATGTAAGTACATTTTTTATTAAACATTGCTAATCTATAAAAATTGGTTACATTTTAAATTACACATTGCTAAGTATGTCATTCATCTGAACTATATTAGGGGATTGACACCATGAAAGCATGGAATGCCTTGACATTGAATTATAAATCATCATTTGCTTCTGTGTCTGCATCTGGTTGGGAATCTTTACTGTGAAATATGTACTATATCTCTGTAGTTAAAAGCATTCATACTGATTCCCCCCCCCCTGCATTTTTCATTTAATGGCAGAATTACTTCCTTTGCATAAAAATAATGGTTATGAATTTGACATTGGACAAACATACATTAACCAATCAGACAACAGGATTTTATATATGATTCTCCTTTTTTTGTCTGCTGCAACTCATTTTCCAACCATTTTCCAATTTTTGATCTTAATGAAATTTTGCCTATACATTTTTTAAAAGAATTTGCAAAACAATTTTCAGCAAAAAATTAATGAAAATTTTAAATGCTTCAAGTATTCTTACACGACTGCCATCTAACAGTATTAAATTTCTTGATGATACTATATTTTGCAAGCAATAAGTTTTGAAAATATGACAATAGTTTTATGCAATAAGATCTGAGATTTAAGCTAATTAACATTTAATATTTTAAGAGTTTATATTAAAAAAAACAACTAAAAAATTTCAACCAATAAAATCTACTAACACATTTACTTTATATATATCAAAAAATAGAAAATTAAAAAAAAATACTTTTTTTCATATAGATACACTAAAAAGTAAAAAATAAAACTGCTTCAGCTTTGAACAAAAAAATAGTGCAACCGTTTTCAGAAATTCACAAATCAGATTCCTAAAGGATCATTTAAATAAACTAGCAACTGATATTCACCTTCTGATGAATAGATTAACTTTGGTACATGTGTGTGTTGCAAGTTTATTTAAATGTCTTTAGGAATGTAATGTATACATTTCTAAATATAATTTGCTTTGTGCTCTTATTTGCTAAAGTTAAAGAAAATTTATTTTTTATTTTTTATTGCATAAATGTAAATGTTTCTTTTTTTTTTTTTAAAAAAAAAAAGTTTAAATAAATTTCTTTTTTTTCCATGTCAAATGCATTGACCGGGAAGCGAACCTGGGCCAGCTGCTTGGAAGGTAGCTATGCTAACCGCTAGGCCACCAATGCTTGACAAAATATATTCTTTGATGTGTTAAAAACTTTGATCACTAAAGTTTTATTCATTTATTTTATTAAATACAGTAATAAAAACTGGTATTCCATGCCCAAGTATATCGTAAATATATATTGAATAGTCAAAAATGCATTTGTTTGATTTTTCAAGAGCATATCGTGCTTCAATAACATGAACAACTTTACCATTTTTATGCTTTGATATACTGCACCCACATATATACATGTTATTAATTTTTATTAGTCAGTTATTTAAACTAGAGATTATCCATTTTATGAATAATATTTCTGTAGTGTTAATTTCATTACACCACGTACACGCTAGCCTATCTGCTTTTAACACCTTGTGGAGGGATTTAATCATAAAGATATGACTAAAGAGAGTGGGGTAATGAAAATAACACTACAGAAATATTATTCATTATTGGATAATCTCTAGTCTAATGAATAACTAATAAAAATTAATCTTTCCATTAGTGTTTTGTGTCAAAGTTGTGAGGGCAGTACATTTGACACATCAATTAAACTGTCATAATTCTCCATTTATATATAGTAAACAATGATAAGGATATGTGTAAGAGAATATAATCTAGGCCAACTGATGAGTGTTAGTTCAGCATGAAATGTGCATCTTGGGGTGGGGATTATTTTTCATATCTTTGGTTATATGTTTATGATTACATTCCTCCACAAGGTGTTAAAAGTGGATAGAAACCAGTTGTTACCTTGCATGGGAGTGGTGTAATGAAAATAGTACTACAGAAATAACATATACATGTATTGCAAATAGTATGTAATTATGGGAAAAAGTGAACATTTAAGGGTTAAGGCAAATTTAAATAATACAGTGTAAATCTATATATATTAAATGTTTGTTATTTTATTATTATTAGTCAACATTGTTTAAAAACATCTATCAGACTAAATGTCTATTGAAAACTGCATAATATTTTTATGAATATATTATTCATCATGGTTTCATTCAGTACACATGACTGTAACAGATTAAGATTTTTATTTGGTTAGAAGTTTTTTATAAACCCCGTTCAACAGGCAAAGATAAACTGCTTGGGTATAGATTAATTAGTAATTATTTTTACACCATTTTAAAAAAATTCCTAGTTACTGCTTTAAATATAATCAATCATAAATTACCAATGGATGATATTCAAGCCGTTTGTTATTCGCAATTTAAAATTTATCATATCTAAAATATTGAATAGGAGTTTGAAAAGTTATCTCAAACATTTTATTTTTGCTTGTTGAATGGGGTTTAGTGAAAACTTTTAGGCAAATAAAAATTTCAATTTACTATAGTCGTGTGTTATAAATTCAGTCTACTTAAATATGTTAGACCAGTGATGGTGAATCTGAGATGGCACATTCGAATTTTTTACTGGCATGCGAACTATTTACATATTATAATTTTCTATGTTTTAAATTATTTAATTGTTGCTAAAATCTATACTAATAAAAATTTACTGTGGTAAATCTGATTCAGATTTGCCGTTTCACAGTCTGGCCCACCTAATCATTTATTTTACTAACGTTTGTTTTTATTATTATTCTAAAAAAAACATTTTTTAAACATTTTTTTAACTATCCTGAATAAATCCTAAAATTTATTTTGGATCATATATATATATAATTGAACTAACACACTGTTATTCTATTTTTATTATTAAAAGAGAAAAATTCAAATAATTAACTTTGATTTTTTTTTATATATATGTGTTTAAAATATCTAATTTTTTTCAGTTAAGAATCTAAGATGGCCTTTTCTGAAAGATTTGTATCTCGATAAGAAGTTTAAAATAAATGTTTAAATTAAAAACACTTAGAAATTACCAAAATCCATTTTACTGTGGAATCTCAATTAATTAGTAGAGATTCTACATCGTTATCTCTAATTAAAAACTAACATAAAATTATATTGCAATCTATTGATCCTTATCGAGGTACAAACTTTCTAAAATTAGAATAAAAGCATAATTGCTATTGTTTTAAAATTGCAAATCACCGGAGACAGCAGAAATCGAATACAAGTAGGAAGTTATAAATAGTGGTCCTTTTTTTAGAAAGAAAAAAGAAAGAACAGACAGAAAGAAACTTGTAGAAGTCTCCATGCCATGATGATCGAATAGTAAAAAGGGTAAATCACTGCCCTTTCCTTCCTGAGATCTGAAAATCTTCCGTTATGCTGCTGTCTACCTGCCTTCAAAGAAGCCATCTGCCACCAACGTTCGCCCGCAGAACTCATCCCGGGGAACTCCAAGGAAAATGCCAAAGAGCTTGAATACTTCCATCAAGATGTTTGAAACTATTATCGTAAGAATATAATGTAATTTCGTAAAGCTTTTAACTGATTCTTTAATCCCTTTCTTTTAAATTATAATATTTCATTAACTCAAGCTCACCATAATTTTTAATATTTTGATTAATTGAATATGAATTTATTTATTTGTTTTATATTAATCTTAGCATGAGATTTCATGCTTTGATTTTTTTATTATTATTTATTTCGACTGGCTTCACTCGCGGGGATTCAAAGAGAGTAATTTGCTAAAAGAGCAAATTGTGTTTATTAGGGGACAGGAGATGTTGGCAAAGAACGATTTAATTTTAAAATAATTTGATCTAGTTTTTATTGTCACAAGTGAAATTATGTCGAATGTATATTTCAAAATAAAACTTACCTTTTTTTTTTTAATAGTTTATTATAGATTTCCCAGAATGGGACTCTATTATTTTATCTTTCTGCAATTCAAATCAAAAAGTAATATGCTATAGATTTTGACCTAGTAACAGTGCCACTGGATAGCGTCAGTTAATTATCATGTCTTTTTTATAAGTTAGAAAAGAGGGAAGGAGGGATTTATTGGAAAAATAAATTTCCTTATTTCTATATGTATGTTTTTTTTTTTTTGTACGTTAAATATTTATATAAAGTAGTTGGTTATGCAGGTTGGTCTTTATGCAGTATTAGATCATTTTAAGGCTATTTAATTATAATTCATTCGTATTTAATGATTGTAATATCTCGGGTTAATAAACAATGCTTGGAGTATCATGGGCAGACCTAAAATGGTCATTGATTCCCTAACAGTTAATGTTTTTATTGTTTCAGGTGACACTTCTTGGTTATCTTTTCACCCCCTTTATCATTGGTTATTGTTAATTTGGAGCTTCTTCTGGTTGGTTGTATTCATAGTTCTTATTTTACTTGATCCATGAAAAAAAAAAATTAATTTTTTTTTTTTTTAAAAAAATTTGCGCTATGGTTGAAGGTCATATGTCTGTTGAATCGGATAGCGTGGCTGAGATAGAGTGGGTTAGCCTGCGTGGGACCTGTAGAGGCAGGCACGTTGGCTCTCTGTAAATCCTATCTCCATATCGGTATATGGACACAAAATGTGGACATATCGATTTTCCCTTTTTATTCTTCGATGGAATAGGCATACGAGTGTCCGTAATCCTGCTCGTAATTTCTTACTTACGTTTCTTCTCACCAGTGCATTCGTATATTTATTAACCCGACATTGTTTTGTTTTTCTTTTGCCTATCTAATACGTAAGCCATAGGGAAATGATTCTACTGAAAGGATCTTCAACCTGAATAATCGATTCTTTTGTTCGTTTGTGTAATTAGTTAAAATCGTTTGATTTTGGCTAATTCACGTTATATTTTATTATAGGTATGGTTTTAGTTGTAAGTCCAACTATAAAGTGACTTGTTTGCTTGATAATTAACTGATCTATTTTTTTTTGTTATAACAGCTTACAGTTTTAATCGCTGTAAAGTTACTTATAAGCTATTCCAGCAAGGTCCACTAATGTCATCAAACATTAGTTATTTGAAATCTAAATTATTATTTTTATAAAGAGAAATAAAATCAATTTTTTTATATGTTAGTGGAGTAAGACGTCAAATTAGTCTTATTATAATCGTCTATTTAATTAATGTCTTTTTCAATAGAAATGTTTTTTTTTTAAATCTTGTATAAAGAATTCATGAAAATAGTTATTCTTATATATGTGCTTTAGGCAGATGTTTAAATCTGCCACTATATTACAAGCTTGTACTAAATGTGCACGGGGAATTTTAAAATCCGTGATCATTTAATTATAAAATTATTTTTGTCTTATTTTAAAGGAAAATAACTAACCAAAAGTAAAAATATATAAACTAAACAATGTAAAAGATAATCGCTAATATAAATTCTTCATGAACTTGTATGATTTATAAAGTTAATTTAAAGATTGTATTTTTTTTTTTTTTTTAAAAAAGAGCTTGAGTTAGACTAATGTAAAATGCTTAATGATATTTAAATATATATATAACTAAAACCAAACTTCCAGTGTTCCTCGAATCATTTTATTTACTTTTATTTTAAATAAATCTTGATTTTTAAATATATCTATTAATCAATCACCCAAGTTCTCATTTAAATATAATAAAAATTGAATCTCGTGCTTTAAGACCCAGCTGCCGGCACGGTGAAAGTAAAGGAATTCGATCGTATCGTCGAGAAAGGCTATTGATTAGATCTTTGACCTGGGGATATTGGTAAATAGGGCAGAATTCATGATGTACCTGATTTATATATCTTGTACGTGGTCGGACTCGAGGTACTTTACCTGTATTCAGGGGTTTATTGGATCGATGTGTGTTTTTCGACCGGTACAATATTAGAATTCAATTTACAATTGAACTCTAATTAGAAGCAATAAATTACAAAATAAGAAAAAAAAATTATACACATGTAGGTGGGAATCATATTTTAAGTCAAATAAAGTAGTACGGGTATCCTGTGGGTACTTACGGATAATTTGCCTGATGACGTATTCCCCTGAAGGCATACCGGTCTAATGTTGCGATTTTTAAGATAACGTCTCCAAGTGATCTGCAGACACATCTATTCGATAAGATGTGTCCGCATATCACGTGAACACGTCACGTTAAAAAGTGCAACATTAGACCGGTATGCCTTCAGGCTAATACGTCATCAGGCAAATTATCCGTAAGTACCGAATGGCACGTGATACGCACCGAACACCAGCATGCTTCTTGGTCCTGGAAAAAAATACAAAAAAAAAAAATTGTGAAAATTTAATACGGTGAATACAAATATAGTAACACAAAATTATTTAATATGTACATGCATGAAAACTATTAAAAAATCTTAAAAATGAATTACAAAAACCCAAAATTTACATGCATGAAATACAAAATAAGGTCAATACAAAATATAGAAACAAAAAATTATTGAAAATGTGCCATTAATGGCGCTCACATTCCCTAATTTTAAAAGCGAACTGTTTAGCCGATGAATTTACGAAAAATAATTTGATATTTGTAGAAATATTAACCAAAAAATACAAAAAAAACCCAACAAATTAGTGAAAAATTACCTTGTGGCACTACTATATGGAGAGTGTTGTTTTGTTTTGAATTGTTTAATAACAATTATTGTGCTAGTATGAGATAGTGATCATGTGATGTTTAGTGGTTTAGCATTAGAATTCTAAAGTTTTATTGATTCACTTTTGTATCTTCCACAATTCTTATTCATTTTAGAAAGTTAGATTTCTGATTAAGCACTTAAAAACATTTTGACTTTATATCTATATATAATCCTTCTAAACACTTTTCCTCTTCCTTTCCTTTATTTCTGTTATCTTTATATACAATATTGCAATTCGAAACTGTAATAATAATATTAAAAAGTTTTTGCTAAAAAAGTGTTTAAGAAGGATTATTTGAATTGCAATTTTGATTTTCTATTAAATTTATATCAGTTTATCACCCACAAATGTTATCTGCTTGTTTTCTTTGTACATTTAATTATTTGATTTTTATTTTAAAAAAAATACTGTACACTGTATTTCAATTATAGTACAATTAGTAAGTATATTTAAGTATAATTAAACTTCCAATTATTTTTACAAGGGTGATAATAATTAAGTATTTATTAAAAAAGATAAAACGTCTTCATTGATTGTTTAAATTTTTAAACTTTGCTTGATAAATTAATATTAATAAGATTTCATTTTTCAGATGATATATATTATTTTGTTAGACTTACGATTGATTAAATATATTCACAAAATATTGTTTGGTAAAAGTTTACTATAACGGTCTATGGTTGTTTGCCCACTATTGTTTAAAATTTAAACTAAATTGCTTGAGAATCTTACATGTATGTTATTATATTACAAATAAATTAAAATTTATTCAAATGTAAAAGATAATAAAAAAACATTTACCTTTTTAAACATAATTACGTCCTATACCTGCACGAATTTGCCCTCCAGAGTAGATATAGCAATACCGCTTTTTTCTCCAACTTCCTAGTCTGTATAGGACGTAATTATGTTTAAAAAGGTAAATGTTTTTTTTATTATCTTTTACATTTGAATAAATTTTAATTTATTTGTAATATAATAACATACATGTAAGATTCTCATACAATTTAGTTTAAATTTTAAACAATAGAGGGCAAACAACCATAGACCGTTATAGTAAACCTTTACCATTTTTTTATTAAAGTTGGACAGAAACTATTAAAAATATATATTATCACTGGGAATACATATGTATGCAAAATTTCGATTAAATTGGAAATGGAAAAGTGGGTGAAAATTGAGTTATAAGATTTTATCCAGACAAGCAGACAAACAAAAGTAAATAAATAAAGCATATAATAAAAAAGAAAAAACAATAGGTAAAGGTCTGCTTGTCTGGATAAAATCTTATAACTCAATTTTCACCCACTTTTCCATTTCCAATTTAATCGAAATTTTGCATACATATGTATTCCCAGTGATAATATATATTTTTAATAGTTTCTGTCCAACTTTAGTAAAAAAATAAATAAATTGTAATTTTATATGGGCAATGCGATGAACTGTGGCTTCTTTTTTGGAGTCAGGAATCTCTATGCCCAGAGAAACCTGTTAGCCATCTTATTTTTCTTTTCCATTCCTTATTTTAAATTTTCCCCATATTCTTCTCTATTCTGCTCCATCCTATTTCCACAACACAATCTTTGTCAACTCCATGGCTTTTATATCTAAATCTCTCTTGTCTTTGCCCAAACCCAGCATGAAAAACCAAGAACCCACTTTCTGTATAATCACTTTGTTTATATTTATTCATCCACAACTTCATTATTTGTGATGTGACTTCTCCTTAAACGGAGTCAGGAATCTCTCAGCAACTATGCCCAAAGAAACCTGTTAGCCACTTTACCTTCCCCTTCTCCCACCTTAAGCTTTCCCATAATCTGCTCCATCCCATTTCCACAACATAATATTTGTCAATTCTATGGCCTTTATATCTAAATCCCCCTTATCTTTTTCCAAACCCAGCATAAAAACCAATAACCCACTTTCTGTATAATCACTGTTCATATTTATTCTCCCATAACTTCATTATTTGTACCCTTTCTGCTTTCATGCATTTACATTCAATCCACAGATACCTAATATTTTCTATACCTTCCTCACACAATTTACATACTAAATCACCCATATTTTTCCATTTACATGTATATTCTTTTGTTGCTAAAGTTCCCGTTTGAGCCTTAAACAATAAACTACTTTCTTTACTATTATCATAAATTAACTCACACCCAACATTCCGTTTACTTCTATATATATTTAAACTCTTCTTACCCTCCATACTAGTTCTCCATCTCTCCAACTTCCTATTTTTTATTAATGCATCTATTCTTTTATCCCATTCCTTACCACTATAACACTCAACAATCCTCCTAACACAATTATTCCACCTTTTATACAAGTATACTGATATAAATTCTTTATCCAAATCTTTTCCATACCACATTACCTTTCTCACCCATCTTGTTACCTGCCCTTTACTCATAACCCAATTAAACACTATTGTAGCTATTCTTTTACTATCCATAAACTGCAACTTACCAAACATTTTCATTTTACTTTTTGCATCTCTCATACAAAAACTTGACCATCCCATTTCTCTTGAATTGCCACCTTTGTTGTCCACATCTTTGCATCTAATGCATGTCTTCCTACTTCCCTTTGTACTTTCTCTAAATAATCTAAAACCCTTTTACTAACACATAATGCATCATTACTATATGTTAACCCTGCTACTGCAACTCCCTTCCATATAATTCTAGCTACGTCATATTTATTATATGAAAACACTGTTAGTTTCTTTACCAAACCCTGCAGGTGTCTTTAAGTGCTGCCATCTAGTTGAATTAAATTATATCTTTAGATTTTTTCATTCCTAATTTTAGGAATTATATAAAATTAAAAATTAGAAAATAATAATTATAAATTTTTTATTTTATTTTTAAACAAACATTTTTATTCACGTAAATGCACTAAAACGTAAAAAATAAATAAATCCTGTTTTCATAGTATCCTTGATATTGCGCAATTAAAAATAAAAGCACATGGAACTCATGTTGAGTCTGTTTTAAATATGAGAACCATATGTTTTTATTTTTGATTGCTTAATATCAAGATTATTATGAATGCTAAAGAAAATTTAATTTTTATTTGTTGTTGCAATTTTTTATTTTAATTTTTAGTACATTTATGTGAATAAAAGTCTTTGGTTAAAATTTTTTGGAATATTTTTTATTTAGTGAGGATTTCACTAATTGGGTAGAATATTACCCCGTAAATGAAATATGCTATTAAAGAAATTCTTATGTCAAAGTATATATTATTTAAGGAATCGTACGTTTAATATGCACACATGTGTAATGTTTTAGAGTGGTCTCCAGAGCAAAAGATTTCTTGGTTGACTTCCAATTGAATGAAATAAAAAAAAAGTTTAGGCATTTGAATAGATTTGCCATGTTTAACTTACCGTTTGAGTGCTTTAGTTTCAAAACTCAAAATTTTTTGACCTCCCGAGCAATTAATCAAGCAATTATTTTTATTTATTAGTGCGTTTTTACCATTTTTACAGCTGCTGATTTTATAACATTTGTGATGATTTTTTTATGATTAACCATCAACTCATTCATCACCTTGTGTGGTTTACTGTAGTGGCAGGGTCAAAATCTGGAACTAAGGTCCTCAGATTTCTGGTTCTCGCTTCTTATGAATTCCCAAGCAATAAATCCATTTGGAAATTATTATGTCGTACATTAGCATTGAAGAGCCTTGTAATTAAGCCTGGATTTACATTGAGGCCAGACATTTTTCAGCAAGCCAGCTTACTGGCCATCTATCATTGGTTACTAAATGGGTATCTAGTTAAAGTAAGGAAGGCAATAAATCATCATTAATCAATATTGATTAGTCTCAGAATTATATGTGTATTGTAGCAAATGGTTTCTTAGTAACAGGTAGTAAATGAAATTTTTTTAATATTGTTGTATCATTTGTACTTTTATTATATTTATGACCTTTTTTTAAGTGCTTTTATTTTTTACAGATATTGCAATTGACTGGTCTGATCATGCCTTATGGTGGCCTGATAGAAATATGTGGTTAACGCGTACGCGATCAACCCTAGATCAGTACGGTGTTCAAGCTGATGCACAACTGCAATTTACACCAATGCACAAACTTCTTAAAGTTCAGCTTCCAGATTTGCAATATGTGGAAATGAAAGTAGACTTCTCAGTAAAGGTGTTTAATGCGATTATTATGGTTTGTAAGGATCTGGGAGGAGAGATGGGTGAATATGGAGGTAATTATCAAATATCTTTTCAAAAAAAAAAAGTCCATATTTTTATAAATCTAATAGATCATTATTTCACATGTAGCTACTAATATTTCAACATGTGAATGTAGATTTTTTTTTGGGGGGGGAATGATAATTGTTCCTAAAATGCATTTGATGGTATCTTTTTTTGATGACTTATGTGAAATGTGACCTATCTGAAGAGGTCTAACTTGTTTTGAATTGCATTTTTGAATCATTTAACATATTTTTTAACAATACATTTGAAATGTAATAGTATATATATGTTGTAATTTCTAGAAATATGATATCACGGTGTGTAATGAGTGATCAAAAAATGGAAATTGTTGTGCACTTACGTAAAGAATGGTAATAGGTATATTTGAATTTTTATTAAATTGGAAGTCAGATCTAGGATTATAAAAAAGTAATAATTTTTAACCCAATAATTAAATGATTAATAATTATTTATGTATTCACTGAAAGGTAGTTTTTGTGGATAAGTGCAGGCTAAAAATAGAAATATTATGAAGTAAGTTTGTGAAATATACTGTATGTATATTTTAAAACAGGCATAACTCCATACAGTATTGCCACTCAGTGCAAGCCAGAGTAATCGTGGATGCCAGAAGGCTTGTGCATAAAATCGCCATCTAGTGCCTACTCATCCAATATCCCCAGACTAGTTTCTGGCTTGAGTGGCAATATTGTATGGAGAGTTTTGCCTGTTTTAATAACAGTTATAAGCAAGCATAAGAAATGGTGATCATGTGAAATTTATTGGCTTATGTATATTTTAAACGTTCATTTTTATTTTATTGTGTAATTTACATATACCATTTTCAATTTTCTTATACACTTAAAACAATACTATTTTTTTTATCAAACTTTATTCATACAGTTTCGACTGTCCTGAAGTCATCATCAGAGCTCTTTAAAATCTCATCATCAGAGCTCTTAAAATCTACTCCCAAGGAGTAGATTTTAAAGGGGTCTGATGATGACTACAGGGCAGTTGAAACTGTATGAATAAAGTTTGATAAAAAATAGTACTGTTGGAAGTGTATAAGAAAGTTGAAAATGGTATGATATGTAGAATATAGAAATCAGTACATAAGAAGAGGAAGAAGATGAGAAAATTGTGTAATTTATTATTACTATTTATAATTTTAAACGTTTTAATCCAGATATTTGTTTGCCCATTCTTTCTGTCCTTTTACTTAATAAGAGCTCTAACTATGCATTTTGATTTAAAGCTTTACCATAATTTTTCAAAAAATATTCGAAGATAAACTTATGCTAAAATAATTTTTTAATTGTTTTTTTTTGCTGTATGCAACATTTATTACTGAAATTAAAAACAGTGCTTTTGTAAGCTTTTTGTTTATTAGCTATGTTTATGAATATAGTCATTGGAAGTGGCTTCACAAAACCAAGAAGATGTGATATAGTTTTAATAATAAAGTTATTAATTTGATCCAATTAAAAGTCAAAAGCAAGAATTTTATTTTGTCTCCTTAATTCACGTAATGCCGAAAGCAAGAATTTTATTTTGTCTCCTTAATTCACGCAATGCCGATGATTGTGATATTCTTACCAATTCCTTTGTTGGTCTACGGAATGATGTCTTTGTTTTGAATTCATTTTATGATTAATTATATTTAGTAATTAATGTTTACAAAAAAAAAACAACTTCTTGTGCTTTATCAGCCAGTAGAGGAAGAAAACTAGTCGGCAACTTTTAGTTTGAATGGTTATCAACCTGACGATGCCCATAAGTTTAAATATCCTAAATTGTCTTTTAAATCAGTTTGTAATATGATCTCTAATGTGTTACTGCTGTATTGGAAAGAAATATATTTGACACTTAGTGATATAATTAACTTTGTTTAAATTTCTTCTGCTAGATTTATTGCTTGGGAGTGAGACATGGACTTCGTCTAATGTAAAGGCAGTGTAAAAATTTTACTTAAGGCTGTTAATACAGATCTGTATTTAATCTACTTAATAAACTTTTATTGACAAATGAGCATTGTTTAATGGAAAAAGCAGATGTGGTTTAATACGAAAGTCATTAAAATGCCCAATATCGATTGTTTTTATGGGAAATATGCAAGCTGCAAATAGAATACTTCAGGGAGATACAGTTAGATGAGATATTGAAAATTTTCAAGAAGAGTTTACAGCCCCAGATATTTAAAGATAAAATTGCGAGATATGTAATAAATAGAATACAGGATTCATTTATTTAATTTTCAATCATTATCAGACCACTACAGGATAAATATCTCTCCAAAGTTAATCCAGTTTCTCTGTGCCCCACATCATACCAGAAAACGTTTTATTTCACCCTTCCTTGTCACATGTATTCTTTTTCTGGATTTTTTACTATCTATTATTATTTCTTCTAGAAATATGTCCAGGGCAACTCCATTTCTATTTCTTAATTCTTTCAAAGGTGTCATTGATACCTAGTTGCTCTTTCACTCTTTTCTTGTTACCCCCCCCCCCAGCTAATAGCTTTAAGACGTTTGAGTGAATGCCAGAATCGATCCTGGGATCTTCTGATGTCAAATCGTATGCTCTACCAGTTGAATCAAATCACGAAGTACTTCATATATCTCTTCATGCTTCATTGAGAGGTTTGAAATCTCTATATAGATTTTCTGCTAAATACCTGAGTCTCTGAATAGAACTGATAAGGAACCTTATTAAAAAAAAACCCTCCATTTCAAACACATATGCATTTTATATTGTTTCTACCAAAAGCACACAAGTTTAATTTTAGGATTAATTTCATCCATTATATTTCCATTTGTACAGTTATCCTAACAAAAGTATTTATAGTTATTATCTTTTTCAAATTCATAGTTATCATTCTTTATTTTCTTCTAAAAAAATCTGTTGAACATTACTTCAGTTTTTTAGTCCTATTTTCATCTGATAACTCATGCAACATTTTCTGAAACTGCAAAGCGTTAATACAGGATTAATATGTTGTTGATGTGGATCTAGTTCGTGGATTGGCTGT